>CM053769.1:333539238-333562037 GCA_028658325.1 Potorous gilbertii | reverse complement strand
GGCAAGCAATTCAGTACAGGCTATATATGTGTCATTTTGCAAAAGACTTCCATAATAGTCATGTTGTGTAAGACTATTTTTCCCTTCATCCTCCCTTGTCCCCCCTTTATTCTGTTCTCTCATTTGACCTTGTCCCTTCCCAAGAGTGTTTACTTCTAGTTGCTCCCTTCCCCCATTTGCCCTTCCTTCTATCATCCCTCAACCTCACTTGTCCCCTTCTCCCCTGCTTTCCTGTAGTGTAAGATAGATTTTCATACCACATTTAGTGAGCATATTATTCCCTCCTTAAGCCATATGTGAAGAAAGTAAGCTTCACTTTTCCCCTCTCACCTCCGACCTTTTCTCCTCTGTTGAAAAAGATTTTTCTTATCTCTTTTATGAATGATAATTTGTCCCATTCCATTTCTCCCTTTCTTCTCCCAATATATTCTTCTCTCACCCTTTAATTTTATTTTTTTATGGATATCATCCCCTCTGAATCAACCTAACCTGTGCTCTCATTCTGTGTGTGTGTGTGTGTGTGTGTGTGTGTGTGATCCTTCCACCTATCCAAATACTGAGAAAAGTCTCAAGAGTTACAAATATAGGAGTGATATATTTTTTAGTGGGTAGTGGAACCTAGAGAATGTCTGAATAGAGAAATGAAAGTAATATAGTAGGTATGCTCCCTATTTTCTTTGGAATTTTTATCAGGATTCTTCCTGAATCCCTCATATAATGTTAGGAACTCTAAATGATTTTTTTAAAAGTATTTCTTGGGAGTAGATTAAATAATGGGAGGGCAAGGTAGTAGGCAGAAGTAAAGTGTAGGAGTCAGGAGGGATAGGAAATAAGAGATGCTCACAAACATGAAAACAAAGATCAGGTGTAGAATTTGTTAGGGAGAGTGTGTGTGTGTGTGTGTATTCTTGCTTAAACGTAGCCTTCTGAGGTTGGAGGAAGAAAGAAAAAAAGAATAAAGTAAAAAGTCCACAACAGAGAACAAAAGAAAATTTACAAAGAAGCAAAGAAAAGATGGTGGACAACTCTCAACACAATGCATATTATTTATTATATATAGGCTTTCTTGAAATGGTAATTTATTGCTGTATATTTTGAATCCTCTCTCACATACTATGTATATGGCAATGCTTTTTTCCCCCCTTTTCTTTGTGTTTAAGTTTATAATGTTTCTTTTTCTTTTCTCTGTTTATATATTTAAGTTTTAGTATTTGTCTAAAATAAAAGAAAAAAGTATCTTTTGATCCTGCCCTCATGAAGAAAGCTTCACAGAAAATTAGAAGGGGGCCTAAATAGTTATCTAGTCTAATTTCTGTCTCAAAACAAAACAAAACCAATCCTTTCTACATCATGCATGACAAATGGTTCTACCCTCTTTGCTTGAAGACCTCCAGTGACTGGGAGCCCCATGCCTCTGGAGGCAGCTCATTCTGTGTTTGGATGAATAGCTCTTTATTGCTAGGATCCCAAACCTGTCCCTTTGAAATCTCCATCCCTAATTTCTAGTTATAGCTTCTCTAAGCAAGCATAAAGACACTAATATTACTCTCCATGATAACATTTTAAGTACTTAAACATAGCTAATGTATCTCCTTCCAAAACTTTCCTAAGCTAAAAATTCCTAATTCTCTCAAGCAGTGCTCTTGGCGTGATGTGTGTGTCCTTTACAATCCTGGTTTGCTGTCTTCTCTGTGATCTTAAGTTTCATTGTACTTCCTAAAAAGTAACCTTCAGAGCTGAAGAGAAGACTCCAGATGAGATCTCATCAGGGCAGAGTATAACGGGACAAGCACCTCCCTAATCCTGTACCCTGTTTTTCTTAATGCAGCCTAAGATTGCATTAGCCTTTTTATATACTGTGTCACAAGTGTTGTTTCATATTAATCTCAAAGCATCAGATAAGCCAATGTCTAACCATGTATCCCCTATCTTGTGCTTTTGAGGCCAAGCCTAAAATACTGTATGCATTTCTATTCAATTTTATCTCATTGGATTCTTTCTAACATTTGTATGATGAAATCTTTCTAGATTCTGATTAGGTCATTCGTGTTAGCTTTCTCATCCAGCTTTATATCTTCTTCCAATCTGATTACCTTGCTAAATATTTCTCTAAGTTATAGGTTAAAAATGTTAATCTACACAGTGCTAAATATAGGTCCCTGTGATACTTCACTAGAGAACTCTTCCCAAAATGACGTCAAACCAGCAATGAATTTGAATTTGAATCCAAATCCATCTAGCTGTTACTTCATCTAGTCCATTCTTCCCCTATCTTGTTCACAAAAATAACATAGCAGTCTATGTCAAATGCTTTCCTAAAATCTAAGTATGTTACATCTATAGCAGAAAAAGAGAGAGAGAAAAGTTTACTTTAGCATCTTTGTTTATAAAGCCCAGTTACCTTTTGTGATTCCTAAGTTCAACTAACATTCTTAAAGTGCCTATTCTGTACAATACATTGTGTAAAAGGTAATAGTAACATTAAAAAGACAATCCCTGCCTTCAAAGAGCGTAGCATTTAACGAGGAAAATTACTTACGTGCCTCTATAAGCTGTGATATAGTGGACAGTATGTGCATAGTACAAAAAATCTCAGATTTATAAAATTTGAGAGTTGGAGGGAAATTAGCAGTCAGCTAACCCAACCTCCATTCACAGCTCAGAAGACCTGGTCTAGATTTCTTGCTGTACCACTTAATAGTTGTGTGATCTTAAGTAAGCAGTTTTGTTGGATTTTGTTTTCCTCCTCTGTCAGCTGAGGTAATGAAATTAGACGATATCTGAGGCCTCTTTCTGCACATTTAAAATTTGTATATAACTAATTCATAAGAGTAGCAGAAAGTGCCAAAAATTTGGAGGAGGCCAAACTTCCCTCCCAGCTTGGGAATTAGCGACTACTTTAAGGAGGAGGTGACATCTGAGCTGGCCCTTCAAGCCTCTCCATGGATGAAGAAGATGAGAGGAAGGTCATTCCAAATTTAGGCAATGGCATGAGCAAAGACATGGAGGTGGAAAAGCTAAAGATGTGTACAAAGGACTGTGAAAAATCCAACTTTGCTGTAGGGTAGACTAAAAGAATAAGGATATAGCCCAATTGAGGATTTTAAACTGAGGAGAGGAAAGGAGAAACTTACCCACCTTGCTCTGTCAAACCTTGTTCTACAGCAGTTGCCATTTAGGAAGAGAAGACCACTAATACATGAGAAATGGTATCTAAGAAGATAGCCAGGGAGAAACCCTATAGCCTCACACATGTAAATATAAAACATAAGCCATGAATAATAAACAAGGAAAACAAAAGGTCTTGATGTCAGGAAAATTCCAGTGGCTATTATCTTTAGCATCAAGGAGAGACTCTTCTGTTTTGTCATTTAAAGCTTTTCACAACTTGCATCCAACCAATTTTTCCAGCCTTATGTAATTTTTATATACACATATATGTACATAATATTGTACACATATATATGTATAATATGTACATACACACATCTGATCAGGCTTCCCTTCTTGAAGTATTCACATATACCACTCCTCTCACTCTCAGTGCCCCTGTATGGTTTGTCTCCTGAGCCTGGAATGTTCTCCCTCCTCACCTTTGCCTCTTAAAATTCTTAGTTTCCTTCAAACCTCTGCTCAAGTACTGTCTTCTGCACGGGGTCTTTCTCAATTCCCTAACAGTTTTTAACACCCTCCCTCTTAAAAATGACTTCATATTTATTTTATACTTGCTTAATTGTTGTTTCCCTCTATAAAATGTAACCTACTACCATTGGATAAAAACTGAGATTAAGGTTTTTTTGTTATTGGAATTGTTTTTTCTGTGGGGAGGGGAGATGTCTTTTTTTCCCCAGTCACTAGCATCTAATAAGTGCTAGATAAATCCTTATTCATCAATCAATGTTTGAGCCCATGGGTATCATTAAGACTTGATCAGCTGGCATTCATGACTGGAATATGGTATATAGATGCATTCATGTGAAGAAATACAGGAACCCATGATGGAAACAGTAGAGAATATTTGATAAGAGTCAAAGGAGGGAGATACAGAAGCAGATACAGGCAAGCTTGGCAGAAGCAACAGTTTACTAAGGAGCTTAGGACACAGATCAATCACAGATGAGGCCTGGAAGATATCATGTGAATAATGGACAACTGCAACTATCTGGACATAAGCTGGAGCTCTCCCTTTTCTGTGGAAGCAGAAGCACCCCCACAATGCATGGTTTCCTGCATTTTGGGCCTTAAAAGGCAGAGAACATAAGAAGGAGGACTGCTATCCAGATTTAATTCTGACTAAATAGATAAAGCTGAAGTAGAAATAATAGGAACCTTAGGGGAATGTGATGTCTCTAGTTTAAAATTCATGATGGAGGACAGGAATGCTGGATGCAGTCTGACATGCATCCTAGATTTAGGGAGAATATTTTTTAAAGGTTTCAGAGAAAGCACAGATAGAATCCAACAGGCTATGCTCTGCAAGGGAAGTTGGCTGAAGAAGAATGATATACTTTCAAGAATCAAATTCTGAAGGTAAAAAGAAATTATTCTGATAAAGAGAAAATGAGGGAGTTGCTTAAGTAGAACAATGTGGCTGCGAAGAGAATTTATTAACCAATTCAGAATTTTAAAACCTGAAGGCATGAAGGAAAGCAGCAAACTAGGGGGAAAATTTTTACAGGAAGTGTCTCTGATATAGGTCTCATTTCTCAAATATATAAGGAAGTGAGTTAAATTTATGAAAATAAGACATATTTCTCAATTAAAGAATGGTCAAAGAGTATGCACAAGATGGAATCAGAAAAACACGGGAAGACCAATGTGAACTGATATAAGTGAAGTAAGGAGAACCAGGAGAAAATTGTACATAGTAACAAAAATATTGTAGCAAGAATCATTAAGCTATTTTGATCAATATAATGATCCACAGTAGTTCCAAAGGTCTTCTGATGAAAAATGCTATCTGCCTCCGAGAGAGAACTGATGTACTCTGAGTGCAGATTGAAGCATATTTGTTTAAATTTCTTTATTTTACTTGCTTTTTTTTTTTTGGAGCATGGTTAATATGGAAGTACATTTTGCATGACCTCACATTCATAATGGGTATCATATTGCTTCCCTTCTCAGTGAGGGAGGATCTGGAAGTAGGAAGAAAATTTGAACTTCAAAAAAAAAAGAATGCTAAAAAATAAATAAATCTAAAAGCATATGAGAATGATAAAAATCTGAGTCAGTTAGGTGGCACAGTGAATAAAGCATTGGGCCTGAAGTCAGAAAGACTTGAATTCAAACAGCCTCAGATACTTACTAGCTGGGCAAATCACTTAACTTCTGTCTGTTTCATTTTCTCATCAGTATAGTTGGAATAAAAATAGCACTTACCTCCCAGGTTCTTAAAAGAATCAAATGAAATGATATTTGTAAAGTGTGCTTAGCACAGTGCCTGGCACATAATAGGCACTATAAATATTGCCTATTATCATAATCAATATTACTGTTATTAAAAAGACATGTTAGAAGATAGAAGCATGGTAAATGACGATGAATGCAAAAGAGTAATATGTCCCTTTCAGAAGGGTGCCAGGACCATAAATCTCAGAACATGCTGGTGCTCGCAATGATCTAGCTCCAGTAAAAGGTCATGTATTTGTTTTAAAAATATTTGGAAAGTAAAAGGAAGCACTGGATACTGAAAGAACTGTTTTTGATGATTGCTTACTCCTGTCAATGGTCTTTCAGAGATGATGGGGAATGGGAAATGTGCTACCAGACTGGAGAAAGGCAAACATCTCAATTTTCAGAAAAGGTAAAAGTATCTTGGGTTTAAAATATGAATGAGGAGCTTGACTTCTATACCTGGGAAAATTCTATAACTACTCTATTAGAGTATTAAAATATCCAAATGTCTCAACAATGAAAAAATCTTCCCCTTTCCAGAGAACATCAAACAACTCTCTCTCTTCTGAGAAATCCCACCTTTCTCTAGAAATATACTTCATGCGACTCACAGTAACTAGGAAAGGATGGAATCATTTTGCATATGCTTCCCAGCTCTGTCACTTTGTCTTTCCCTTTGGGGCCAGGCCTTCTTCTCTCCAGGTGGGAGAGTGTCAAGGCTTCTCCATCTCATCTCCCACCTTCTCTTTTGAAAGCTCTGAGTCTCTTTCCTTTCTCTCATTGAGATTCCTTCTCCCTGAGTGTGTGTTCTTACGTGTTTATGGTTCCCAGTAGAAGCTCTGTGAATGTCCAAACCTCTCCCCTGATCTACAGTGCAGTTCAGGCTCAATCTCTGTGTCCCTCTCTCATACTTTGTGTTTGTATAGGTTTTGCTATCTCCTTTTAAAGGTCAAGACCAGCCAGCACCAATATTTAAGTTTTAGCACTTCAAAGTGTTCATTCATTCATTCTCCTGCTTTGAAGCTTCAAAATTAAATCAGGACGCAAAGACAAGGAGGATTCATACTTTGTTGAGAAAACATACCGAGGTAGAAAAGACTTGAGAGAACTTTCTAGACTTAGAACTCCTGTGTGAGCATGCAGATAAGGAGAATACTAAAAGCCAGCATGATTTCACCAAGAGCAAATAATGCCAAACTAATCTCATTTCTTATTTTGACAGAATAACTAAACTGGTAGGTCAGGGAAATATCCTAGATGCTGTATACTTGGTCCAAAGAAGTGGATTTGGAACTGATGGAATAGCCAGATACTAAGGAGTATCCATCAGTGAGTGACTTAAAGTCAGCTTGGAGAACGAACTCTAGTGCAGTAGCCCATTTATTTACTTCAACAATTTTATCAGTGACTTAGATGAAGCCATGGAAGGCATGTCTGTCAAATTTGCAAATGTCATACAGCTGAAAGAGATAGCTTAACATGTCTAATTGCAGGGTTAACCTCCAAAAAGTTAGAACAACCTGTTAAATTTCCACACCTAGGTTCAAAATATCAACTTCAGGCATTCAGGAAAGTAGACCTTTGCCTAGGGCATGGATAAGTGATTGTAGATGTGAATACAAAATTTGCAAAAGAATTGCAAAGTATTCACAGCCTGTATGAAAGATGCTCCAAATCATTAATAATAAGAGAAATGTAAACCAAAACCTTGAGATCTTACATCAAACCCTTCAAATTGGCAAAGAGAAATGGTAGTAGTCAATGTTGGAGAGGTTGTGGAATATGAGGCTCACTAATACTTGTTGATGGAATTGTGAAATGTTACAATCATTTTGGAAAGCTCTTTAGAATTGTGCAAATAAAGTGACTGTAAACTTTCTATATACCCTTTGAACTAGAGAATCCATTACTAGACTTATACTTCAAGGAAGCTATCAATAAGAAGAAAGTTCCTCTTTACTCTCTTTACTCTTTGTGTATCTATCACTTTTTGTGATAGCTAAGAATTGGAAATATTGGAAATAAAGTAGATGCCCATCAGTTGGGAATGACTAAACATGAATGTAATGGAATATTACTATGCTGTAAGAAAATATGTATGTGATAAATACAGAAAAGTGGGAAAATATACATGAACTGATGCAGAGTGAAGTCAGGAGAGAACAATATACATTTTACACAGTATATCAAATGTGTATGTGTGTGTGTATACTAGACTGCTGGCAGATTGTCAGTTTTGCTACCTAGAGACTTGTAGCCTTTTTAATTCTTCACAAAAGCCATGAGGGAAGAGAGCAGGTGTCTGTCTGTTCCTCCTTTTGTATGTACTCTCAATTCCAGCTCAGCACCCAAGTGAGAGGCTTTCAGAAAATTGACAGGTAGCAAAGGATGCTTGTGCATGATCTGAAGAAGTGAAGGGGGCTTTTCATCATGAATTTCTTAAAGTGGGAATACCAAGCCTTGAGAAGGATTGGCAACAGGCAAATATTACAGGGGGCAGCTGGGTGGTGCAATGGATGGAGGGCTGGCCCTGGAATCAGAAGGACCCTGAGTTCAAATCTGGCCTCAAACACTGACTAGCTGTGTGACCCCGGGCAGCACGTCACTTTACCCTGTTGGCCTCAGCTCCCTTATCGATAAAATTAGCTGGAGAGGGGAATAGTTTGTCTGCCAAGAACACCCTAAAAGGGATCATGAAGAGTCAGGCATGACTGAAATGACTGAATGACAGCAACAAAGATAGGTAGATGGATAGATAGATAGATAGATGGCACAGGGTGAGTTGATCTTAGAAGCCTTTACGTTCTTTCTGTTGGAAAGATAATAATATTTGTTACTCAAGTAACTTACATAGATTAAAAGATGTGAACTCTTCTTCAGCAAAACTAGGAGGAAATTTTTTCAGTCTTGTTTTGTAGTTCTCCTAGTTCCCTTTAAGAGAAATCTTTAACTGAGGACTAGTTTTAATTAATATGCAAAAGAAGAAACCAAGTAAAGGATATTGGAGGCATTCAGGGCTCATAGATTAACCAATCCATCAACAAGCCTTGATTAAGCCTTTTCGGTATGCCTGGCATAGGGGAAACAACAAAACAATCCCTGCCCCCAAGGAACTACATTTTAATGGGACAGGCAACATATACAAATCCTAACATACAAAATACATAGAGAGTAATTGGAAGGTATCTATAGAGAGGATAGCTGTCATAGCTGTGTGGACAAGAAAGGCCTCCTAGAAGACAGCAGAGTCTTAAAGGAAGTCAAGAATTCTAAGAGTCTGGGGCTGGGATGTAGTATTCCAGGAATGAGACAACCAGTGCAAGGCATCAAGACAGAAGATGGAGTATCTTGTCCAAGGAGAACAGCAAATAAGCCTTTGTGGTTGGATGGCAGAGAAGGCATGTGGAGACCAGTTTGTAAAGAATTTCAAATGCCAAATGAGACTTATCTTTCACTTATGTACTGTTAAATACTTGTAAGTATTGGGGCAAGTTGCTTCCTCCTGACACTCAAATTTCTCATCTTTACAGATCTCTAAAGTTTCTTACAAATCCATCATTCTAGGTTCTATGCTTTATTACAGATTACTCTTCATCATAAGATCCCTTCCAGCTCTAATATTCTGTTGTTGCTTAGGTATTATGGACTTTTGACAACATGACTCTGTCACCTTGCTTAGTCTTCTTTGACCTTGTTAACATGAGTCTGATATTACATTTTGAGGAATGGTTTGAGGTTGGCTTTTTTAAAGAAGCGTTCTGTCACCTCTCTTGTAACCAACTTCTGTTTCTGGTTAAAGTACATTGGAAAATTCCAGCTGCATATTCACAGCTCCTCTGAGCTGTCAAACTGAGCTTTTTAATTTTGTGCAACAGGAAAGAGCAAATCAGTGTCCATTCCTTCCTGACCCTTCAGATGAAGGAAAAAGCAAAGTTTATCAACTCCTTGGCAGCTCAGTGACCTTTGGGGGCCTGAAGTGTTAAGGGGGTAATATCCCTGCTCTCTATGTACCTCTCTAGAATCTTAAATTAAAAAACTGTTTGACCTCTCCCTTCTCCCTTTCCCTCTTGCCTTCTCTTCCTTTTTCCTCTAAACCAGTCATATTCCCTGTAGGCAAGGATCATAATCAGTTAACCAACAAACATTTATTAAACACCTACTATGTAACAGTCAATATTCTAGGTCTTAGAGTACAAAAACTAGAATGAACTAGTCTGTGCTCTCAAGGAGCTTATGTTCTATTAGAAAAAACATGTATAAATCTAACTATCTTTCCATCTATCTATCTATCATCTATCTACCTATCTATCTATCTGTCTATATAGAATAAGTATGAAATTAATGCAGAGTATTTTAAGGAGGTAGGGAAGCTAGGTGGTACAGTGGATAGGACAGAAAGACCAAAGTTCAAATCTGATCTCAGATACTTATTAGCTATGTGACTCTGGTTAAGTCACTTAACCTCTGCCTTCATAAAACTGGAGAAGAAAATAGCAAAGCACTCCAGTATCTTTGCAAAGAAAACCTCATGGACATTTGGTCCATGAGGTTCTAAAAAGTCTACATAACTGAACAACTGAACAAGCTTAAGGAGGGATAGCGCTAGCATTTGGGAGAATCAGAAAAAGGTTAATGTAGAAGGTGGTGCCTGAGCTGAGTTATGAAGGAAATAGATTCTGTGCTGAGGAGGTAAGGAAAGAATGCATTATGGGCATAGGGGACAACCAGGAAAAAGGTGTGGAGATGGAGGCGGGGGGGGTGGGTGGGGAAGCCATGTATGAGGAGCAGCAAGACCAATTTGGGTGTGCCATAGAGAGTGAGTATGTTAATAATTATGAGACTAGAAAGGTAGGTAACCTTAAAAGTTAAATAGAGGAATAAATACTTCATCCTAGAAGCAAGGAGTTACTGAAATTTATTGAGTAAAAGTGTGATATTGACAGGTTTATATTTAAGGAAAATCATTTCAGCTGTTACTTAGAAAATGAATTGCAACAGAGAGATGCTTGAGGCAGGGAGTCCAGTTATTGTCATTGCCCAGGCAGTGAGAAGTGATGAGGTAGACTGTGCGAGTAGTGAGAGGAGGGCAGGTATGAAAGATATTGTGGAAGTGGGGAGATTTGGCAGCCAAGTGGATGTGAAGAATAAGAAAAAGTGAGGAGTTGAGGATAATACTAAAGTTCAAACCTGGGAAACTGCAAGGACGGGAGTGCCCTTGGCAGAAGGTAGGAAGTAATGAAGAAAAGTAGGAAAGATCATGAGTTCTGTTTTGGACATGTTGAGTTTGGGATGCTTAATGGGACATCTAGTTTTAAATATCTAGTGGGTAGGCATTGGTTCAGAATTAGGTGCTATTTCCATTTTATAGATAAGGAAACAAACACAAGGTTAAGTGACTTGCCCAATTAATAAGTATCTGAGTCTAGATTTAAACTCATAGTTTCCTGATTCCCAGTTCAGTACTCCATCCACTGTACCATCTACCTGTAGCTAGAGGACAAGTTACTGTGATCCGAATTGGGTGATGAATTTCAATAGAATGAGCTTCAAAGAGGGAAAAGTTCTTGAGTGATGTTAGTAGAATTGAACTGTGAAGGAGAAAAAGTACTGAGTAACATTAGCAAAAGGAAAGACGAAGAGGTAACAAAGATTAAAGAATATTGTAACTCTTTGGGGAGAGTGTAATGGGAAGATACAACTAGTGCCAAAGAGAATCACTGGGAATTAAGTGTCATCTGGGGGGAATCCTGTTTTTGTGAGTGCCATAAGACAGGAAGAGCAGAAGAAGAGATCTAAAATAAAGGGAAGTTTGTTATATATGGAATGGCAATTCCAGATGAATTGTGAGGTAAGTAATGCAGCTAGTATTTATCACCACTTTATAGATGAGAAAATTGAGACTCCAAGAGGTTGCCTTGCCTATGATCAAACAGCCAATACAGTTTGGAAAAGTGATTTGAACTCATATCTGATTTCAAGTCTAAAACTTGGAATTCTATACCATGCTGCCTTTTAAGTGCTATAGAAGAGTTAATATAATCATTGTATTTCTTCTTAACCCACTATGCTTAGATATAGTTATTCATTCTCTGAAAATAAAAAGAATATGTAGCCAATCTTTGCAGTGGGGAGTTCAGGTTGTGGGAGCTAGTTGGGCTTGGCTGACTTCTATGTTGTCTTTTAGCCTTAACATGATAATGTAATTCATCAAGTTATTAAGTGCATATGTGTGCAGAATATTTAACTAAGCATTGGACAAAATGTAACATCTAGAAACAGTGTGGTCCCTGCCTTTGTGGAGTTTATAGTCTAGGAGAAAATAAGACAGAATGAATGAAAAGCATTTATTAATTGCTTAATATGTACCAAATATTGTTCTGAGTGCTCTAGATAACAAAAGGCAAAGCAGTCCCTTCCCTCAGAGAGCTCATACTATAGTAGACTACGCATTTAAGGGAGAGGTGAACAAGGAGATATGATTTGTTCACTGAAGTCACGAGGATGGAGACCTAGAACTTTTGCCTATTTCATCCTTTCTGGGAATGAAAGTGATTGCATGGTTTGTTAGAAAGTTACAAAATGTAACTTCTGAATCAGATGAGCAACAAAATGAAAGACGATATTTTTTTCTGATTCCTCACTTCTCTAATACAAAAATTATACACCAAAGATAAAGCAGCTTCAGTTGTCCCCACAGTCTAGGCTATGCAGAATCCAAAAGACAGTTAATTCATTTTAAACACACATACACATACACACACATGAACTGGTACTCACTGACTGTGAGTTCACCCGGTACCCCTTGCCCCACTTCTCATGCTACCACAGCATGGCTACACCAGGAGACCTAAGGAAATGACACAAGGTTGCAACAAAACCCACCTCCATGTATCAGTCCCCCCTCCTTCTTTCTAGTGACATAGAAACCTCAACTCCAAGCTGCAGAAATTTGTCCAGTTTGTGACAGAGAGCCAGTGTGGCTATAGCCCTTCAGGAATAAAAGCCTGCTGGTTGTCACAGCCCCATAGTTCCACAATGCTCTGAATTGCTAGTGCAGCATCAAAGAACTGAGGACAAGAGGGAAAGAAGACAGGATACAGTGGTTGGGGAGAGGGAAAGGGGAAATGCTCTGTAGCATTCCTCCACATCTAAGGAAAAGAGCACAGCACCCAGCTGGAGCCACACCTGATCACCCTGTAGTCACTTGGGGCATAGCTATAGCTATTGAACTGTGAACTGCCTAACATGGGAGAAGGCTGAGATACCTTGAGAGCCGGTCCCCAAGGAAACTACCATCAAAGGGGAGGGAGTCAGAAAATGAACAATAGGAGAAACTAGGGAGGTAGGAGAGGGAGTCTGAAATCACCCAAGATTTCAGGAAGAAAAAAACTCAAAGACCTTGAAGATAAGCAGATACATCAACAGGAAAAACAATAACAGTAGAAGGGAATATGGCCTTTAGATCTAATAAACTAACTCATGTATCTATGAATAAATACTGCAGGACAAATGGAAATAATCCAACACTTGAGACAGAATTCTAGAATTTTAATAGAATTATTTTTAAAAAAAACTTGAATCTGTAACAGCAAGCAATTGACTGAGAATTCAAATATACTAAAGCTAAAAACATTCTAGAAGAAGAGAAGCAAAAAACAATGTTGAAAAGGTACAAAATATCATGTAAGTTTAAGGGGGAAAGAGGTAAGGAAGATGGAAAGAAGATCAAAGAAGTTTTAATAGAAGATACTGAGCAAAGACAGATAGGTAGTACATTATAGGGATACATAGCAGCTGGAGCAAATGCGTGAATGTGGAAGAACTCAGAGCATGTTTGGAGGACGGAGAGTAATCCAATTGGACTTGATTGAGTTCCAGAGCATGTAAAAGAAAACTTATGAGGTAAGGCTGGAAAGGGGTAATATAAGATTTTGGAGGTCCTTGAGTGCTGAGTGAAGTAGCTTAAATATAATTTGTTAAGTAATAGAGAAGCATTGTAGTTTCTACCACTCTTCTGCTCAAAATCTTTTGTTCTACAATTCTATCCATTAACCATTTCTTCCAACTCTTAATATTTTGTGATATAAATCCTTTCCTTTAGAGTCTGTTGCATTTCTAATCTATGGTCTAAGTACTCCTTAAGCTCTGACATATGTAGCATTCTCTATTCTAAAGCTCTTTCAACTATGATATTCTGTGCTTCTAACCATCTTTATGTGGAATATGCATTATCAAGAACCATGTGAATCTTTGTCCCCACGGAATGATGATTGTAGCTTATATTTTTGTTGTTTTTTTTTCCTTTTGGGAAGCTTAAAGCCCATTATATGTACTGATACCTACTTTGCAAATCATCTGAAAATGAAGCTCATTTTACTAAAATTGACCTATTCACAAAGGAGGTTGGAGGTAGTTCCAATGTCTCTGTCACTGAACCAGTAACAACAAAGGCTGAAGATGAGGAGGTACTGGTACTCTTTTTGGAACCACCATCTCTGTGGTGGGTAGTACCTATACCCACTTGAGAGAGGGAGTTCACTCCACAGGCCTATGGGATTTCTATTCCCCTCTTGCTTCTCAAGTCAGGAGTGACTTTCCCTTTCGCATCTCACCTAAAACAGTTTGAACACTGATGATACACTTAATTAAAAAATTTTATGTTTATTGTGATCTTTTTTTATCTTAACCTCCTTATCAAATATAAGTTCTATGAGAACTGTGGCCATATCTTAGCTAAACTTTATAATACCAGGAACAATGTTTTGCTTTGACAGATGCCTGTTAGGTGAATGAGTGAATAGCAAACTGAGCATTAGGAGACCTCAGTCCAGCACTTAGTAAGTGTCAGAACTTAGCAAAGTCACTTAACCTTTTCTAAGTAACAGTTTCCTCTTCCATTAAACAGGAACTAATACTGTTTGCACTATTTAACTGACAAAAATCTTTGATCTTCATGACAACCCTGTGAAATTGATCTTATAAGGATTATTTTCTCCATTTTACAGATAAAGAAACTTCAGGGAGTGGAAATGACTAGTAAATTTTAGAACTGGAATTTGGGCTGAAGTCTTGCTAGCTTTCGATACACCACACCACCTTTTGTCACTGCCCTTTGCTTTTATCATCAGGTTCTAAATCAAAGCATTTCTATAGTGTGTGTGTGTTAACAGCCTTGGCTGAATTTGTGACTTCAGAGGGCAGGAAGTCAAGCAAGGTCCCCACTACAACATAAAGAGGAAAGCATTTTTTAATTAATGGGATTGATGTGGAAATGTCACATTTGGTTTTGCTCCTCTGTGCAGGAAATGCCAGTTGGGTAGCTAAAGTGTTTGTCCATGTGTGTGTGTGTTTTTTCATTGCTGAGAAGAACCCACAGCGGCTGGTGGGGGGTGGGGTTTGCCTCTGGCAGAGGCCTTGGCATATGTTGTAACTAAAAAAGAGAGGGAATGTGTTCGTGGACCTAGCTACATGAGAGCTGTTGGGTGTTCTTCAGTACCAGTTAGTATTTTTAATTGGGTAGGGTTTCTGGGGGACGTTTTTGACATCTGCTCATATCTTTGCCGAATTTTCTTCCTCAAAGTAAGAAACACAAGCTGTGTGGATAGAGTGATTTTTAAAAAATAATTGGAAGCAAAGATGTATCTCTAAGTCTTATAGGAAGACTACTTTTTAAGGAGGCAAAAACTAACAGGAAAATGATTAGTCCAGTACCTGACATTCAGATGCAGATATTCTGGAGTCTTTTAGATCTCTGGCCTCCGAATTGGGGGTCAGGGGTTTCCTGGGGATAGCAGCATCATCCTAGCTGACTGTGGACTAACTCCAAGGAGTGTATGACTGACCAGTTGGAGGGTGGTATGATAGGCTGTATCCTACCCTTACTGCAAAAGTGCTAATCTTAGGATTTATCTCTAATATCTCCACACCTATATTTATCCCTCAACACTTAACCCTCTCCTCTCCTCTCTGAACTCCCAGTGCCATACCAGCCTCTAGTCTTCCCCTTTCTGAAATGATTGTGTTCATATGCCATTGGAATCACCCTGAGGTTTTACACTTGGAGATGGTGACCAGTAAGAGACCTATCTTGCCCCTTTTCACTTTGGATGGAAAAGAGTGAATCACATAGGATGAGAAGGTGTTGATGAATTATGATCTGGGTCCTAGATGTCATTACATTCTTTCCCTCCCCAAACCTATCCATCTTCCAGACTTCCCTTCAAGGCACCATCCTTCCCACCACTCGCATTCTAACAATCTTAATGTCTTTCCTTCACCCCGTATTCACATATCTAATCAGTTGTCAAATCTTGGTTCTACTTCCACATCTCTCATATTCACCTGCTTCTCTTGATTCATACAGTCACTAACCTCATTCAGACCCTCTTCACCTCTTGGATGTACCATGTGGACAAAATTTATGCCCCTGTTCTCTGCCTCCTGCCTCTCTAGAATAGATCACCTCCTAGTTGCAGCAGACTTCTCTCATTAGTTTGGGCTTTGTACTCTGTAGCAATGACCTATGAATAAGAGCACTGAATCTGACCCTCCCCACTTCTTGCTTTTAGGTAGGATAAAATGAAGTCACACGGGATGAGTAGACTTGGGTAGGTGGCATTGTTTACCTTGCCTTTCCCTTATTGTTGAGAGCATCACCTTCAACCTCACCTTCCTCTCAGATACCCATTTTGAACCTTTGTGCCACCCAAGGCTCTCACCCCACATAGCCAGACCTTGTCATTTCTGCCTCTAAAACCTCTCTCCTCTGTCTTGGCTCTACACATGGTAACCACTTGAGTTCATGACATTAGCCTCTCTGGTTCTTGCACCATGTTTTTAATTGGTCTTCCTGCTTTCCTGCCATCTCCCTAGTCAGTCAGTAAACTCTAGTGACTTCCGTTGACTTCAGGATCAAAAATTATTTCATCTTCATCTCATACTTTTAAATTTTTCTATTTAATGTTTTATGATAAATATATAGTTATTAATACAGGCATTTTAGAAGGATAAATTATACAGTAATTTGTAGGGATGGGGCTGAGTGGACCTGTGATTTTACTGATATAAAAAACTCACAGCTGAGGAATATCCCTGTACTAATTAATGAAGGTTGGCATATTCTCTGCAATTTATACTCTTAGAAAATTGCCTAGAATGCCAAGGGGCTAAATAACTTGCCCAGAGACACAGTCAGTATATATCACAGGTGGATCTTGCCCCAAAGTCTATCTGGTTCCAAATCCAGCTCTCGATCCCCTGTGATGCCCTGCCTCATAATATGTTAATGGTCCATGTGTGAACTTTTTTTAACTGATCAGGTTGCATGATCAAAAAAATTTGGAGACAACTGTTCTTAATGACTAAATAGTGGCTGTACTAGAGATACCAAGTACTTCTTTCCCTTACTCCTCCTTTGAGTCTTTTTTGTTTATGTTCAGTAACCAGTATAGAATCAAGCAATGATAGATCTCCTGAGGACCTTGGAATGTGGAATATTAGAGCAAGATAGAATCTTAAAACATTAAAATGATAGAACATTGAACACAAACTATGAAAGTAAGAAGAACCCTTAAAATACTATTGAGCAATAAAGACTAATTCCTGTCAGCTACTAGGGAGTAAAAAGTATTAAGTGACATATTTGAATATTTTTGCAACTTTGCAAAAGAGGCAACATGGTATAGGATGAAAAACCCTGTATTTGGAATCATAATACTTCGATTTAAGTCCTTACGCTGAGACTTACTTGATGTGTGGCTGGGGAAAGTCATCTTAATACAATGATCCTCAATTTACCCACCTGCAAAATGGAAATATTACTTCCATTCTCTGATTCACAGAGGTTCATCATGAAAAGCATTTTGTGAATCTTAAGGCAGAATTAGAAATATGTTATAATTATCATATTGCTATAAAATTTGTGTTATAGTTATTACCATAACTATGCATATATTGTCACAATATAAGCCTACATCATATACCATATTACCACGGGAATATGAGATGTCATTATTATTGGTAAATACAGTCCAAATTTCAACATATTCCTTCTTTTACATGTGATTGTTTACAGAAAGTAAGGACTATGGCCCTGGAAGATGTTGTGATCCTGAACGTGGATACTAACACTCTGGAAACTCCTTTTGACGATCTTCAGAGCCTTCCAAATGATGTGGTGGGTAAATATGTCTCTTGGGAAAGCATTAGTAACCCTATGTTATCAAGATTAATGGGATTTGGATACCATGCAACAAGCAGTATTCTGTAGCCATTCTGATTCTGAATGAAGTACTACTAAGGTTTATAGCAGCTTTTTTTGTGGTGACAAAGAACTGGAAATATAAGGGGTGCCCATCAGTTGGGGTTAGCTGAACAAAGGTATATGAATTAATAGAATGCTATTGTGTATTAAGAAATAGTGCAAGAAGTGGATTCATAGAAACCTATGGAGTCTTGATATATAAACTTATACAGAGAAAACAGAATTATACAATGACAATAGTAATATTGTAAAGACAAAACCACTTTAAATGACTTAAGTACCATGATCAACACATTGACCAAGCATGCTTCCAGAAACATGCTGTCTATCCCCTGACAGAGAGCTGACATATTCAGAGTACCAAGGGAGATTGTATTTCTTGGATATGGCTAATGAAGGAATTAGTTTTACCTGAAAAAATATTTGTTACAAGGATATTGTTTTTCTTTTTTCTTTTCTCCATTGAAGGAGAAAGTGGGAGAGAAAATAGATTTGTTCATTTAAAAAACATAAAATTTAGTTTTAAAAGTAAATACTACTATGGGCTTATTCTGCAGTAAACTGGAAATAATTAAATAGTTGTTCATTCTGGATGACTTTGAAAAACTAGTTATTATATAAAAAAATTTTTTGCACGCAATCATATTCACATAAGTTCCACTACAGAATTTAGTGGCAACCCTGGGATCTAGATGCTTGTTATATTTTTCATGAGCATCTAGATCCTAGTCTGTCACCTTCACTGATGCCTTTCACTGTTAGTAATGTCCTCAAGTGAACTTCTCTCTTTGAGGGAAGAAGGTATGGGAAAAGAAGGCGTTTTTAGCTTAAGCAAATTATGAGTCAAGGTTGATAACAAATGGTCCCTTCTATCCATGCTATTCCTGTACTTTGTGTTCAAGCATGTAGAAAATTGTAATACCTTTGAAATAAGGCCTTTAGCCTGCAGGTTAAAAAAAATTAATTTCTATCTATAAATACAGTGGCCCGAGAGGAGACTTAGCAGGAAGAAAAGAGAGGGAAGGAAGGGAGGGAGGGAGGAAGGAAGGAAGGGAGGGAATAGAAAATGTAATTGTTATATATGACAACTAACAGTTGAGTCTAGTCTTGCCAATGCCAGGTGTCCATGAGCCACAGGTTAAGTTAACATTGAGGTTCTTGGGGAACTGTTGTTGTTCAGTTGTTTTAGTAATTTCTGACTGCCTAATCCCATTTTTGTGGCAAAGATACTGGAGAGGTTTGCCATTTCCTTCTCCAGCTCATTTTGCAGATGAGGAAACTGAGGCAAACAGCTTAAGTGATTTGCTCACATAGCTCACATAGCTAGTAAATATCTGAAGCCAAATATAAGTTAAGGTCTTCCTGACTTCAGATCCAGTGCTCTATCCATTGAGCCATCTAGCTACACCTTCCCTTGAGGAATTAGGGAGCAGTTATTTCAGCTTGTATTCTTCTGGGCCAGGGTGGAGAACCTGCAGCCTCAAGGCTACATGTAGCCTTCTAGGTCCCTGGGTGTGGCCGTTGGCTGATTCCTAGTTTTATGGAACAAATCCTTTTATTAAGGGGATTCATTCTGTGAAGTTTGAATTTAGTCAAAGTGCCACACTTGAGGACCTACAGGGCTACATGAGGTCACAGATTCCCCACCCCTGTCCTCAGCCCCACTAAATGTCCTCCACCAGTCAGAATGAAAACTAAGCTTTTTATATTTCATTGTGATGCTATTGCCTGCCTATTCTAAATGGCATGGCTATGGGGAAAGGGGGATAATTTATTTTGAAAATGTTTAAGTGAATGTATTTGTGTAAATATTGGGGCATTGTGAATTGGAAAGTGTCAAGATGGCAGAGTGAGAAGTTGGCAACTTTGCTTCAGCTCCCACAAAACCTCTTCTACAACAACAACAAAAATTCATCAAACTAAATTCTAAACAGTAAAGCCAAGAAAAAGTCACAGTGAGTCATTTTTCTAAACCAGGGCAGCTTAGGAAGATAGAAAAGTCTACAGGCACTTGTGTGGGAGTTAGCCAGAAATGGAAAGCAGCAATAAAAGTGGCAACACATCGGCTGTAGTTGGCAACAGCAGAGCAGCCCGGTACCCCTGGGTGGTGGGGAGACTGAATATCTAGGTAGAGAGATCCAGGGCACTCCTCTGCTAACACCAGGAACAGGAACAGGGACATTCTGGCAACTCTGCTACACTTTCCCTGCTTCTGAGACACAGTATCATGGCAGAGAGAAGCAGTCATGGTCATAAGTGTAGCTTTCACTCCAGTGATGGTAAGGGATTCAGACAGCTGGTCAGAAAGAGATTACAGGAGATCCTTTGCTGGCATTTGGTAACTGTTTGGCAACTCTATTGCCCATATACAGTTCCAAGTCTCAGTTCCAAGGTGGAAGAAGTGTTTGTCAGGGGAGGGGCCCTGATTGAAGTTGTAGGGCAGAGAGGAACAGTAGTGCTTGTAGCTGCAGGGGAGCAGGGGCCCTTCCTGAGTAAAGACCAGAGCTCAGACCAGGAAAACAGTGACTATACCTCTATATCTCTCCACTGATTAGACCACCTTAGAAGCACCAAAAATTTTCAGACCTCTAGAATTAACCCTGAAAGCAGCAGTATGGAAAAAAATTGAAGGTTGAAACAGTACCTCCCCACCCCCAAGTGAGCAGAGCCCAGTTTAACATAACAGAGTTAAGAAATAGGTTAATGGGATAATGAACAACAACAAAAAAAGAACTTGATCATAAAAACTTAACTACATTGGCAAAGACAACCAAAACACAAATCAGAAGATGACCACAATGCAAAAACAGATACAAGCAAAGCCTCAAAGGGAAAAACTACAAATTAGAAGTCGAGCAAGAATTCCTGAAAGAGTTAAAGAGATAAGAGTGATAGAGGGAAAATAAATGAAATTGACACAAGAAAATTATGAAAAGACAATTAACAACTTGGTAAAAGAGGCACAAAAAATACTGAAGAAAATGACACCTTAAAAAACTGGAATTGGCCATATGGTAAAAGTTGCACAAAGATTCATTGAAGAAAATAACACCTTTAAAAATAGAATATGCCAAATGGTAACAGATGCAAAAAAAAAATTCACTGAAGAAAGGAACTCCTTAAAAAGCAAAATTGGCCAAATTTAAAAAGAGGTATAAACACTCACTGGAGAAAATAATTCCTTAAAAATTGGAATTGGACAAGTTGAAATTAATGACTCCATGAGAAATCAAGAAATATTAAAACAGAAGAAGGAGAGAAATATCTCATCTGAAAAATAACTGTCTTGAAAAAACAGATTGAGGAGAGATAATTTAACAATTATTGGACTGCCTCAAAGCTGTGATCAAAGAAAGATCCTAGATATCATATTTCAAGAATTTATAAAAGAAAATTTCCCTAATATCTTAGATCCAGAGGGTAAGTAGACATTGAAAGAATCCACTGATCACCTCCTGAAAAAGATCTCAAAATGAAAACTCCCAGGAATATTATGGTAAAATTCCAGAACTGACAGATTCAACAGAGCCACAGTCACAAGCACACAAGATTAAGCAGCTTCCACATTAAACGAGTAGAGGGCTCAGTATATGATATTCTGGAAGTCAAAGGAGCTAGGATTATACCTAAAAACAATTTACCCAGCAAAACTGAATATAGTCTTTCAGGGGAGAAATTGACATTTAATGAAATAGAGGAGTTTCAAGCATTCCTGATAAAAAGACCAGACCTGAATAGAAAATTTGACTTTCCAATATAAGGCTCAGGACAAGGATAAAAAATAATTATGAAGGAATAATCTAAGAGATTCAATAAAGCTAAACTGTTTATAATTCTCTATGAAAAGATGATGCACATAGCTCCTGAGAACTTTATCATTATGAGGGAAGTTAGGAGTCTATACAGACAGAGGGCATGAATGTGAGTTGATTACATTGAGATGATTTTTTTGTTGAAAAAGGAAAGAGGGATATGCCAAGAAAAGGGGGGGAAGGAAGAAGAAAAATGAGGAAAATAATCTCACATAAAAGAGAGCTCAAGGAAAAGTTTTTACAGTGGAAGAGAAAATGGGAGGGGGGTTGTTGAACAATATTTGAACCTCACTGTTGTTGGAATTGGTTCAAAAAGGGGAGAATATATGTGTGTGGTGTGTGTATATATGAAAAGATACACACACATTCAAACACATATTTGTTCAGTTGGGTATAGAAATCTGTTTTATCTAATGAGGGTGGTGTATGATAAAGAAAGCAAGGGTCAACTAAGGGAGGCAGGACAGAAGTAAAACAGACTCGAGGGATGGAGTAAAGAGAGAGAGAAGGATAAACAGAAGAAAATAGAGTAGAGGGTAATGTGCAGTTAGTAATCCTAGCTATGAATGTGAATGGGCTGAACTCACTCATAAAACAAAAGTCGGTATCAGAATGAATTAGAAACTAGAATCCAGCAATGTGTTGTTTACAAGAGACACACTTGAAACAGAAAGGTACACAGAGTTAAATAAAGGGCTGGAGCAGAATCTATTCTGCCTCAGCTGAAGTTAAAAAGCAGGAGTAGCAATCATGATCTCATACAAAGCAAAAGGAAAAAGAAACCTAATTAGAGAGATAATCAGGGCAACCCCATTTTGCTAAAAGTTTCCATAGACAATGAAGTAGTATCAAAAAATTTTACAGCAAATTTCTCTGATAAAGGCTTCATTTCTCTGATATATAGAGAACTCAGTCAAATTTATAAAAATAATCACTATTCCTCAGAAATGGTCTATCAGACCTATCAGAAGTGGCTGGAAGGGATGTAGGAAAATAGATACATTAACAAACTATTGGTGGAGTTAGGAAGTGGTCTAATCTTCTGGAGAACACTTTGGAACTATGCTCAAAGGGCTATAAAACTGCATGCCCTTTGACCAGCAATACCAATACTAGTTCTGTATCCCAAAGGGATCAAAGGAAAAAAAAGGATCTATATGTACAAAAATATTTATAGCAATGTTTTTTGTGGTGATAAAGAATTAGAAATTGACTACCTAAATTAATTTACTTATTTAGTGCCATACCAATTAAACTATCAGATAATTATTTTCTAGAGCTGGATAAAATAATATCAAAATTCACCTGGAAAAACAAAAGGTCCAGAATAT
>CM053769.1:333513557-333538738 GCA_028658325.1 Potorous gilbertii | reverse complement strand
TTTTAGTGTATTATGTTTTGATTTGTTATATGATTTCTTCCATTTATTTTAGTGAGACTGCATAGCATGACTATAGTGAAAATGTGCTCAAAAGGAAAGTATATGTAGAACCTATACAGAATTGTATGCTGTCATGGGGAGGGAGGGGGGTAGTGGGGTGAAGGTGTGGAGGGGATAAAATCTTAATTTTAAGGAAGTGATTATAGAACATTTAAAAATAAATAAATAAATAAGAATGACAAAGAAAAAAAAGAATTAGAAATTGAGGATATACCCATCAGCTGGATGATGGCTAAACAAGTCATGGTATGTGATTGTGATGGAATACTGTTGTACCATAAGAAATGGCAAGTAGGATGGTTTCAGAAGAAAACCTTATAAGTTTTGTGAATTATTGCAAAGGGAAGTTAGCATAACCAGAACATTGTACACAGTAACAGCTATATTGTAATGATAATTAACTTGAAAGACTTAGCGCCTCTGATCAATATAATGATCAAAAACAATTCTGAAAGGACTCATGGTGAAAAGTGCTCCCCACCTTCTAAGTAGAACTGATCAATTCTCAGTACCAATTGAAGTATAATTATCTCACTTTCTTTATTTTTCTTGCCTTTTTGCAATATTACTAATATTTGTTTTGTATGATTTCACATGTATAATTGATATCATATTGCTTGCCTTCTCAGTGGGTAGGGAAGGGCCTGAAGGGAGGGAGGGAATTAAAGACTCAATTTTTTTTTAATGTTAAAAATAAATCTATAGTAATTCTTAAAACAAAATTTTAAGAAGAGAAAATTTAGCACAGTACAATTAGAACCATACATCAAAGTAACGCTAAAGAGTTTCCTGTCATCAGAAAAACAGCAAGGGTTAAATGACTACATATCAGAGAACAATCTTTTTAATCAAGGGGAATTCTCACATAGCTAGAAACTCAACTATATATAACTTCTGAGATAATGAAAAGACAGACTCTAATTATTGGAGTGGATCTCCGAAGTCTTCTAATCCAAATTCTACTGGAGCAATAATCCCCACTTTCAGCAAACTTGACTAATGGTCATCCAGCATATCTTTGAATACCTCCAGCGACAGGAAGCTTATTACCTCACCAAAAAAACCCATTATTTGGATAATATTAACATTATATAATTATTAGGAAGTTTTCCTTATCTCCAACCAAAATCTGCTTCTCAGTAACTTCTACTCATCACTCTTAGGTAAGCTCCCAGGGGGCAAGCAAAACAAGTTTTATCCATTTTCCACAAGAAAGTCCTTCATGTGCTTAAAAATAGCTGACCTTCTCTAAAGACTTCCTTCAGGAAAAAGATCCTTCTCTTTCATATAGCATATTCTTCATGACTCATCATCCTTGTTGCCTTTTACTGGGCTTACTTCTCTCTGTTCTAAAATGCACCTGAAATTGAAGTATTCTGACTAGGACAGAAGTTAATCAACTTATTATATTCCTTGCTCTGGACAATATGCCTCCCTTAATGCATCATAGAATATCATTAGTATTTTTCGTTGCCATTTACATTATTGACATATTGAGCATTCAGCCTGCTAAAACCTCCAAATCTTTTTATAGAAGTTATTACATCTTTAATCCTATAATCACAAAGTTATGTTTTAGCTCAAGCAGAGAATTTTACATTTGTTCTTATTAAATTTCATCTTGAATTTCACCCCATTCATGATTCTAGCCTATCAAGAACTTTTTGTCTCCTGATTGTTGTCAAGCATGTTAACTATCTCTCTAAGCTTCATGTCATCTTCAAGTTTGACAGACATGACATTTTTATCTTTATTGAATTCATAGATTTTTTAAAAATTTTCAACAGCATGGGGCCAAGAATGGATTTTTTGAGGTGCTTTATTAAAGAAGTCCTTATCAGTTGACATTCAGCTGCTAAAAGCTGATCCTTCAGTTGGTCACTCAACTATCTGTACAGTAAATTCATCTAACTTTATTATCATCTAGACAAGAAATGTCAAATCTATGGCCTACAATACTCTAGTAGAACCGTAAGCAGTTTAGAATGTAGTTGGACAATATTTAATAAAATAAATAAAAACACAACAGAATACATATAATGTTAATGTGTGGTTTTCAAAGTCGATATATGGTCCTCAGGGATCTGTTAGTGATTTGTATTTCTATTTGATTTTGACACCACTAGTCTAGACTGTATCTTTTTTTCCTGGGTAATTAATAATTTATTAATTAGGCTAGCCCAAAATGAGTAAATTGATGGTCATTGGTTTCTCTCAAAGAGCCCGAGTGGAGATCCTGAAATCCTTAAATATTTTTCTGAAAGAGAATGCCCCAGACAAGTGAAAATCAATCCTGATTGGTAGACATTTAAAAAGTAGGTAGGCTAGAAGTCTTTAAAGCTTATCCTGTTGAGAATTTGATTTGATCGTTGAGACTCAACCACATTCAGCAATCTGGACAGGGGAATCCATCTCCATCCAGACTGTGCTTCGTTTTCTCCTTCATCTGGGTCATCCTAAGTTCTAATGTAGGAGTACAAGGACAGGGTCTCCTTTCTCCAGGATAAGAACTCTTTCAGACTGGATTCTAATTGTACTTTAGTCTAAACAGAAGTTAGGTCTTCTGGTTGGGTGGAGTCCTGCTCAAGATTGAAGAGCATCTTTCTTGAGAGCCACAGGTAATCTCCTCAATCAGTCATGTCCTTCAGAGACTGACTTTAACAAGATCTGGGCCTTAATGAGAAAACTGGGGGGAAAAAACTGGATCCCAATTTAATAAGTTGTTATTAATATAATAGTATAATAATTTATCTCAATATCCCCCAAAACTAGGCCCTCTTCTATAGCTATCCTTTTTCACTGGATGAGTTTATCAGTTCTCATGGGTTCAAAAATCATCACAATATAATCTTTTTTTGCTTAATCAGTTTTATTTCGACAGGTAACAGTAGACACTGGATGGGAGCCTAATTTTTGGATTCTCACTCCACTCCTATTCTTTTTTCCTATTCTTTTTTTTCCCCTGCACTTAATAGTAAATTTTTTTCCAATTACATGTAAAGTTAGTTTTCAACATTTACTTTACAAGATTTTGAGTTCCAATTATTTTTCTCTCTGTCCTCCCCAAGACAGCAAGAAATCTGATGTAGGTTATTCACATATAGTCATATTAAACACATTTCCACATTAAAGACTGCATCTTATTATCTAGCCTCCTCATTTTACATATGAAGAAATTGAGGCCCAAGGAGGTCATATAGGTAGCAGGCATCCAAGTTGGGGCACAAAAACCAGGTGCTCTGACAACAGAGTCAGCATTCTTTCCTTTATACCACATTGACTCCCTATAAGGTGAAGTGACATCCAAGGTTTTATAGAAAAATAAAGCTATCTAGAGAGGGAATAGGCTGCTTTGCAAGGTAGTTATCTCCTTTTCACTAGAGGCATTCAAGTAGAAATTGGATGACCATTGGTTAGCACAGTACTTTGTACGTAGTATAATGATTAAAAAATGCTTTTTTTCAACCAGCGTACCTACTCTTAGTACCTACCAATGCAGAGAGTATATGATGATCCCTTCTCATTGTTTGGTGATAGTGTTCTTTGTATCTCTTTGGGCCTGGAACCATTAGCTATTGTGTTCCTTTGGGAGAATGATCATGAGCAGCTTGGTGATGCTTTGGAAAAAATGTTGAAATATCTTTATTTTCTGCCAAGTGAAATAAACTAAAGAATATCCACATGAGAGCCACCAGGCTGGTGATGGGCTTTGAGTTCATCCCATGTAACATTTTAACTTTCTTTTGTTATTTGAAGGGTTATCTTGGGGAAGAGAAATGAGGTGCAGTGGGCAGATATTGAAGAGGGACAAACCTTAGGATTGATGTGAAGTTATCCAGTTATCCACTTAAAGTTATCCAGAAGTAGGGTGAACTGCCTCAGGAGATAGTGTGTTCCTCCTCATTTAATAAAAGACAATTTTATGTCAACCGGGTTATAGAGGGTCCCTTTTTCAGGCACAGATTAGACTACATGAACTCAGATCTTTTTAAATTCTGATATTTCAAGAAATCACAGTGCCTGGAAAATCGTAAGCATTTAATAAATGTTCACTCTGTCTGTCTACATCTGTACCTACAGATTTCTGCTGTGTGGACTTTTGAAGCACATTCAGAATGCGGTTTGTACCCGCATTGTTTGTGGTGGGAGGAAGAGAAGCAAATTAGACAGTGGTCAATGACACAGATAAGATATATCTGCTAGTGTGCACTCTAACTGTAGAAGAAGGGAGACTCAGGACTTCAAGTTGAAAGAGAAATTAGAGATTATTTGGTCCTCATTTTTAGATGAGGTTCAGATTGGTGAAAATGATTTGCTCAAGGGTAATAAGGAGCAGAACTAAGACAGACCTAGGTCTTCTGATTTTAAGTCCAGAGAGGCTTTTGCTCAGTCACACTAATTGTGGGAGAGGGTAGAAAAGGTTGAAAAGATCAGAGTGGTCTGGTTTTGAGTAGAAATAGCAGGTATTTTCAGCACATCATGGAGAAATGAATGTCTAAACATCTTCCTAGAAGGAATCAGGAGTGAGAGATGAAGAACAGGGATGAATAGGTGGAAGTTAAAAGGAGGCCAAATTCAATGAACTATAAGGAAGTACTTAACAATTCATATAATTTAAAGCTCTAAGGGACTTCAGAAATCATGTAGTCCAATCCATTCATTTTTCAGAACAGGAAACTAAAGCCTAAAGGGGTCAGGTGACTTCCTTACAATATTCCATGGTGGCAATGATGAAGGAGGTAATGGTAGTTAGTGGTGGTAGTAGTGGCAATGGTGATAGTCATAGTCTTAGTATTCATAGATTTTGTACTTTCTGCAGCAAAAGCAGCAGTAGTAGTGGTAGTAGTGGCAGTAGTAGTAGTAGTTGTTGTAATCGTAATAGTAGTAGTGGTAGTAGTAGTAGTAGTTGTAATAGCAGCAGTAGTAGGGGTAGTAGTAGTAATTGTAGTGGTAGTGGTAGTGGTAGTAGTGGTAGGAGTAGTCATAAACAAAACACCTGAGATTCAAACGTAAGTCCTCTGATTCTAATTCTAATACACTAAACTTCCTAATAATTAAATGTCACATATGAAATGGACTGTGTGGGAACTTAGAAGACTCTGGTCATTGGACATCTTCAGGAATAAGCTGGATGGCTACCTGAGGAATATAATAAGACCCAAAAGGTCAAGAAGAAACCCTGTGAAAGATGAGTGTGAAGAAATGCTCAATCAACTTGTCTTTATATCCACCCAGGGAAAAAGGGGCACCTTACTCATCACATATCTTATTTTGTCAGGCTACCACAGCTTTAAAAACCATGTGTTAGAGCAGAGGTCCTTAACTTGAGGTCCATGAACATTTTTTTAGGGATCTATGACACAAAAAGATTAAGAACCCCTGCTTTAGAACCTCTAATATCTACCCTCACCTATCCACCTTATATATGACTGCTAAAAAGATCTTTCTAATTGAGAAATCTGACCATGAATGATGACTGAAAGGACTGAATTCAAAAGCATTTATTAAGCCCTTATGGTGCAACTCTGCCTACAGCCCAGCAATCCTGGACGAGTATACCACAGCCTGGGAAGAGGCAAGGGAAAGAAGGGAAGGATGCCACCACTGGGGTGCCACTAGGCCATTCAAAACAGGTTTTAATGACATGGCAAGGGGAGGGTTGGCAAGAAAAGGGAATATGTCCCTGCTCCCACTGTCCTTCTTCCCCAAATGGGTTTTGAGTAGCCCATGGACAAGAGAAGACTGTGTCACTCTTCTGCAAAAAATGTTTAGTGGCTCCCTATTGCTTCTAGAATAAAATACAAACTCCCCAAGGTGGCATTTAAGACCCTCCATAATCTTATTTCTAGCATCCTTTTATAGCTTCCTTTTACTGTGTCCTTTGATACATTTTACATTCTAGTCCACCTGAATGGCCGTGGCTAGTCCCCCTTATCTGCAAAATTAGCAAATTAGACTCTATCGCCTTCTCTAGACCTAGGATCATACTCGCTATTTTCCATTATTGTCTGTCTTTTTCCATTTTTGTACGTTTGTTTAGGCTACCCCCTTTGCCCAAAGACTCCCCACACATCCCAGAATTATACTCCTTGCATTCATCTCTGATACTGCCTTGTTCATGAAGCCCTTCATTTCCCCAATGTTTCTTTCCCCAATTCTCTTGGGACCTTGTGTCGGTCTCTCTCTACTTTGCCCTTATTATGCCGTATCTTGAATCGTTTGTTTGTGTATATATGTTGATATATAGATATGCACATATCTAGATAAATATACGTATAGATTGATAGAGTGATTTACCTATATTATTCTTCCTACTAGATCAAAAGCCTCTTAAAAGGAAAACATTGTTTTCCATTTTTTGTATCCCTAGAACTGAGGACATATTAAATCCATTTGTTGAAGTGAATTGAATCTAGTTTTTTAAAGCATATTGGGATTGCTTCACATTACAGTTCTGTCACCTATGCACCTTGGATAAGTGATTTAACTAGGTAATGTGACATGTTACCTAGAGGAAAGAGCAATGGTTTTGGAGTCAAAGAGACTTGAGTTCAGTTTCCAAGTCTGGCTTTATTAGCTGCTTGACTTTCCGCAAATCATTTGCCCTGTCTGGGTGTAAATGTCCATATCATTAATCTAGGCAAGGTTATGTCCATGGTTCCCTTTAGTTTTAACATTCCCTAATTTCTTAATTCACTGATGCTGAGTGACTTCCACTTTGAATTTCTGTTTCTTCTCTCTAAAATAGGAAAAATGTCTGTAGTGTCTACCTGAGGAGGAGCTGGGGAAAGAGCTTTGTAAACAGTGGAGATGTGAGCAGCCGGTAATGGTAGTGTGTTAATAGTAATAATAATGCCCTTCCTTAGAAAAAGTAAGTAACCCGTGGTCTCTTTATCTTCCTCAGCGCCAGATAGAACGTTCTCCTTTGGTCACACTTCATAAATGTTTAAATGGAATTGAAGTGAATGGTGAAATGAACTGTGAGTGGGTCACCCTTACCTTCCTGGAGAATTTGCCTGTCTGTTGACTTCCAGCCCACAACACCAAAAGACTCTAACTTGTTGATTCCACAGTTAGGGTAAGGCACATCCCAGTGAAGTGAATCTGGGGTCCTGGCTGTGTGCATGGTTTGTCAACAATTGAGTATTTTATTAGACTTTATGAGACTTCATTAAAGAAGTCCAAGCAGGAGTACTGTAGAACATCAGAGGGTCCCTCACCAATAAACTCCCAAACTTCAAGCTTTGGAATGCCATAAATGTTTAAGACACTTCCTTCCTTTTCATTATTGACTTTTCCTTCACTTTTATACCAGCAAAGAGCTGTTTTTTATTGGTTAAAATTTCTTGATTCAATTTCTGCAGGTCTGTTTAAAAGCTCCATATTATCTGGGAGGATGTTTGGCGCATAGCAGAGGAAGTCCTGCCAGTGAATTCAATTAGCTGGCATAGCTTGCAGATATTGTACACGGTTTTCTGCGTTCTCCTTTTTTTTCACAACTACTACATAAACACAGCTGGGTTTAATATTTGTCGTAACAAAGATTTAACTGGGATCGTTTTTCTTGGGGTAATTAATGCTTGGAGCTGCTGCTGCGATGGTGCTGTCCCATTTGCAATCCTCCTTATTTCTTTTCCTTTGGTTATTCAGATAATGAAGGGTGCTCCTTCGGGTCTTTCCCTTTCCTTGAAACTGCTTAATACTTGGCTGTTACCACCTGAGAGCAGATGCATTTCATTGCAAGAATTGAATTTCTGTCAGTTCTCTCATGCATCATGTGTTGGGAACTGTAAGTGGATCAAGTTGTGTTGATCACAGCAGGGACACTGTGAAGCAAATCTATTATACATATTTCCCACTCCCCATCCCAACCCTCCCAGGAGCAGAGATGCCCCTCCCTTGTGCTTGTTCTTTGTGGCTATGTTTATGTGATCCACCATGGGGTCCAGCCTAGTGACATTACTACCAATGAATATCTTTCTTCTTCATACCAGAATTATTGTTGAAACAAATTCCACTTTTATCTGGGGAATCACTGAACACTTTATTAATTCCTGAATAAGTACCACTTTTCAGTGGCTAAAATAAATCCAATGAAGCCCAGCCTTTATTTTGATGACATTTAGATTATTGATGCACTAGAAAATGCTGATTGGACAACCATTTTTCCTTCTGACCTTTCTTTTTGTATAAAAATAGTCACTTATCTACACAAGTCAAGGCAGAGTTTTTGGCTTCTAAATCTGACTTAGACTTATGGAAGAAAGTCAGTGATGAAAGTGATGTAAAAACTTGACTACATAGAACCTAGAATCGGAGCTGTAAGGGACCTTAAAAATAGAGGATGGTAAAAGATAAATTATTACAACCATAAGGGACCTTATGATATCAAGTATTAAGAGTTAGAAGGATCCTTAGAACATGAAATGTTAGAGCTGGGAAGGGACATTGGGACACCGAAGGCATTTTATGTTAAAGCTGAAAGTGATCTCAGAACATAGAAAATTAAAATAAGTAAATAAATAAAGTGTTTCCACTGGAAGGAACCTTAAACTTTTAAGTATTATGCCTAGAAGAAAAGGACCTTAGACCTTAATCTTAGTCCTTGTTTTAGAAATGAAAAAACCAGGGTCTGGAGTGGTAATGTAATTGGTCCAAGGATATGAAATAAGTCACTTGCAAAGCCAGAATTTGATCCTGTGTCCCTGACTGACTCTTACATCTTCTTTCTAAAATGCCATAGTATCTTGTCATGTCACATTTATGGTTCATGATTTGAAAATTTATGGACTTGGGGTTTTTTGTTTGTTTCTTTGAGAAGCCAGTAAAAGACCTATCATACTAATCATGTAGTTATTTTTTAAGCTTTTGTTTTGTTCATTTCTTTTGGGGGGTTTTTTCTTTAAATTCTGGGAATTGTAGCTGCTAGTCAGTTGAAAGACTGATGGATAAATGTTTGAAGTACAAATGGCTTAGTTTGGTTTACACAGGTTTGAAATATGCTGTGGTCTGAGGTAAAAAAAACAAACAAACATGTTTTGGTGGACTTTTTGTAGATATCATTTGATAGGTAGCCAGAATTATTGGGGACATGTCATATATCTCAACGAATCAGTTATTTATCTGTGAATGTCATAGGATAAAAGATGGTGAGAGCTGGAAAAGGCTTTAGAACATTGGAGCTAAAAGAAACCTTAGAGACCATCTAATCCAAAGTCTTCATTTGACAGATGTGAATGTATAAATTGTTTTTGTATGTGAGAAGCCATTTATCTTTTCATTTATATCTTTGGTCATTATTAGCTTAGTTTGAAATAATTTCCATGCCCTAGTTAATTAGGATTTTTTTTTTGGTTGACCATTTTGGTATTGGAAGCTTATTTGAGGGAAGTGATAATTTTTCAAGGTATAAATTCTGTTTTTCAGACATTTCCATTTTTTCAAAGGTAGATTCAATTTTTATTTTTTCCTGTTGTGTTTGCAAGATGATGCTTCTTGGTTTATTCATGTTGACAACTGAAAAGGCTTGGACCTAATTAAAAGAATTTCCACTAGCACCTTTACTGAACCATTTCATTATGCTGCATTGCACAGATTGCATTTTGAAACATGGTGATAGTTTAAATCTGACCTTTTAAACCTGAACTGCCAGAAATATGGTTGGGGGGCGGTTTCTTTTAAAATATTCCCAGAAAATATATATATATATATATATATATATATATATATATATATATATATATATGTATATATATATACACACATACACATACATTCATATATATTATACATGTACCTGCATATACACACACACACACATACATGGAGGCACATATTTGATTAGAAATAACATTCATATTGAATGGCCACCTAGTTATATAAATTATATTTTAAGCTTAAACTTCCCTGGCTCATTTAGCATAAGTAAAGGTATCTTTTATTTGCATTTAATTCTGTATGCTGCAACTAAATTGTTTTTAGTGAAAACAAAGTAAATTTAACCTCTCTAAAATAAAGCTGGAAGAAAATTTAAAACGTAGAATTTTGGGACATGGAATTTAGCATATTAGATCTCACAATTCTGCATGAACACCTCCATAAATAAGGAACTTACTCTTTCCTGAGGCAAACTGTTCCTGTTTTAGATAAATATGAGAACTGGAAAGGGCAGTAAAGAGACAGGAGGCATTGAACATAGACAGTTTTTTCTAAATGTCCAGAATTTTGTTTTATAACATTCAGTTAATCTCTACTTTAGGCATCCTTTCTCTTTAATCTTCATTTTCTCCTTATTTACTAGTTCCTTACAATCTTTCAACATATGCAACTCTTCTCCATCCTTTAAAGAAAAAAAAACTTCACTGGACCTTGCCATCCCCTTTAGCTGTCTTTCTGTTTCTCCCATTCTTCACTAAACTCCTTTAAAAAAGTGTCCACACTCAGTGTCTCTTCTCCACCATACTTCCTCTCCTTTCCTGTTCTCCTTCTCAATCCTTTGCATTCTGGCTTCCAACCTGATAATTTGACAGCAACTGTTCACTTCAGAATTACTGATGATCTCTTAATGGCCAAATCTAATGGTCTTTTTTTTTTCAATTCTTTTCTTACCCCTCTCTTTTTACTTCATTTGACTCACTTGACCTATCTCTCTTCCTGAATACACTCTCCTTTCTGGGCTTCCATGACTCTATCCTGATTTTTCTACCTGTTCTTCTTCATTCTCCTTTCCTGGTTCATCACCTATAGCTTTAGGTGTTACCCAAGACTGTCTTAGGTCCTTACCCTCTCCCTTCTTTATTTTCACATAACTTCATCAGCTCCCATGAGATTATCATCTTCATACTGGTTGTTCACAAATGTATATACACTAAGCCTGTGTCTCTTCCCTGGGCTTCAGTACTGCATCACTACTTGCTTTCTTTTACATCTAAAGCTCAGCATGTCCAAAATAGGACTCAGTGTCTTCCTTTTCCACATTCACCCTTTTTCCAGACTTTCCTATTTCTGTAGAAGACAGTCTAGTCCCTCAGGTTTGTAGCCTCTGTGTCATTCTCAAGTACACACCCTCCCTCATTCCACATTTCCTATCATTTGCCAAATCGTGTTACTTCTAATGCCACATCTCTTGCATCTGACTCCTCTTTATTTACACATCTGTCATCTTAGTTCAGGCCCACATCATCTTGCCCTCACATTTTTGCAGTGGCCTCCTACTCCCATTTCTTCTTCTGCCTTCTTCAAGAGTCTCCCCACTCTAGAATGTATTCTATGCTATTGCCAAAGTAATTTTCCTTAAGCACAGATCTGACTGTGTTGCTCCCCTACTGAATAAACTCCCAATTGCCTCTAGGATAAAATATAAACTCCTGTGTTTTGCTTTTAAAGTTTTTCATAGCTTTGCCTCCAACCTAGCCTCATTAGACATTACTCTTGCTCCTATGTTCTGCAGTGTAACCAAATTTAGCATTTGTTCATAGCACTCCGTCTCCCATCTCCATGCCTTTATGCCCCTGTACCACATACCTAGAAGGTATCCCCTCTTCACCTCTGCCCCATGGGATCCCTGTCTTTTTTCATCTCCAGGACTACATTCTATATGAAGCCTTTCCTGAGCTCTTTACCTGCTAGAGCCCTCCCTCTCAAACTACCTTGTATTTATTCTCTTTAGTAGATATATTTTATTCTATACATACAGGCAGTTCTACTGTTTTGTGACATATATGTTCCTAAAAATCATGATGCTATTCAAAATCAGTCACAAAATAAAAAGTATAGGGTTTATGGAGGGAAAAAAAGACTGGAACCTAATAAAAATGGAAGCACAGTTTTATAAATGTTAAATGGTTAAAAAATACATAAATACAACAATAAATAATGATGATGTTCGCAGCCTCAGGCCACTGCTTGGTCTGCACACCTCTCCCACAGAGTCTGAGTGGGCAAAGTCTAGTTGTGGACAGGATGGCTGCAACTCTGGCAGGATCTTGGCCATGGCAGAAGGTAGGGAAGGGGCGAGAAGTGGACCAGCCCTCCCCTGCCCATAGCTCCTACTTCACCAGGAGATACACAATAAATATATCACTTTACCTTGAAAAAGACCTAAAGTTTACTTGGGGAAGCTAGCATTAGAAGGGTTGCAACATGTAAGGTATTGTGAAGTGGTACAGTTTTGCACATTTATTGTTTCTTGCAGACAAAAATCTCACATAAGCAAACACAGCATTTGTATTATGTTCAAATCCTTTCACTAATATTTCAGTCACATTGGGACAAATTTGCATTTTCAGAATAAGTATTATTGCAGAACTGACTGTATTTACATATGCCCTTAATTTCTCTGGGACTTAAAGATGAATTTTGCCATCTTTAAAATGAAGGAGCCAGACTAGATGAGTTCCTGGTTCCCTTCCTGCTCTGAATTCTATGATCTTAATATAGTATTTAGTTAGTTGACTTGGTCTGGGACTGAGCCCAAGTAAACTATAGTTGACAGTGAAGTATAGAACAAGTGGCAGTTGTGCAAGGTTTTGGTTTTTTTAAGGGTGTGGGGGTGGGTTTGTTGTGGTTGTTGTTTTTATTACTTTTTGAGAAATAGATGATTTTATAATAGCAATTCAAGATCAAGGGATTACCTCCAGAGATCACGATCTAGTGGGGGACGTCAATATACAGATAGGCAAATAAGTATAACATGATCTAAAAGATAAGTGGGTAAGAGGAGTAAAAAGGGATGGTATCCTAGATGCCTTTCTTTAAGAAAGGGATTGAATCTTCTTAGATTTCGTCTAGCATCTAACACTATGCATGCACACAGTAGGAACTTAATAAATAATCATCAAATGAATGACCACTATCCCTCTGACCACCAAATCCAGAAAGTCAATCTCAACCAAGCCCCCAATTGCTAGATATGCCTTTTAGGTAATAAGAATTATAATGATGGTAGTGGTACCTAACATTCATATTTTACAAAGTGCTTTATACCATACATGATCTTGTTTGATTCTCGCAAAAATACAGTAAAGTAGGTGATGACTATTCCCATTTTACAAAAAAGAATATTGAATTTCAGTGACAAAAGGGACAGTAAAGATCAAAAAGTCATAGGATTGCAAATTTAAAAGTAGAAGAGACCTTAAAAGTCATCTTGACCAACCCCCTTATAAAAGAGGAAAATGAGGCTCAAAGAACTTAAGTGACTTGCCCAAGGTGACACAAAGTATCAAAGCCTAAATCTGAACCTACTTCTTCTTACTCCAAATTGAATGCCCATTCCATTGCACCATGTTCTCTGTAGGACTCCACAGCCAGTGTTGTTTCCACCACAATACATTAAAAAAGAAGCCAAGGCCTAGGAACTGGGCATGACTTGCCCAAGTTTACAGAGTTAGTGGGAGAACTAGGACTTGGATTCAAATCTCCTGACTTGTGATCAGCTCTAACACTCAGCCCCTCATATCTGTGCACATACTGCCTTTCACCTCTTTAACTAGACCTCCCCTAAGCTCCCCTTCTGTAACATCTGCTTAAAAGAAGGGAGCACCTTATGAGCTAGTATTTCCAACCCCTCAAAATTGCTGCCGACAGGCCCATTTGTTAATGATTGGACTAGAGCCCTTGAGAGTTCAGCAAAGCAAGTTAAACATTAATATGGGAATGGTTTATTTTAAAATTTTGATTCCCTCACTCTTTTGAAGAAAATACTGTCACTAACAATAGTATGCAGATGTCATCTCACTTCAGAAATTTCAAAGTTGTAGTGGCTAAAAGGAAAAGACAAAAAATTTTATTCATGTGTGTTGGGAGGTGGGAGGCATGCGATAGGGACATGAGTTAAAAAGTAATTACACATAATTTCTGGCCTAGATGGACCTGAGAGGCGGAGTCTCCTGAGGGATACTGAATGAAACTCCAAAGAATAGTTGGCATGTCAGATGATGGAATCAGGGTCCAAAAAGATTTTGACAAGCTAGAAAAATGGACCAAATCTAATAAGATGGAATTTAATAAGGATAAATGTACAATTACTCTTAGCAGCCTGTGTCTGCTTTCTGAGGGGCAACGTACCTAAATTCCTAGAGGATAATCTTTCTATTATACCACAAATTCTACACTTGGTTTTTAAAAAAAAAATCTTCATGGGTAAGATGTAGCTAGGCAGTATTTCTAGTGGGTCAAAAAAGCCTGGGGTACTAGTGGATTGCAAACTCAGTATGAATCAACAATATTACAAGGCAGCAGAGTAAGTTAATGTACTCCTAGGATACATTAATAGGATTGTGTCCAGACTAAAAGAGGTACTCCAGACACTATGCTATCTATCATCTGCCCTGATCAGACAAAATCTGAAGTGTCTTGCCCACATTGGTGAACTGGATTACGTACAGAAGAGGCTAAGTAGGGTTGGGAGGATGGTACTGATGATGATACCATAGGAGGATATGTTGAAGCGAAGATATTTTGCCTAAAAAAGATATAACAACATTTAATTGTTATCTTGAAGTATTTAAAGGACTGTCATAGGAAAAAAGATTTTATTCTTTATTCTTCTTAGAACCAAAGACAAAACATGAAGTAGACAGTAGACATTTCAAGGAAGAGTTTTTAGTCTTCAGTCAACTTCCTAACAAACAAAACTATCCCCATCACCAGATAGTCAAGCAAAGGCTAAATGCATCCTATAAGGGATATTTGTAAAGGGTATTTCTGTTTGAAACAGGAGATTGGATGAAACAATATAGTATAATGAAAAGAGTTCTTGCTTTGGTGTCAAGAAAAACTTGGTTTCAGATATCCCCTCCAGTACTTTGTGACTTTGTGCAAGTCATTTTAGTTCTTTGAGCTCCAGGTTCTTCAGCTTTAAACTGGGAATAATGATACCTGCATTACCTTCACAATAGGATTGTGGTAAGAAACACATTAAATTTGTACAGTACTATGCCCACCTTAAGGCACTATATAAATGTTCTTAAGGCACTATATAAATGTTAATAATACTCATGTCATCTTTTTTATATAGTTCCGAGATGTTACTATTCTGCTAGTATTCCTTTATAAAGTACTGCAGACTGTTGCACAAGTGGATAAAATAATTGTCTTTTGCAATTGAACAGACAAAGGGGAAGGAGGAAGGGAATAAGTATGTAGGACCTACTGTGTGCCAGGTACTGTGCTAAGCCCTTTAGAAACATTATCTCCTTTAATTCTCACAAGAACTCTGCAAGGCAAATACTGTTACTATCCCTATTTTACAGTTGAGGAAATGGTGGCAAACAGGGTCACACAGCTAGTAAGTGTCTGAGATCACATTTGAATTCAGGTTGTCCTGACTCCAAAGCCAACACTCATATGCACTGTGCCAACTAGAAACCTGAGTACATAGTATGAGGATCTAAGTTTATCTCTTGGACAGCTCCAGTAGCAGGCAAGACAATGGGGATGATGTATACTTCCTCCTATGCCTGCATAATTTTCAACTTTGTTAGGTGTCTATATTTTGAAAGCTTTTTTCATTCACCAAAATTTGTCGACTATGAATATCTACTTTGGTTGCATCTATTTAAAATGTTATTTTTAAATTTTTGTGGATCTATATTATGCTTGAGTGATTGTGGGCAACGGTTTTGTCTGTGATAATGTTCCAGTTCTGCTACACTTTATTTATTGAATTATGAAGTATGTTTTGAGGACTGCATTTATAGTATGGGGATTTATTGTTTGTTAATTTATAAATGATAGGGAGCTTCTGATGATATATAATTCTGGGTTATGTCTTGCTAAGTCACAAGATCACAGTTTTAGAACTACAAGGAATCACAGAAGTCATCAAGTCCAACCCCTTAGTTTTATAGATGAGGAAACTGAAGCAGAATATAAACCCAAGTCTTCTCAGTTTTTGCAGCAAGCAGTGATATTTGCACAGTTTCTAGCAATTCTTTGCATAATCTGCATTGATAAATAAATCCAGGCTCCCTGAGGATAACCTATCTGCAATTTCTGGTGACTGTTATCTGGTCCTGAATTGCCTTCATAAACCCATCTAGTTCTGTAAACAAATCTGCATGATTCAGGCATTTGTTCAATGCTTCTTTGCTGACATGTTGGTAGTTAAATTAATATAAATGTCACAGCATGGAGTGCCCTTAGATTCATTCTTGGATCTTAACTGGTCGTAGGCATTATCCAGAGAGAAATGACTTTCAGTTACGTTGACAAATCCAGTGACATAGACATTGTCACCCTTTACTTTTTCGCTCATTGAAGTGTTGCCTGCTTGTTCCAAAAATGTTTCTGTAGGTTTTTCGCCTTTCTATCATGTACTCTGAAAACGTGTATCGGTTTGTAATTCCCGCTGTAATTATTAATATTATCTCTCACCTTTTCTTGAGAGTTTCTATAAAAGTCCTCTGAGCACAAGTCACTCCCCTATCATTATTCTTTAATAGCTAATGTTCTTTAGATTATTACCAAAGTGGACAAGATGACTGTTTCTTGCAACTAAAAAACATAAGCTCACCTGCTTACTATACATCTTGAACTGGATGTCCCATAGACATCTTAAACTCATGTCCAAAAGCAGCTTATTACTCTTCCCATCATATTGCACCCCTCTCCCAAACTGTCTCTTCTTCCTAACTTTCCTGTTACTGTAGAGGGCATCTGCATCCTCCCAGTCACCTCAGATTCACAACAAAGGTGTCTTCCTCTACTCCTCACTCTCTCTTAGCCGTATCCAGTCCCATATCCAATCTATTGCCAATTCGATCTTCATAACATCTCTCATCTGCCTTCTTCTCTCCTCTGACATGGCTGCCACCCTGCTTCAAGCTCTCATCATCAAACAACTGAAGGATTACGCTATCTTAATGATTGGCCTCCTAATGCAGGTATGCAGTCCATCCTTCTTTCATTAAACTCCTATGGCACCCTATCACCTCCAGGATCAAATATAAAAATCTCTGGCTCTTAAAGCCCTTCTTAAGCTTTTTTTCTTCTACATTTTCAGCATTCCAACACTTTGTTCCATCCACATAGTCTGTGATCCAGTTACACTGACCTCCTTGCCCTCCCTCAAACAAGATACTCCATATCCTGACATTGTATATTCTCTCTGACTGTCCCCTGTGCCTAGAACAGTCACCCCCCTCATCTCTCCCTTCTGGCTTCCCTGACTTCCATCAGGTCTCAGTTAAAATTTCACTTTGCACAGGAAGCCAATAACCAATCCCCTCATAATACTAGTGCCTTCCCTGTATTGATTATCCCGTATATTCAGTTTATCCTGAATGTATATTGTTTGTACTTGGCTGTTTACATTTTGTCTCCCCCATTAGATCATGAGCTCCTTGAGAGCAGGGACTATCTTTTACCTTTCTCAGTACTTACAACAACCCCTGGTACATAATAGGTACTTATTAAGTGTTTGTTGACTTCAGCTGCAGGCTCACTAAGGGGGTCTTCTGAAAAACCCCAGTGTAAACAGGATGATGGGGATGGTATATGCCTTGCCCTGAATTGGTCTGAATTTTTTCTGCTAAGTGTCTATATTTTTATAATTGTTATCTAACATGTTACTGTTATTATGTTATCATCACTTTTATTGTCTTTTTTCATAAGATTCCGATAGAAATGGTACAAGGACTTTCCTGCTATTGTTCTTATCTATTTAGTGTTCTGAATATGCTTGCGCAGATAGATAAAATAACTTCTTTTTTGTAATTAAGATATTGAGACAGAAGCTCATCTTCTGAAGATTAATTGAATGCATCCTTAAGATTATTCAGATAGCAGACAGGGTTTGTGGCTTGTCCTATTTCTACACTGTTTTAATTTCTTCTGCTGTGTTTTTATATTTTGAAAACCTTTCTTTCATTGTAGTTTCTAGTTCATTAGTATAGCAAGATCTAGTAAAAATATTTTTCTTAAATTTTTATGGATCAGCATTATATATAGCCATATAATTGTGGACAATATTTTTTTCCTCTCATAGTGTTTTGGTCCCAGTATAGCGTATTTGTTGAATTTTCAAGAATATTTGGAGGTTTGCATTTAGCCCAAATTGGTAGAGATTATTGCCTTACCAGAGAATTTCTTTTACCAATCAAATCACATGTCCAGCTAGGTGGTACAGTGAATAGAGCACCAGGCCTGGAGTCAAAAAAAACCTAAGTTCAAATCTGGCTTCAGATACCAACTGTATGACCCTGGACAAATAACTCAACCTCAGTTTCCTCAACTGTAAACTAGAGTTTCCTCAACTGTAAAATGGGGTTAATAAAAGTATCCACCTCACAGGGTTCTTGTGAGGATCAGATGAGATAAGATTTGTAAGGTGTTTAGCATAGTTTCTGGCATATATAGGTGCTTAAATAAATGTGTATTCCCTCCTCACCTCCATCCCTATTTGTGGTATAGAGATTTGTTATCTGTTACTTTACGAAAGATAGTAAGCTTCTGGTATAGAATGGAAGCCACCTGATCATGTGTTTCTAGGTATCCAGTAGATGCTAAATTTTTGCAATTTGCAGTGATATATTGCATGGTTTCTACCACTTTGTATAATCTATACAACCAATAAGTCTAGGCTCCTTGAGGTTAACCTTTTTGTAAATTCCAGTGGCAATGGCTGGATTACGATTTGTTTTTATAAAGCTTTCTGTTTCTTTGACTGCAAGCCTCTTTGTTCTATACTTCTTTGTCAGCTTACTGTTGCCACAGTTCATTTGCTTGTCACCCATGAAACACCTTCAGGTTTCATTCTTATATCTCAGCTGGTTCTGTCCAGAAGCAAACTGTTTGAGTTACTTTCAGAAAATCCAGTGGCATATACCTGTTGTTAACCTTTACTATTATTTTATGACGTGGGGAATTTGTGTTCCAAATGTATTTCTGTAGATATTTAACTTGTTTGTCATATGCTCTTTTTTCCTATAATAGCCTTGGGCTATTGAGCCCTCTGTTTCATTAACATTGTACAAGTTTTTGTTTGGATACGTTCAAGATCTACTGTCATCCAATTAATTTACCATTCCAAAAGTATATGTTGAGTGGTATTATGTAGGTATTAATTGCTCTAAATGTGTTCTTCCTGCTTAAGCTACGAGTTCAAGATACTAGTCAAACTCTTAACATATGTAGCCCCAGCTTTCTTCTTGATAGCATCATTCCTGGAAAAATCCAAGTATTTGTAAGTATTACTTTGATCCATTAATTTAATTTCAATCCATATTCAAGCCCAAAGTATTCAGTCTTTATTCTTACTTGGCACACATAAAGAGTTTTCTAATTACTGAATCCAAGTGATATTTTTATATCTTTGGAGAAAGTTTCCATATGATGAAGTTACTATTTAGTGTGTTTTTCAGTGAGTGGAGCCATGTACCTTGATGTTATCCTTTTATATCAAGTGCTTCAAACTCTGTTTTGGTACAACTTCCTCTTTGACTTGAAGGCTTTGCACAGTTCTGTTCAGAACAAGATTAGGTTTAAATTATATCCCTGAAAAAAGCCATATTTTATATTAAATTTTTTTACTTTACTATATAGTGGCCTGCTTTGGATAGACAATGCTTTTCCATGTGGACATCAGATATCCTAGTATTCTCACTAGGTTTGGATCTATTTTATTTATTTGCAATACATGCAGTACATGACTAAACATGAGTGTGGAACTGAATCAAAGGTTTTGTACTAATCAGTAGTGATAACATAAATGTTACAAATTTTTTTTCCCAGTAAACACAAAATCTATAATGAATTCCTCTGGCTCTTTTTGAAATACCACTTTTGTCTCCTTTGCCAGTACGTAGTTTTAATTTGTGTTTATGGGTTATTGGGTTTTTTGGTTTGGCTTTTTTTAAGCAATACAAGCTCTGAAAGCGTTATATAAAAAGAATAAAATTTTTGCAAAGCCTTTAACATATTATCTCATTTGATTTTCTCTATAACCCTGTGAAATAGATACTCTTATTACCTCCATTTTGTAGACAAGAAAATTGAGTCTGAGAAAGGGTAAATGACTTGTCCAGGGTTCTAGCCACTGGCTTCCTCATAAAGTATGCAAATATATAATTGACCTGTATTTGAAGAAATCAATATTATTGTCATCTTTCTTATAGATACATAATGTCTTTGGTTAAGGAAAATAGGATTGAGCTTATATTAGACAAGGAGCTAGTAATATGCTTTCTTATTAATCCCTGCACCGTTATGAAACATTTACTTAAGACATAGCACTTTCCATTTTTATAGAGAAAGTAGTTTGTCACCTCACTTGATATAATCATTCTCTTTTTCATTATAATAATGTTTCACATTTGATCCAATTCATTTCTTGCAGCCAAAAATAAAAGGCATTAAAACTTCTTTGGGCTTCTCCCTGGCCTCTGATTTTTTTTTTTACTTAATTCTGGAGTCTCTGTAATAAAGTTTTTGATTGATGGTCAGTTATATATTTTGTTCTTTGCATTGTTTTGACTCATGTCTCTAATGTGTTTACTTTAGTTCCAGTTGCTGATTAAATGACTCTACAATTTCTGATATGATTTTGTTTTCTGGATTCCATACCATATGTTTCTTTCTTTACATTTGGGCAGTTTGTTGTACAAGTTTTCTGTTGTGAGAACTGGTAGATATTTATGTAATCTTCTACTGTCTTTCTATAGAGCTTCAGTAGCTCAAGTTATTTTTTGTATGGTCATGTTTGGTTTGTATCTACATTCCTTTACTTATATGGTTCTCAGTTTGAATGAATGAATTAAGCATTAAGTGGTTCCGATATACCAGTCATAGGTCTATAAATGTTGAGGATGTGGATAGGAAAAAGCAAAACATTCCCTTATTCAAAATACTCATGCTCTAGTTATGGGAGACAACACATAAAAGAAAATTCAGCTATAGGGTGGACATAAAAGCTCGGAAGTCCCAAGGGTGCTATTGTGGGGTAGATAATAAGGCCCATAGGATGACTGGATTTACATCAATATATTATATGACAGTGTTAGGGGAAATCTGGAAAATCTAAGGGCAAGGCAAATAGTGAGACTAGGGGGACCTGAATATTTACCTGCAGATCAGGTAGAAAAACCTGCTGCTCATTGGAAGGATGGAGATTCCCATTTCATCCAGACTGTGAGCCGTCAAGCAGCCCAGATGGATTCTGGATATCCCGGGCTGAGGGAAGGAGAGGGTAAGGTATACCTACTGGTGGAAGATCTCACTACTTGGCTCTCCAGAATGAGTTCTGAGATAGCTCAGTGCTGAGGAAAAGGGAAAGGGAAGTCTGGAAGAATGCCATGTTACCACAGCAATAGCTACCTCATAAACTAGTGTAATGCTTTTATAATTAGTGTCACATACTGTGAAAGAATATATCCATTCATCATCACTATAACAGATAAACCATCTTTTAAAAATTTTTTTGTATAGTTGGTCTGCTAGTTGGATTCATGCTGTCAAACTCAAAAAGAGATTTTTGGAATTCCAGTTTAAGTAGGCCTATCTCCTTTTTTAAATGATTTGCAATATTAGTAATATTTTTTATATTTATTTCATTTCTATATATAATTTTAGGAGTTTGCTGTAAGTAGTCTCAAGGTTCTTCAACTTTTCTTTTAGATTTTAGTAGCTCCTTTATTTTATTTAAAGACATCTAATCTAGGCTTAGAGATAAAAATTTGTTTTGTTTAATGATTATTCTTCACTACTCACTAATACATTGCTGTGTGGCTAAGAGTATCATTGACAAAAAACTGTATGAAGCCCTTTCTTATGACTTGTGAAATCGGTGTATAGATATAATGCTGCATAATGAAAATATTCATATTTTAGTCCATTACAAGCAATTCCACCCTTCTTTAATCCCATGTGCTAGTCACTTGATCAGCAAAATGAAGGATTAGACATTTTCTTTAATCCGCACAACCTTTCACACTTCTAAAGAATAGTAATTATGCACAAGTGATTAAGTATTTTCAACTGTCTCCTCCAAGAATATTAAGGTAAAAAACAAACAAAAAATTGAGGAAAAGCAGAGAATGCTAATCCTTAATCCCTAATTTCCTCACTCAGCAATCAGTTCTTCCCCAGCACCATACTCTGACAGGATTGCACAATCCTACCCAAGGGCTTCCTACAAAACTCTGGTATAGCTATACCAGAATTTATGGCCTATACAGCAGATAGTTGCCAGAATATAAAAACTTGAATCCGTTGTGACAAATCTCACTAAAAAAACATAAGAGAGAACAACTAATCAGGAATGCAAATGTACAGAAATTAAAGACAATCTCAAGAGAAACAAAAAGAGAATGTTCAAAGAACACATGATTTCCACATTAGCAAAATATACTAAACGCAGATTTAGGTTGTATAGTCAAATTAAGGATCATAAGTCTTCCAAAAGAACACAACAGTTGGGTGTGGGGTGGGGGAGGATGGACCTGAACACCATAATATGAAAAATAATAGAAGAAAACTGCCCAGAACTTCTGAACACACAAAAGAAAATGCCAGTCATAAGAATTCACAGACTGGCTCCAGAACAGATTGGGGAGAAAACCTATGCTTCAGATACCGAGACAAATTTGAGGTGGTTAATTGATAATTCCAATGACAGTGAGTTCTGCAGCTGAACAAGGGGAAGGGATAAAGGAAAAGAAATCCAAGTAACACAGGGCTGTTCTGTGTCTAACAAAAACTGTAGGAGGAAATGTCCTCTGAAGAATTGATACAAGGTGATATATTCCTACCAGCCTGCCTAACCATAAGTGAAAAAGATTAACTTTTAATTTTTAAAAAGATATTCAAAGTATTCCTCGTAAGAAAATCAAGATGTGAATAAATTCTTTATTTTCTAAGCATCCTAGACAGTAGAAATACAAGAAAAGTAAACAAATAGGCTATCTTTCTCTATCTCTGATCATGCAGAAGACTCTTCTAGACTGGTGTTGGCTTTACTGGCAGCCCTAGTCCCTATTTCCTATGCCCTTGGGCTTCTGTCTGATTCTTTCCATAGTTCTAGAATTGAAGAAGTTTCTTATTGTAGTTTCTTAGAGTTCTTGATAAATTTTCCTTCTGGTGAGAAATTAAGGGTTTAATTTCAAAATGAAAATGAATAATAAAAAAAATCAGAGAGTCTAACTAGATGGTCCTCGAAGGGCCTTTATGGCTCTAAATCAGTGATCCAGTGTGCCTTACCCATAGTAATGAGATTTTTCTTACACAGTCTGGATGTCTATCTGTTTGAAACCCATCTTGTGGTTGCCATTTTCTCGAGAAGTAAATAGCATGAATTCCTTCCATTCAAGCCAGACTTTACATCATACTACTAGGACTCTTTTTTTCTTCTTAGCTGTTATTAACTTCTGTTTGCCTAAGTTAGCCATATTGGCAAAATGGATAAGACACTCCATTCAGCATTTACCAACCCCTGGTTGAGACTTAGTCTCTATCCATGTAGCGTTATGTGGCATCATAGATTTAGAAGTCGAATACTAAATTTAGACTCAAAAATCTTGAGCCTCCTTTTCCTCATCTGTGAAATAAGTAGGTAGAACTAAATGATCTTTATGGTAACTCCTTTTTCTGTCTATATGCTTGATCCCTTCTTCTGTCTCCAACTAGATTAATGACTGCTCATCTCTAAGGAATGTGAGGAGAATACCAGAAAACCATAGAGCATTATAACTATAGAGCATTGTAGAAATAGGAGCTCTTATTATTACTGTTGATGAAACAGGTAAAGCTGTGACAGAATTTAGCCATGTATTAGGGCCATTAATAAATCAGCAAAAATTTATTAGATGCTTACTAGGTACAAGTAATGCAAAGATAAAAATTAAACGATCATAAACTTAAAAGGGCTTATATTATATGGGAGACAATAAGTATGTATAAGAGCATAGACAGAGAATAAATGCAAGGTATTTTAATTCAAGATGATGAACTCACCAAGAAAGAAGAGATGGTCTAAAACACAGCCTCAGGGAATACCCAAAACGAGAGGGTATTATATGAATGATGGGCCAGCAAGGGAAAATGAAGAGTATTCAGACAGGTAAGAGAAGAACAGAAGATGGTAATGTCACAGAAACCCAGAGGGGGAACATAGAGTACACAAGAAGCTACTCTCCCCAACTCTGTGGTCAACAGTGTCAAAAACAGCGAAGAGATCAAAAAAGATAAAGCCTGAGAAAAGACCATCATATTTGGCAGTTAAAAGAGCATTGAGGTAACTTTGGAGAGAGTCATTTCATTTGGGTGATGAGATTGGAAACCAGATGGAAGAGGGTTGAGCAGTGTGGAAGAGGAGGAAAGTGGAGGAATTGGGTATAGATAGCTTTTTCTACGAGTTCAGTTGAGCAGGAGAGGAGAGATATAGGACAGTAGTTTGTGGGGATGGCAAAATCCAGTGGCTTTGGGGGAGGGAAATTGAGTTGGTTTTTTTTTTTTTTAAGATCAGAAAAACTTAAGCATATTTGAGGGCAATATGGAAGGAACCAATAGCCAGGAACCTGAAATCTCATTTCTTCTTGGATCTTCTAAGTAGCTCAAGATCTGTTACTTAATGCACAAGTGACCTTAATTCATTTAAGTTCTCTGGCTCTCTGTTTCTTCAACTGTTTAATGAAGGCATCAAATTTGATGACCCAATAAAAATGTAAGCTCCTTGAGAGCAGGATCTGTTTTTTGCCTTTCTTTTGTACCTCCAGTAGGCACTTAATAAATGCTTGTTGACTAACTTCAGCTTCTCCCAGCTCTAATATTCTATGTGCTAAGGTCCCTTTGAGTTCTGACAGTCCAACATTCTATGAAGTATTTAGAATCCATTCCTTTGGTGATATCTTTGATCTTTCTGAATATCACTAAGAAATTGTCAGTTACCTGGGGCTTTTAATCAAGGCTTTGACCAGCTGACTTATGCCTCCCTTTTTTTTTTACTGACAGGTTTCTTCATTGAAGAGCAGGCTAAAGAAGGTCTCTACCACAACAGGGGATGGTGTTGCCAGAGCCTTCCTAAAGGCACAGGCTGCTTTTTTTGGAAGTTACAGGAATGCATTGAAGATTGAGCCTGTGAGTAGACTCTGGACAAAATCTATATCCTCACATTCAATCATGGTGTG
>CM053769.1:333499380-333513057 GCA_028658325.1 Potorous gilbertii | reverse complement strand
GAAGTCATTTGCAAAACTACACAGATATGGCCTATACTGAATTGCCTGCCTTCCCAAAGGGAATGGGTGGGGAAGATGGGATGGGGGGAATTTGGAACTCAAAATTTTAGGAACAACTGTTGAGTATTGTTCTTGCTACTAGGAAATAAGAAATACAGGTAATGGGGAATAGAAAAGTATATGGCCCTACAGGACAAAAGAGAAGATGGGGTAAGGGAAGGGAGGGATGAAAGAAGAGAGGGCAGATTGGTGATATGGGTAATTAGAATGCTCAGTATATTGGGGAGGGGGGAGGGGACAAATGGGGAGACAATTTTGGAACCCCAAATCTTGTGAAAATGAGTGTAAAAAGTTAAATAAATAAATTTATAAAAAAAAGAGGAGTTGCCATCATGCTATTAAGAAAAAGAAAAATAGTCAAAAAAATTGAGATAAATCAAAAAAGTATATTATGCCGAAAGAAACCATAGAACACAAACTAACATCAATAATAAAGGTATATGTTCCAAATGCCTTCATATCCAAATTCACAAAGCAAACATTATTTGGGATTCAAGGAAATACAGACAGTAACAGAAAATCCCTTTCTCATTTCTGGATAAATCTAATAGAAAGAAAACAAAGGGGAAAATAAAGAACTGAACAAATTTCTGAAGAAACTGGAGTTAAAAAACAAAACAAAACAAAACCTTATAGCATATTCAAAATGAGATGACCAAAGAAGATACAAATTTCTTATTATCACCTGGAACTTTTTTTAAAAAGTGACAATGTAGTAAAAGAACAGAGATATTGCAAAACAAACATAAAAAGGCAGAAGTAATTTTAATATATCTTTTACAGACAAAATGCAATAAGGATAAAAATTGTTTGTCACAAACAAAAGATCCAACTTAAAGCAGACAATGAGAAACAACTGTCCTTACATGATAAAATTCTTACTTAAAAAGTTTTTGGAGAAAAATCCCATCCCGAATTCATAAAAAATATTCTAGAAACACAAATGAAGGAAAATAGCAACCTAAGTTTTTATACTTTTAAGTATGAATGGATTGAACAACCCATTAAAATAAAAGAGAACAATTACTAATTCTGTGAAAGACAAAGATCATGAAAAATACATATCTGCAATGAGGTTAACATCCTAATTGGGAAAATTTTATCCCCAAATATAAACTAGAATAATAAAAAAGGAAATAATTAAAGAACTTAATTCGTATTTAAAGATTAAAAACCCAATAATAAATCCAAATTGAGCACTAAGTAGGGAAATTTTAAATTAGGAGAGCAACAGATGAATTAGAAACAAGGAAGACTATAAAACTTGTGGACAAAAGTAAAAGATTGTTCTTTGAAATAATTAGTAATGTTGATAAATAATAAACAAAATGAAAAAGAGGGCATAAAAGCATGTTAACACAATACCATATAAACAAAGCAAAATTATGACAGAACCAAAAGAAATTAACAGAATGAACAAGACGCTATTGTAAGGAGCTAGCAAGTAAAACTGAGAACAAACACTCAAAAGGAGCATAACCTTCAAAAATATAAAATACTTAAACTAATGGAAGAACAAATAAAGCTCTTGACTAGTCCAACCTCAAAAAAGGAAACAGAATTAACTGTAAGGGAACTAAACCAAGGTGCAATTACAGGGACTATTGGTCCTGATAGATTTATAGGAGAATTCTATCAAACTTTTAAGAACAATTAATACAAACACTACATAAATTATTTACAAAAATTGAGGATAAAGCATTCCACTAAACTCATTTTATGATGTAAATATAATAATCTTAACAACTAAAGCAAGGAGTCTAAAACAAAGATGAATTGTAGACCAAAATCATTAATGAATATCAGTCCAAAAATATTTTAATGATGTCAACTCTAGCAATTTATTCAAGAATTCATTCATTTTGACTAAGCTGAACTTACAATAGGTTGCAAAGATAATTCAGCATTAGAAAAACAATACAATTAATCATATGAAAAACAAAAACATCAAAAATATTATCTCAATGAATAAAGAAAAAAGTTTTTGACAAAACACAACACTAATTTATATTAAAACACCTATAAAATCGAAGACTAGAGGAACCTTTTTTTTTTTTTTAGCATACTGAAATGTTAAAAGAAAAAAAGCAAGCATCATAAACAATGAGAATACCCTACATAATTTCCCAATGAATACAGTAGCAAAACAAAGGTGTCCATTATTTCTTAAACAGTTCTAGAAATATCAACACAGTAATAGGACAAGAGAAACAAATTACAGATACAAAATGATGAAAAGAGATATCTTAAACTATCACTACCAATGACATGATGATTTCAATGGAAAATCCTAGGCATTCTACAAGGAAATTTAAGTGAGTCAATTAATAGCTTACGGAAAGTTATAAGCTATAAAATAAATCCACAAAAATATCAATAGCATTTCTATAATGACAAGAAAATTTAAGGGATGATAATAGGAAGGGAAGGATCATTTAATTAAAAACTATAAAATGAATACAAGAGAATCAATCTACTTAAGGAAGTACAAGAGAAAGCATCTGGATAATGTATGACACTCTACCTGAATAGAAAAAAAATAGATGAGGAATTCAAGAAACAAGCTGGAAATTGAGGTAAAATACAATGACAAGGAGGAACTTCAATTATCCAGACATCTAAAAGAACTTTTTGGAAGACTGATCTTCCAACAACAGAGCAGATAGTACCTTACTGACTTCTCTGAATGTTTATTCTATCATTCAAAACAAAGAAAAAATGGTTCCAAACATTCAAAAACAAATTTGTAATCATGCTAAAAAACAAGTAAATAAAATGTCTATGACCTTTAATAAGAGATCCAACTGCTAATTAAATATTCTAAGGAAGTCAATGACAATAAAGAAAGGTCACACACACCATAATAATTATTGTTACACTTTTTGTAGTAACAAATAACTGGAATAAAATGAGATAAACATTGATAGGGAAATGACAGACAAGTTGTAGCATATGAATATAATGAAATATTACTACACTGTAAGAAACTATGACTAAAACTACAGAGAAGCATGGGAAGACTTATATGAAGTGCTTCAAAGTGAAGTAAGCACAAATAGAAAAACCATATGTACAATGACTAAGACAATTTGGACAGAAAAACAAAATAATTAAAACTGAATGGTATGAATTTATAATAAACAAGGCAAAGAAGAGATGTGAAAATGTATCCTCTAATGCAGTTCTCTTTGGAAACTTTACCATGGGATAGAGTTGACTCTGGGCTATCCACGGTCAGGTCAGTTAAGTGCAGATCTTACACCAAGGCAGAAAAGCTTCAAGTATGGGCCCAGTGATAGACTGCCTTTGAAGGAACAGACTAACAAAGTGAAAAAAGACTAATGACCAGAAAACTGGCACCTGAGAATTTTTTTTTTACTCCAAATGAATAAAAGCAACAACTAAGGTGAGAAGGGGCTATGATTAGCAAGTGGATTGTCCATACCCAGGAAATTGTAGATCTTTTAAAGAACTGAAACATGCTTCCCGTTATGAAACAAAGTACTCTGGAGAGTGCTGAGAATTCTAAGCTGGTTTGAAGACTCAGAGATTTTCACAGAAGAGGCAGGCTTGTCAGGAATGCTAAAAGCAACAGGTCTTTATTACAGGCACATTTTAATTCACACAAAGGGAGGCATAACACCTAACTTGAGAAATCCAGGAAAATGAGGAGAACATCAAGGGAACAGAGGTTCAAGGAAACTGATACATCTGGATGCCAGTCACCAAAATAAAAAAGGTATACATTCAGGTCATAGCTTCCCGAAGGGACAGGACCCAGACTTAATCCATACAGAGAGGATTGGGGCCTTAAATGAGATGATCTTAACGCAAAGGCAGAAAAGGAAAGGGGATCACTGACCCTTTGAGAGACACTTGGCTCCCAGACTAAACAATAGGTTACCTCAGCAATGCTGGTGATGAGCTAGGATTTTATTTGAAAAAATGGGTTTTCAGGAGCATATAACTGGTTTCCCAGGTAGGAATGTCACAAGTGATAGTGTCCCAATGGGAAGCCGCCAATTAGTAAAGTTCTATGAGTAATGGAAGTTTCTGGAATGGAAGGTTCAAGGTAAAGGAGATTCCAAAAAAGGGAGGAGAAACCAGCTATATGGATGAGGTATGTCCAGAGTAAAGACTGTTAAAAGAAAATCAGTGAGGTTGGAGATAACAAGTTTTCAATTTTATTTCTAGAGACCAGACTATCTATGATACATGCTTTTGTGATGTTAGGGCTGTCACCTGGAAAGAGTGATTAGATTTATTTTATTAAGAAAAACTACTGGAAATAAAGGAAAGTTGTTAAGAAGTCAAAAACTTCTTGATAACTGGGAGTATCCAAAAGTGGAACTGGAGGTAGTGAGTCTCCAACTCTTACTCTACACATGCCTCTTTTTCCACTTCTTTTCCCCTTCAACAATCCATCCCCCTCTATAGAGATTTCAAGCAAAGGCTGGTTTACTTCTGCAGATTGTTATAGAGGAAATTCATGTTTCATATATAGGTTGGACTAATGGTCCCTTTCAACTCTGAGATGCTGTGACTGAATAGAAATTTATCAAATTGAAAAATCAGAGATGAACAAGTTTGGAACTCAGGACAGGAGGACCTAGAAAATCAGGTGCTCTGAGCCTCTTATTTCTATTATATCATCATCATCTCTGAAATAAAAATGCAGAATGGAATAAAAAAAAAATCACCAACACGTTCACCCTCCACCCTCACCTGGTCCTCATACCACTACTTAACTCAGCCCTAAAATGATTGTACTTTTAAAAAGCAAAACATAAAAATAACATTAAAAAATCCAAAGCCATGATACTATCTAAATAGTTGTTCCTTTAAATACTATGTAATGAGATGGTTTCTTCTTAAGTATATGTGGTCTTGTCTCACTTACCACACTGAGATGGACAGACACTCCTGGATCAGGGATGGGAAGTTTGTAAAGTGTTTCAAGCAGCTCATTCCTTTGACTTTCCTGGAAAAAAAAAAAAAAGAACAGTCTTAGATAACAAAAGGAAAGCTCAGACATCAATAAGCAACCTGCATGGAAGAGTCTGGCCCCTGACTTTGCTCTAGCCTGGGGTAGTCACAGCTTGGAGACAGAACTAGCAGCAGAAAATAGGTAAAAGTAAAAAATGTCCCATTTTTGCTTCTTCCCAAATCAGCTTGTGTAATACTACATAGCAGCCTATAATCACTTTGTTTTTCAGTGTTTATGACATTTATTTTTTCTTTAAAAGATATCTTACTGTGTAAGTAAATGCAAAGTACAAGTCAATATCAATGGCAATCAATGGAAAAAAAATGTGAAGGAAGGTAGCTGAGTAGTTCCAGATTTCAAACTGTATTACAGAGCGGTACTCATCAAAACAATCTTGTACTGGCTACTAAATAGAGTGGTGCATTAGTGCAACAGATTAGGTACACAATACAGAATGGTAAAGGACTACAGTAATCTTGTATTTGATAGACACAAAGATCTGAGTTTTTAGGTCAAGAGCTCACTATCTGACAAAAATTGCTGGGAAAACTGGAAAGCAATTTGGCAGAAGCTAGATATAGACCAATATCTCACACCATAAACTAAGATAAAGTCAGAATGGGTACATGATACCATAAGCAAATTAGGAAAGTATGGAATATTTTATCTGTCATATCTATGAAAAAGGAAAGAATCTGTGACCAAATAGGAGTCATAGGGAACATTACAAGATGTAATATAAATTGAAGCATACTTTTTTTAAACTTTATTTTTTTTGCGGGGGCAGTCTGTGTTTTCTTCTGTAACACTGCCAGTATGGAAGTATGTTTTGCATGACTGCACATGTATAATCTACATCTAATTGCTTACCATCTCAGGGAGGATGAAGGTGAAGAAGGGAGGGAGAGAATTTGGAACTCAGAATAAAAAAAAGTTAAAGCTACAAATTGCTTTTAAATGCAATTTGAAAAAAAATTACTTAAAAAAAGATAGAACACTGTCATATAGAAGAAAAATTCCAACTCCTCATGGCACTATCAGGTGAAACTAGGGCCAATGAAAAGAGGTCAGAATCTGTCACTAGCTCTGTGATCTCTTCAGTCTTATCCTCTCTATGGCCATCAGTTTCCTCTTCTGAAAAATGTAGATAAGAATAGTTGCCCACTTCAAAGGGTTGCTGTAATGACTACATAAGGTACGGCACTCAAAATGTCTTGTAAAGTATAAGTCAATACATAAATGTCAACTGTGATGATAATGATTTTTTTCTGGTTCTAATTCTCTTCAAGACACCCTTACCTTTTTTTTTTCTATTTTTACACTGCAAAGATGACAGTTAAGAAACTCACTCCAAATACTTTGAAAGGAAGGGCTTGTGATCTATAGCTCCAATAAAAAATAATGTAAGAACAAATTTTAAAAAATAAGTTGTAACACACAATAAAGTCATAACACATTTGTTATCAATCTATAATCTCACACCTTGAAAGATGTCTCTGAACCTAATGAGAAATAAACCTGTTTAAAGGAAGGATCAGAAAGCAATGGCAAAGTACAAGAAGACCTATGCCTACAGACAACTCTTTCCATGATAGAGAAAGTTATGGAACCTCTTTGTTACAAGATATTTAATATCAGGAATGTCAGGTATACTTGATAAGTACTTTGATCTCCGTGTAGAGATATGCCATCAACAGAATCACAGACTGTCAGGACCCTAGAAGGACCGGTAGAACACAGAATGTTGGAATACGAATAGAATATTGGAGCAGGAAGGACCTTAAGAGACTGTCTAGTTCAAACGTCTCATTTTACAGATGAAACTTGTTAAAGGACTTGCCTGTAGTCAAATGGCTTCTAAATGGTAGAGCAGTGATTTGAACACAAGTCTCCTGATTCCTACTCTGGGGCTCTTTCCACTAATCAGGTTAGCCTAGGGGAAAATTCTTTTAGCATTAGACACAAAATCAGTTATTTTTTGTTTTTGTTTTTGTTTTTAAAGGTATAATATAAATACCTGTCCTTTTGCTGTATAATCCGCCAAGATGTTGAGTAGTTTATAAAAAACTTCAAACCAGGGGAGATAGCTGGAAAAGAAAAAGAAAAACACCGAATGTGAGTTAAGACATCAAAACCCCAAACCATGATTTCAAGTCAAGTAATTTCAATTTTTTTTCAGTTAATTTCATGAACATTTAAAAGCACCTGCTAAATAAAGTGCATAGATAGTGATATACGCAAAAGGGAAAATATAAAGACAGACAAATAAGATCTGCTATCCTTTATCTAACTGATCTAACAATCTATGGTACTATTTCTATGTCCTAAAAAGATCTCCATTTCATAGCTATGTTATAAAGAGATGGTTGAAATGCAAGTCACGCCTTTATAACTGCTTAATTTTTACTTAATACTTCAGGGACTGATGATTTCATTATCAAGGGTGGCAGTGCTGGAGGCTGCACCACTGGAGAGAGCAGCCTCTCTGCACCATAAACCAGTCTTCAAGAGTTGACATGGCCAAAAAAATTAGTCCTATGATAGCCAACTTTTTGAGCATGGCAGAATTTAGGAAGGCTGGTCCTCAGACAAAAAGATACATAGTCCCTCATTTAGGGATCTATTCAAAGACTCTTACATTTTGGCAGGAACTGTCAGAGCTTGTGCTAAACTTGCAGAGCTGTTGAGAACACCTTGCCACCTTCCAACCCTGATGAGACACTGAGGAGTTGTCTTTAGTAGAGGCCAACTATTGTTTTTTCTTTAAAGGTTCTTTATAAAGAATATGGAGCAAATAAGTATTCATCATGAATTCTTTCTATACCTCCAAAATAAAGAGGCTTTTATGGAGAAGAAATTAACTGAAATCCACATATTCTATCTTTGTATATGAAAGCTTTCTTTCTGCCCCCAAGACCATGACAAAAAAAATTTCTATTTATCTATCATTATTGAATACATAATAACAGCTCCAAAACTGCACACATAAATATAAATCACTTCCCACTTATGTTATATCCTATGCACAGATTTCATCAAGTCACAATAGCCTTAGAATCCATTTATAATAGCTGACATTTATATAATCCTTTAAATGCTGTAATACAGAATACAGAAGTGAGTTTTAGGGGAAGCAGTTAATGAGTTGTGTTTTTAACATGCTGAGTTTGAGATGCCCACCTGAAATCCAGGTAGACATGTCCAAGAGGCAGTTGGTGATTGTGAAACTATATGGTTCAGAAGGAAAAGTAATTCTAGATATATAGATTTGACAACCCCTATACAGAGAGACAATAACCGATCCAAGGGGAGATCTCCAAGTAAGGGGGAAGAACTTAAAGAGAATAATTTCTGGGGGAATTATACTACCGACCCCCTTCCAAGTTGACATTGAAACAATGATTAACTAGCTTTCTGGGTCTGGACATTCAGCTACTTCAGAATGTACCTATCTGTAGTATCATTCAACTGAAATTTCTCCATTTTTTCCCACAAGAACAGCCTTAGAGCCTTTTTTTCAAATGATTTGCTAAAATCTAATTAAATTACATCTACAGCATTCCACTGATCATTTACTGGTCTAGCAGGTCTATCAAAGAAAAGGTTAATCTGACTCGATCTATTCTTGACAAAGCCACGTTTTACCCGGTGCTAGTAAGTTTGCCTTCTGGGGAGAAACAGAACAAGACTTTTTCCCTTCTCCTCATGGAAATTCTAATACTCCTGAGTTGAAGCCTGGGATCCTTAACAACCTGAGCCTTCACTTCTTTAGTGGGGTGCAATGAAAAATGCAATGGACAAAAAAAAGTAGAATAAAACTCCTGTTTTAGTTCTACTGTGACCTCTCTAGAACTCAAAAAGATGTCACATGACTTTTCTGAGGCCTCAGTTTCTTTGTTTGTAAACTAGGGACAATAATATTCATTGGGGTTATTGTGAGAAATGCTCTGTAAACCTTAAAAGCTAGATAGCCTTAAGTGACTATTACTACTTCCACTAAATATCCCCTATTTCCTTCAAGTATTCTTCAATGACAAGATTTTTAGTCCCCTCATCACCTCCATCTTCATTCAACTTCATTCAAGCTTCATCTTGTCAATGTTCCTCTAAACTATATTACCCCCAAACTGAACACATTACAACTGTATCCTGCCACCTCTAAGGAAATCAGGGCCCCTCTGCTAACTAAACTATACAACCTGGGATAATAAATGATGTGAGATGAAATATCCATTACAGAGAAAGTGAACAGCCCTCTATCATTAACATTTGTTTGACATTGAGACATGCTACTATAAAATTTAAGTAGCTTATCAAAATTGGCTGATAAGCAACTTAAGTCTTTACTTATATGACAGTATTATCACTTATTGTAATAGGTTTCAATCAACTCTGGCAGCTGAACACTGGTTATTATGATGGTTGCCACTTTAAACAGCATTTAGTTCAGCAGAGCAATGTAAACATTCAAGAGGGATTAGGCAGCTGATAAGTTTCTCCATTCCCTTTCTGCTAAACAAACCTCAGCAGAGTTAAAAAGCTATTTTCTCTGGAGAAAGCCTCTCCAAAGGAGACTCCCCATAAAGATTAGAGGACTCTTTGTAAACAAGACCAAAGGAGGGGTACCAGGAATAAGAGCCAACCACCAAAAGGCTGGAAGAAAAGCAAACCAAAAAAAAAAAGGCATGTCTACTTTCACAGAAAACAAGGTCTCAACAATGCTGTAGAGTATTGCAAGTCAAAAAAACTGGGTTCAAGTCCCAGTTCTACCAAATTAGTTAAGTGACTCTAGATAAGTTAACTTTTCTCAAATGACCTTCCATTTCTTCATCTGCATAATGGAAAGAAAAATTCACAGACTATTTACCTTGCAGGATAGTCAGAAGAAAATGTCGTTATCGTTACAAAAATGTTAGCTGCAACTAACAACAATAATTATTGAATGATGAAAAGCCTTTTAGTATTTTAGGGATGATTCCTGAAAAAATGTGATGACTGGCTTAATTTTCTTTCATTAATGTCTTGATAAGCGGGAACACTAAAATCATTTTGTCTCTCCAGATCTCAGTTTCTTCCTGTTTATGATGAGCTATGCTAAATGGTTTTTAAGGACTGTTCTAGTTCTAAAAGTTCATATTCTAAGTTCTGTTCCATCACTCTCATTCCATGCTCTATGTTCCAGCAGGCTATGTCTCCTTCAGTTTTAACACTCATTTAACACATTTAAGGTCCCTTTCAATCTCTGAAATTCAATTTTCCATTTGCTATAATCCTTATAAAGTATACTTTCTATCTGATCTAACCAAATCAACTCCCTTTTCCACAAAATTGAGAATCATAAACCAAGGCAAAGGTTTATTAACATCTTCAAGACCTTATTAACATCCTTAAGGGCATCTGATTTCACCAGCTGCCTGACCTTGCTACAAAAGCTCCTCATACTTCCCCTCATGCATTGACTGATGGCTATCTAGCAAGGGCAGTATGGCTGTGTCCCCCTTCAAAGAGCTCCTGTTTTCCCTTGCAAGGAGGCCAGGGTTCACAGCTGAACTTTATCTTGCTTCGGAGCTAAGAGAGTTTCCTGTACGGCTTCATTAAACCAGATTGGTCAGCGCAGTGGGGGTTTCCTCTGTCTCAGGTAAGGATATTGAAACCCCAACTCCACTTAAAGTGTGTCTGTCATCATCTAGTAAACAGGGCTTCCCCGTATAGGGAAGTGAAACATGTTTATTTATTCTAAGAGAATAAACTGTAGGTTCAGTAAAGGTTAAACTTCTTAGCATTCAAGGTCCCTCTTTACCTCCCCACAATGAGCCCCTTTCTACAGGTCAATACCATACCCTTTTTGCTCCAGGCTTGCTCTGACCATTCATAAGTCCCGAACCTCAACCCTTAACTGCTGAATTCTGACTTGTGCTTTGAAGCTCTATTTCGGCCTCACATCTTCCATGAGGCCTGCTCAGATCCCTCCCCAGTTGGTAAATTCTGTTTAACAGACTGAACATATCAGAACACTTTACTTTGCCCACGCTGTCCTCGTCCCCTAATGCCAGAATATTCTCTCCCTACTCATCTCTATCTCTTGGATCTGCTAGGGCCTCTCAAGGTTCACCTTAGATGTTACTTCCTTCAAGAGGTCTTTCCTGATTTTTCTTAGTTGTTAGCGTTGTGCCTCCCTAGGCCCCCTATCCTATCAGTCACTGTGTGATTTTCTTTTTGATATATTGTATATTTTTGTAAGGTGGCATATTTCCTTAGCACAGTAGTTCTCAAACTGTGGTTCCAGGAGTGAACTTGGGGGTTTGAGAGTTTCCAAGACCCTTTCATTGGGTTTATAATGTTAAAATTTATTTTCATAATAATGTTTGAATTTCTAATATGATAAACATAGATATATATGCATGTATATAAATACACATGTGTATATGTGTGTGTGTGTGTATCTATCTATCTATTTAACTATATCCAATATAAGTGAAAACTCTTTTGAGGTCCTTTATAATTTTTAAGAGTGTAAGAGAATCTTGAGAGTAAGAAGTTCGAGAACTTGTGCCACAGTGGAAGGTGAGCTCCTTTTGTATGTATACTGCCCAGCACATAACAGAAATTTAATATATGTTTACTGATTGGTCTATGCCTGAGTTTATGAAAGGCTGTGTGGACTAATGGCAAAAGCTCTATACTTGGAACCAGAATTCTTGGTTCAAGTTCCAGTTCTGCCACTTAACCATGTGACCCCAAGTTAGTCACTTATATCTGTCTCATAGAGCCTAAAGGTTCTTTATCCCTAAAATAGAGGTAATAATCCTTGCATTACATCAAAAGATTTCTGCGGGGATTGAGAAAATTATTAAGTAGTATGGAAATATGATCTCATTATTTTATGGAAGAGCACCAAACCTAGGGTCACAGAGTTTGAATCTTGGCTTTGCTGCTTTATATCTTATATTTAACCTTAGGTAAGTAACTTAACCTTCTCTGAGTCTCAGTTTCCTCATTTGCAAAATCAGTGTGATAAATGTCTGAAGTCCCTTCCAAATCTGGGTGCATGATTCTATCATCCTTTGACCTATGAAATGACACTGTTGAGGACAATGTTGTACATAGTAAGCCTGTAAGGTACAATATTGTGTTTTAACATGAATTATCACATTTGAACACCAAAACACTGCTGTGAGAACAGATATTCTTCCTATTTTATAAATCAGGAAGCTGAACTAAAATTGGGGTAGGGGCAGAGTTATGACAAAGGTTTAAGATCATAGAGTACTAAGATGGAAGGAGTCTTAGAAATGACCTAACCCAGACACTCGTTTTACAGACGAGGAAACTGTTTCCCTATAGGGGTTCCCCACACTGACAAAATCCCAGAACCACAAAAAAAAAAAAAAAACCAAACTCAACAACAACAACAAAAAAAACTGAAAGGTAAATTGTCCAAGGTCACACAGCTAGTAATTAGTAGGGCAGTGTTTGAAACCTTATCTTTTGATGTCCAAGTCCAATGCTATTTCCTCCACACCACATGGTTACATTACTAATAAACTAATTCAAATGTCACTTAAATAACAATGCATGTATTATTAACAAATCAACACAGCATAGGGAAAAGAGTGTTGGATGCGAAGCCAGAGTATGTAAATTCCAGATCTGTTGTGTGACCTTCAATTCTTCATCTACAAAATGAGGGGTTAGAAATAAATGGCCTCTGAGGTCCTTCCCAGCTCTTTAATCTTACAATAATTTAATGCAGATAAATACATTGTATGTACCACAGTGGGAAAATGTTGTCTTAAATCTTTTGTATTTGTGTAAATCTACAAAAAGGGACTCATTTTGAATATTTGGAAACAAGACTCTTCCCCCTCACCCCACCTTGATTATGGTTCAATAACAAGGTTTTTTTTTTTTCCTAAAAGAGAGGTTTTGTCTTCTTCCTTTATATAAAATTATTACAATGACTGAAGATTACTTGGTAGGAAAGCTGGAAGACACTTTCCTGGTCTCACTAGTGAAGTGGTAACATAATATCTTTGTAGTAATGACACCTCCACAGACAATTTGCTGTAATTCTCAGGTATTTTCTATGAAGTCTAGAGGACGGGCCTTTCATCAACTTATAGAGTGAGTGTGTGAAGCTGCCTCCACCTGCATTTATAGCCCTTCAAGCTACCCCCAATTCAGAACACCTTACTTTTTGCTTTAAATTACTTCTGTAATATAATGTAATGGGTTAGTAAGGTGCTAAAGCTAAGTTTATTTTCAGTTAAGCTTTCATAGCCTAAGAGGAAAGGACACAATTTCAACAGAGAAAGGGAACAAAGGAACAGAAATGGCTGCACAAGAAGCCCAAATGAGTATCAGGTACTGATGTATACTAACTAAATCAAACTAATTTATTACGCCACAGATGAAAAGATGTCACTCCCATTTTAAAGACGGAAATGGAGGCAAAGAAGCAACATGAATTGCCCAGAATCGTAGACACTGGAAATGGAAATCTCTATTTGAGGCTTTAGGCAAATAAGAATCAAAGGTCAAGGGAACAAACCTTTTTCCCTTGCTCTGGATACCTAAATGCAGCCTAAACTGAATTACCTTTTGGAGCTTTTATATCACAATGATAGCTC
>CM053769.1:333465343-333499280 GCA_028658325.1 Potorous gilbertii | reverse complement strand
GGCCATAGGTTCCTCACCACTGTCTCAGAGCATTTTCAGAAGAACTCCCATCTGGTTTATACCACACTCAAACTGTACTGTAAAAAATTTTTTAATTTCGATCATGGACACCCCAAAAAGATCATTTCAACACACATAGCACAATGTAAAAAGGGAATTTTCTGTGAATCTAGGAATCTTCTTATTTCATGTTGCTTTTTTCCCTATCATGTATTTAGGAAGTCATCTTTTTTAAGAAGAGATGGTTAGACTAAATGATCTTTAAGATCTTCCAACACTACCACTTCAGTATTCTAAGGTTCCTTCTAAATCAAACACTCTATGTTCTTTGCTTTACAACCTTCTGTCATATGCTAACATTTTATACTCTACGATCCTAACTAGTTCTAAAAGGAACTTCAGAAGACAAAATGATAGTTATAATAGTCTTCTATGTTCTAAGGTCACATCTAGCTTCAACATTGTATATCTGAAGTTTTAGGATTAAGATTTGAAGTTCCCACTTTGAAATTCCAACTACAAACTAGAATCTTTCAAAAGACATTAAATGCAGTATCCTTCAGTTTTAACTATTCTGAGCAATACAACTTTGGCTGGCTCCCAATGTGTATATTTTCTTATTGCTGTACTCCAGGGGCATTAGTCATGTGACAGCTCTTTATTGTTTTAGAAATTAGTTTACATGTTGTATTCAGAAACACAAAAATGTAAATAAATAGTTCAATCTAAGCTGAAGTGTTCAATTTCTAGATTTTAATCACACATGAGAGAGCACAGGCATTTTTTTTAATGCTTCAAGATTCCACTTCTTTTCCCCTAAAGGGAGCATTTTTAAAAGAAATCTATTTATAATAATAGCCTCTCATATTTACATAAGGCATTCCACACCTCTTCCTCCCTTGCTGCTTGTAACAAATCTGTATTGTGAGTCCAATTTTTACAGATAAAGAAGTAAAAGTTTAGAACTGACTTGTCCAAGATGACAAGTAATAGAAGCATAAAATTTCATATCTGGAAGGTCCCTTAGAATACAATTTTAGGGATGAGAGGGAACTTAGAACATAAATGTGAAACAGCGAAGGTGATTTAGAGATTAAATAATCCAATTCTCTCATTTTAAAAATGAGAAAACTAAGTCCCAGTGAAAGGAATTGACTTGCCTCAACTCACACACAGTAGTGCTAGTTGTTAAAAAAAAAAAGTGTTTTCTCTCCAATATACCCTGATGCGCCTCATATAGTTATAAAAATTATTTTATATATATATATATATATATATCTCAGAGATTCTAATAACAGGTTTTCATATTTTTTTTAAAAAGTTAGTATTAAACTAGTGAAAGTTATGAAAGGACTTTTGCTTACTAAGAGTACTCTCCATTTTAACCTATTTTTCCCCACAATTCCTTCTTATTGTGACAGTCAAGTGTACTTCTGTAAGTGTCTAGCTTTATCATAAAACCATTTATACCACCTATATCAATGAACTTCTTTGACAATTTTTTCTAGAGACTTCTTTCCCACCCTGAAATCCTTCTGCCTTAATTCAGTAACAGGTACTGAGCAACACACACGCACACACACACATACACACACACAAATTAAGAGTACTTAAAATAATAATTTATATCTCATAAGGCAAGCAAATGAAAGGTAAAAAAGTAGAAAAAAGCGATTCTAGTGGAACTTAGTTGTCATCTAGTACCCTCCTTTTGTTTTACCAAAAAAGGAAACTGAGGTCCACTGAAGTTGTGACCTACCCAAGACCACACAGGTAATAAATAAGTAGCACAGTTGGAATTTGTACATAGGCTGTCTGATTTTAAATCTGCTGTTCTTTTCCCCCATACAATAGTGCCTCTAGAGCAGGGGTTCTTAACTTTTGTCTTATACTATGGACTCCATGATAGTCTAGGGAAGCCTATGGATTCTCTCTCAGAATAAAGCTTTTAAATACATAAAGTGCATAAGATTATGAAGGAAACCAATTAAATTGAAGTAGAGATGTAACTTAGTCCCTTCCTATTCCATGGACAGCCTGAAATGAATCCACAGGTTAAAAACCCTGGCAAAGACTTTCCATCTTTCTCAATAAGGCATTTCTACTTTCTTACTCTGTCATATAAAAAAATCATGATAGTGATTAGTAGTGAAAGGGTGGGGGCAAAACACTGGAAGATTCAATAAAATTTTAAAAAAGCTTTCTATATACTAATGACACAAAGGCTGATGAAATGGCTTTTAGAAGGGATTTAGGAACAATAAGGCTACCATACACTGAATTCAAGAATGCAGAATTAAAATTAGCTTACTGTCTACCTGATGCAATAAGAAAACATTTAAATAAGACAGAGGACTGAACACTAGGAGTCAAGAGAGGAATCTAATTTATTTCCTATCTGTGGCAACTCCTAAGAACGCTGAACATGAATTTATAGTGCAAATACTCTGTCCCACATGCACAGCTAGTAGCACTACTGGGAATTTATGGCTTATTACTGGCTCATATTTAATTTGTAACCAAACACTTCCCTTTCCTCTTGGCTACCTTAGAACTTCTGATTAACTCTTGTTTTCATAGGTCAGAGGTTAAATGAAGGAAGGGAAATACTGCAGGGTGAGATTGCCCAGAGCACCAAATCCAAAAAATGACCTCTAGCAAGGAGCATTAAAATGGTGATGGCCTCAGGATGGTTGGAGACAGCTGATATTCAAAGGCTCCGCTGCCATATAAATCAAACAACAATGACTGGAAAGATACAAAGAAAGCAGGGTCAGGAGTAGTGAAGGAGAAATAAAAAAACCTGGACTGGGATCCAAGGCCCAGGTGCTGTCCCGTGCTGGTTGTTGCACTTTAGTAATTTCCCCCTTTCTGGCTGTCGTTTTCTGCATATATAACATGGGAATACTACTGCTTGCATCATATGTGCCCCAGAGCTACAGTGAAAATTAAAATAATTAATATATGGAATGAGCTTTGTAATTTAAAAACATTACTGAAATGCAAGCTATCATTAAAATAGGTTATTGTTATAACCCACTTCAGTGATTCAAGAATCTAACAATAAAAAATATATTTTTTAAACCTACTATGTATACTGTGAGTACTTTCTTTACTATAAAACTGAAACCCTTCTCCCTCTTTTTCTTTTCTTTTTCTTCTTTTGGAGAGAGGAAGGCAAGGGAGTTGGGGTTAAATGACTTGCCAAAGGCCACACACCTAGTGTCAAGTGTCTGAACGGAATTTGAACTCAGATCCTGCTGGTTCACTGCACCACCTAGCTGTCCCCCTTCTCCCTCTTAAAGGATGGTTTTCATTCTGTAATATGACCTAAAATTTTTCATCTGTGGATGGTCAAACATCTGGTGATGATTCTTTGTAAACCAGGTTGGTTTTCAGATACCAAACACATACAGCCCATACTTGAAGCCTTTCCAGATGGGTAGAACCTGCCACATTTAGTAGTCTATTAGCAGGTCTGAAAAAGTGAGGATTACATAACATTACAAAGCACAACAGGAGGATTCTAGTGGAAGATTACTACAATTTCAGTAAAATTACAAAGGCTTCTTTATGAAATTGAGAATACTCTCAAAAGTCAAAAGAAGCATCCATTTTGATGAGATGATTTCTGCTCTCTTCCCCTCTGATGGGGAAGGGCAGAGGGAAAAAAAGTTGGCATATATACCACAATTTTCCCTCTTTTATAGAAAATATTAAATTTAACCACAATTGGCTAAAGACCATACAATATTTATGTACAAGTCAAGTAAACAGAGATATAATGGAAACTTTTCTAAGATGGATAAGATCTAGCCAAGTTTTCCTGCAAAATTTAAACAGCCAAATAAATGCAAAATGAAGTAAATAGAAGCAAGAAAACAATTTACCCAATGACTAGAACACAACAGAAACTAACTGTGTTGAATTTGTAATGACCATGCTTAGCCCCAAAGAAGCAATATCAGAATATACTTTCTCCTGTTTCTTTGCAGATACAAGGGAATTGGGTAAAAAATACTGCATGTAACACAAAAATTTTTCCAATGTTGGTTAGTTTTGTGGAACATTTTTTCTCCTTTTTTCTTTTTTATTATAAGGCATGTCTCTCTGGGACACATTAGGGAGAAGGACACAATGCAAAATGTACATATTAAAAATAAAAGATATCACCAAAATTATTTTTAAAACTGGTACGGTATTGCTAGAGTCGTGCATCAGAAAATCGAGTAATCATCAAATGTGGGCTCCTTCCTGACTCTATCAGTAATCTGAGATAGGAGCTTGGGCAAAGCAAAATGAAAATCAAAGAACTGCCCTTTCAGAGTTGGAAAGGACCTGAATAAAAATCTAGTCCAATGCACATTTGAAAAAATTCTCTCCACAGAATTCTCAATAAGTGACTATATTGTCTTTGCTTGAAGACCACCAATGAAGAGGCATTCTGCCACCAAATAAGGAGGTTTCTTCCATTTTTTGATAACTGTAATTGTTAGGAAGTTTTTCCTTATGTCAAGCCTAAATTTGCTTCTCTTACAACTTTCACTCTTTCCTCCTACTTCTCTCTTTTGGGGTGAATTAGAATTAAGTGTAATTCCTCTTCCAGACGGACAGATAAAACATTGTTTTAAATAAGGTATTTATTAAGCACTTACTATGTGCCTCACACTCTAGTAAATGTACTTTCAGGTTATAGCCCTTCAGATACTTGAAGAAAGCTATGTCCTCCTAAGATCTTTGAATCTCCAGACTAAATATTCCCAGTTTCTTTCTTTCTTTTTCTTAAATTATTTTATTTGTTTTCAGTATTCTACAATCACTTCTATATATCTTAGATTTTTTTCCCCCTCCCTTCTCCTCCTTTCCTACTCCCTCCCCACATCCTCCCTGAGATGGCATACAATTTTATATAGGTTCCATACATATATTCCTATTAAATACATTTTCACCTTAGTCATGTTGCATAGAAGAATAAAATGAATGGGACAAATAATAACAACAAAACAAAACAAAACATAATACAAAAGAAAATGGTCTACTTCATTCCGCGATCGAATTCCATAGTTCTTTCTCTGGATGTGGAAGGCATTTTGCCTCAAGAGTCCACTGGGAATTATTTAAGTCCTTGAATTGCAATGAAGTACTAAGTCTATCAGAAAAATTCCTCACATGCTGTGGTTGTTGCTGTGGACAAAGTTCTCCTGGTTCTGCTCCTTTTACTCAGTATAAGTTCATATAAGTCTTTCCAAGCCTCTCTGAAGTCTTCTGTTCATCATGACTTATAGCACAATAGTATTCCATTACATTCACATACCATAGTTTATTATGCCCCATTGATGGGCATCCCCTTGATTTCCAGTTTTTGGCCACCACAAAGAGAGCTGCAATAAATATTTTTGTACATGTGAGGCCCTTTCCCATTTTTATGATCTCTTGGGGATACAGTCCTAGAAGAAGTATTGGGTCAAAATGTATGCACATTTTTGAAGCCCTTTGGACACAGTTCCAAACTGCTCTCCAGAATGGTTGGATCAGCTCACAGCTCCACCCACAATGAATTAGTGTTTCAACTCTCCCACATCTTCTCCAACATTTATCATCTTCCTGTTTTGTCATGTTAGCCAATCTGATAAGTGTGATGTGGTACCTGAGTTGTTTTGATTTGCATCTCTCTAACCAATACTGATTTAGAGCATTTTTTCTTATGACTACAGATAGCTTTAATTTCTTCCCCTGAAAACTCCCCGTTCATATCCTTTGATCATTTATCAATTGGGGAATGAGTTATACTCTTGTACATTTGACTCAGTTCTCTATTCCCAGTTTCTTCAGTAATCATCATCTGATACGAACTTGAGGATCTTCAGCATCCTGATACGCCTCTTTTGGATACCTTTCCACCTTCCCAAGTATCCTTTCTACAATCTGACATCAACTTATTTTCCTTCTCTGGACCTTAGTCCTTTTACCTACAAGATGACAGATCTGTACTAATCTCAATGGTTCCCTTTCAGATCCAATACCTTATAATTTTCTAAGGCTCCTTCTAACTCTGATCTTTGGATAAGAAACAGACTCTTAGACTCCACTATACTTTGAAAATTTTTTATTTACATAAAACAACATCCATAACACATTGCAAATGCTGAGAATCAGTTATATATAAAAGAATAGAAATGACAGTATAACCAAAATTGATAGATCTGGAATTGGAGAATCAGGGACCAGATTTCAATTCTGCTATTTATTTTCTCTGTCCTTGGTTAAGTCATTTCATTTCTTTGGGCCTCAGTTTCTTCATTTATAAAATGAAGAGACTGTACTTTCTAGTTCCTTCCATCTCTGTATTTATGATTCTATGAAACCATCTTCTTCAAAAATTTCCATAATAATAGATCACATTTCTACAGCCATACAGAGGTACAAAACTGTAACATCTATTGTCTCATCTGGTCTTCCAGCAAAGGCTGATAACATTTTGAGGGCGTTACAGAGGGAATTCTTGTTCAGGTATGGGTTAAAATCCTTCCTGAGGTCCCTTCAAATTCTGAGATATCACAATACTAGTACTCTCTGAACTACAAAGTATTTTACATACATTAAAAACTCTCCTTCAAAAGTCCATGTCCCCATGCTTATGTCAAAATCATAACAAGTGTCCTTAAAAGTAACAGAGATAACTTTGTTTAACAATCCTATTAACTTCCAAAAAGAGAAAATTTATGATTTCCAAAGTATTTGCACCAAAGATAATTTTAACAATGTTATTAATTTTAAAAAATAACTTACACAGTTTCAAAAAGTATTTGCCACTGTCACGGCAATTGTCACTTAGTAAACAAGAAGCACTTATTATGTGTCAGGCATTCTATCAAGTGCTGAGGCTATACAAAAAAGACAACAGCATTATGCCTTCTCTCAAGAAGCTCCTGTTCCAATGGGGAAGAAAATACAGAAATAAGTTTGTGAATATTTATCACATGTGTAGATATCTATATAGAACTATACAGATATCTTTATAGGATATATACACAGATATGAGTATGAAAACACAGATATGAGTATGAGTATGGACATAGACATGCAGCACAAATGGAAGATAATCTTAGAAAGACTGGGAACAGAGGGTAGAAGATTTGAGTTGAATATTGAAGGCATGCAGGGAAATGATGAATGAGCCTGAGTTGAGAAGAGAGAGCACTCCAGGTATAGAGGATACTCAGAGAAAATGAACAGAATTGAGAGATGGAGGATCATAAATAAGGAACAGCCGATAGGCCAGAGAACACGGATTGTGGTATATGTAAAGAGGAGTGAAGTGTAAGAGGGCTGTGAAAGTCCATCAAAAAGCCCAAATAGAAGAAAGATTCCCTAGGAATGATGTTGTTGTACACAAGGTCTTGTTGTAGATGACTATGTTCACTCCATTAAGCCCTGGAACAATATAGAGCTTCCTAGAAGAGACTCACAATCGCTCAAAAGACTTCACCTAGCACAATAAAAAGAAACCAAGCAGAATACCTATTGTGATGACAGTGAAATTCAGTTGGATAGATAATCAATAGAGCTTGTTTACCAATATACATACCACTGTAGATGAACAATATAATTCAACTCAACAAGCATTTGTGAAGTGCCTACCACATGTAATATTTATTCAATTTATATTTGAACTCTTTTATATGAAGAGAATTATCTGTATCAGAAAGTCTAAAATGGCTTGAAAATTTGTCTATCATCAATAAATTAATGTCAAGTATAGAGCCTCACACATAGCTGCTACCTCATAAATAAATGTTCATTGAATTTGAATAAATTTTTTTACAATTACTTTAGTTCAAGATTTTATTACCTCTAAACTACTTCTTAACTGATTTTCCTGCTTCCCTTCTCTTTCCTCTCTAATCTCTGCTCCAAAATATTATCGCAATAATGTTTTTACGTTTTTACCATTTTATTTTTCTATATACAGTTATCACTTCCTCACCATGACTTTCCCCATCATGGTTTTGATATATCATGAATTGGCATACTAAATTAAATGGGAATTTTGGGGAGTTTTGCAAAAGTCAAAGATGACATGCAAAGGTCAGCAAACAGAGAAAAAGTTCAAAAACTCAGAAATACATAAAATATATGTATAATATCAACCCAAATTTTACAAAAAGGTACTCTAAATATCCCATAAAAATAAAAAAATTCAGACTTCTTCTCTGAAACAAAGGGAGAGTCAAAAAATGTTATGCAGATTTTCCAGATTGCAAGAGCACTATGACCCTAATCCCTGTGATATGGACTGTAGTTCTAAATATGTTATTTCCTTTTCAGTCACTCCCTACAGCCTACAACATAAAATATAATCTCCTTAGCCTATCATTTAGGACCCTTTCTCCATAACCTGACAGTAAGCTACCTTATTATGGTTAGCTCACTTTTGCAAACTTTCTACTCATGCTTGGAGTTGCTAAAACTACCAGCTGAATTCATGAAATGGAACTTAATGAATACATGTCACCTAGCCTCAATTGGCATTCACTGCTACAAAGAAATGCTCTTAATCTTCACTGAATGACTACCATACACCCCACAGTAACTTTTCTAATATTTAGTCTTTTAATTCCCTACATACCAGCCTCATCTTTATCTCGTTCAGCGAGCCGATTTTGCCAGCTACTTAGCTGAGAAAAGAAGCTATCTGTTGAGAACTTACTTATCTTTTCAACTGCATACCTCAAAACTCCTTCATATCTTCTCCCATTTTGTTGTGTTTTACCCAAGCATCTAAGGAACAGATAGGCCTCCTCCATGCCAAGGCCAATCTTTTTATTTGTGGTCTCATTCCCTTTCTCTCCTCTATTTTCTAGGAAGTTATTCTAATAATTATAACCTTTTTCTTTCTCATCTCCAGTCTCTACCGGAGGGAAACCATTACCTAGACACATTCCTAATTGTCCATAATCCTTAAAAAAAGACTTCATTCAAATGTGCCATCTGCTCAAACTGTCATCCCATAGCTCTCTTCCTTTTCACTGCCAACCCGCTAGAACAAATAGTCTACTCTTACTGTCTCCATTTCTGTACTCTTTTCAACTGTTTGAAGTATAGCTTCTGGCTCCAGTTCTCAACTGAAAGCATGCACTCTCAAAGATCATCAACGATCTCTTAAGTCCTAAATCTGAAAGGCTTTCCTTTGTATCCATAGCCATTGGGCTCTCTGAGGCTTTTGACACTCCCCCATATCCTACTTCTTATATCATCTTATATTCTCATGGCTTCCATGACATGGCTCTCATCAGTTTATCTCTTACTGATCTGATCCTTCCTCAGCCTACTTTGGTAGATCATTATCCATTTCCTTCCTCCACAAATGTTCCCTAAAGTTACGTCCTAGGATCTTTTGCTTTTATCTATTCACTTTCTTGAGCAGTATGTTCATTTGCTTCCATCAGTTGAGTCAACATTAATCTATCTACCCTTAACTCTGGTCCTGCACCTTCAAATATTACAGACGTCACCTCTCTGTTCTATCAGCATCTCAATCCACAAGTCCAAAACTGAACTGATTATCCCTCCCTCTAAACCTGCCTCTGCTCCAATCTTTCTTACTTTTGTTAGGAAACCACTGACAAGTTACACTTTGTGATCCTGTATTCACAACATCCCCTACATGGTTCCCTTTCTCTCTATACACACTACCACCAACATAGTTCAGACTCTCATAATGACTTGCCGAGACTGTTGTAATAGATTTCCAATTTATCTCTTTACATGCAACCCCTCCCTCCACACAGTTGACAAAATAGCCTTACTGAACTGAAGTACTGGTATAACCAAGACAGTTCCTTGTTCAAAAACCTTCAGAGGCATCCATAATACCTCTCAGGTAAAATATACATTTCTCACACAAACATTCAAAGTCCAGCACAATTTGGCAACCATCTAACTGTATAATCTTATTTCATATCTCACCTCTTCCCATACTCTATTCCATCCAAACTGAACTACTAGCTGTTCCCCAAACAAGACCTGCCATCACCTGCCTCCATGCATTTGCACAGGCCAACATTCAAGCCTAGAATTTAATTCAGTTAAGAATATACATATATACTATACACAAAGACTGAATTGATTAGAATACATGACATATTTTCTCTGTAGTCTACCTTTCTCTCTCTTTTATGGATTCTTTTCATTTGAAGCAGGACAGTTGTGAGATTCAATCCATGGTGTTTCAGTCCTGTTCTTTCACCAACACTTCTTCTATTTAAGCTCTGCTTTCATATTTATCTTCCTGCATATGTTCAGAAAGAAATCTCTTAATGGTTATGCTGTTATTTTGTTGTTTTCTTCTTGCTTTTTAACACCAAAGGTATTTTTCTCATTGTAGCTGTCTCTCTCCCTTTAACAATCTCTAGGTAGGGGATAATTTGTTATATTATTTGCTCTCTCTTTGGTAGCAATTGTGTGTGTGTGCATATGCATGCATGTGTTTTGTCTAGGACCTTTACAAAGGATAAAAATCTGCTTGACTCCTTTTAAAGGGAGTCACATGTCTCCCTCTTGTTGAATGTTCATAGTTTTTCACGGCTGATCAGACTTAGTTTTGAAGTTTTGTCACCTTGAGTGGCATCTTAAGCTCCTTTGCTCTTTGGAACACATTATTCCATTCCCTTTAGCAGTTTCTGGTGAGTGCAGAAAAGTCTTGTGTTTCTGGAATTTCCTTTCCTTTATATTTGAAGGTCTTTCTCCTAGTCACTTACAAAACGTGTAGTCTGTCACTTAAATTTAACCACTTGGAGTTTGTCCTGGAATTGGAAGCTGAGGGTTGTTTTCCAGGAAGTGATCTCTCTGTAAGGGGATTCTTTCATTGGCAACTTGTTGTCTGTATTCAGAGGTTCTGGGCAGTTTCATTAAATTATTTCTTGCATTAGGATGCTCAGGGTTTTTATTTTTTCTGTCATGTTATTCTGGGAGACCAATAATCCATAAATTGATCTGTCATCATTCATCATGTATTTTCCGTTAATATGTTTTGCTTGTATAGAGATTATTTGTTGGTTAAACGTTATTGCACTTTGCTTTTCTTCTTCCAGAATGTCCTTCATTCCTGTATAGTCGTATATTTCACTTCTTTGGAGAGTTTTGCCACCATGAATTCAATATTCTATCAATTATTTCTGCTATGAAAGCCACAAATTCTGCTTTTATGATTCTTATATTTATCTTTTGAATATTTTAGGAACACCTACCGTAATCCCATTATCTCTTGGGAATACATAAGATACACTGCCTCATCAGGTATTAGTTCAATTTTCTTTGTCTTGCAGTATTTGTTTAGGAATGTCTGAACTCATTTAGATGTCTTATTGACCATCTTCTCTTCTGTTTTAATATCTTCCCTGATTTATCTGCTTACAGTTGAGTTTTCCTACTCTTGAGTTTGCTGGCAATTTCCTTTTTTTCTTCATGTTCTCCTATTGCTCATTTTCTGACTTAGTCTCCTTTGACTGTGATCTCCTAAAGGATGGGTGTCAAAAGCATCTCAGCCTTCTACCACATAGAGAAATTCACTTTTCACCAGTCTCAAACCCTGTCCCAAGTGACTAATGGAGGAACAAAACTGGCCCCAGGTACATGCTGATCCCTTTTCCTTTAGGACTGACGCAACCATGCAACTACACACACACACACACACACACACACACACACACACACACTCTGGAGCCCAGTTTCCTCTGTTTTTTAGTTCTTGGGCTGAGTAATGCTCCTGCTGCTTTAGGCAGAGCACATTTTTGCTATCCTATGCTGCCTGTGTTCCATACTGGGGAGAGAAGTAGGAGTAACTAATGCCTGTTACTTGTTGCCACAGAAGCGTAGGGACAGGGCAACTGCAAGGTGTGCTAAAAGGGACTGCACTGCAGCAATGAAATTGTTGAATGGATTCCAGATCACGTTACCTTGGGTTTGGTTGTGCTGCCCTGTCTCTGCTCTCAAGGAACTCACGTGACTCAGAAAAATTGGGAAGAGCTCATTCAAAGGCATGGAGATAGAAGATGAAATGTCACGGTCAGAAAGAGCTCAAAGGATAGGTTGACCAGAACACTGACTTGAAGGCAGACCATGGGGGATTTTAAATACTAGGCAGAGGACTTTGTGTTTCATTCAAGAGGCAATAGGGAAACTAAAGATTTCTAAAGAGAGCAATGACAATGTATACATGGTCTATCCATCTATTCCATTGGTAGTATACTTTCCATGGATGTACACACTGACAATGAGGTTGATACATTGCCAGAGCTAACTCAGCGTTTGGGAGGCTCCAAAGAAAAGTTTGGGAGAGAAGAGGTATTAGACTGACTATCAAACTGAAGGTCTATAGAGTCGTTGTGCTGACCTCATTGTTGTACGCCTGCGAAACATGGACAGTCTACCAGTGCCATGCCAGGAAACTGAATGGCTTCCATTTGAACTGTTGTAGGAAGATTCTGAAGATCACCTGGCAGAATAAGGTATCAGACACTGAGGTCCTTGCTTGAACTAAACTGCCAAGCATTCAAACTATGCTTCAGAGAGCACAACTCTGATGGGCTGACCATGTTGTTTGAATGTAAAATGTACACTGGCCAAAAAGACTATTTTATGGAGAACTCACATGGGGCAGGCCTGGTGGTCAGAAGAAGCAATACAAGGACACTCTCAAGGTCTCTTCTCAAGAACTTTGGATTTGATTGTGGGACATGGGAGACACTGGCACAGGACCACTCTGCATGGCATGCCCACATTAGAAAAGATGCTGTGTTCTATGAGCAAAGCAGAACTGAAACAGTACAAAGGAAATGTAGGATGCACAAATTTGGAATATCCCCCCCAAATATTCACTGCCTAATCTGTGGTAGAGCATTCCAAGCTCATATTGATCTGATCAGCCATAGTCATACACACTGAAACTTCATTTTATCATGGTAATGTCACTTTGGTCATCTTTGAGACCAAAGGACAACAATCAGGTGCCAACATAATCATTAGGAAGAGTTTGTGGGTAGCTATGGGATAGATAGAGAGAAAAAGGAAGAGTCTGGAAGCTGATAAAATAATTAGGAAGATATCATGATAGTCTAAGCAAGAGGTGATAAGTTCTAAATTATAGTAGTAGTATGCAAGGACAGGAGACATTTAAAGGAAGCTCTGGAAGTATGATGGAGAAAAGCTGGCAATAGACTAGATATATAGGTAAAGAAAGAGTTAAAGATGTCTGCAAGGTTATTAACCTGGTTAACTAGATGCACCCCTACCTTAATCTTTGACCCCCAGAATTCTTATCTGGGCTTCCATGTTACCCTTGACTAATAATGCTCTGCTCTATCTGTCTTCATTTTAGTTTGTATTTATTTACATTGCATCCAACTGATGGTAGGAAATGATTTGTTCTTGTATCTCCAGTACCTAACACAGTACTTAACTCACAGTAGGGGATTTTTAAATGTTTATTGAGTTGAATTGAGCTCCTAAAGACCATAAACTGATTTTCCCAATCCAGTTCTTCTGGTAATTATTGCACACTGACTCTTTCTTCATGAAGACTTCCCTCCTCCGCCACCCCCAAATTGGATTCCTCCATCCCCAGACTAATGGAGCTTTGAAGGAAGGTAGGGATGTAAGAAGTGAAGATGTGAAGGAAATACATTCCAGGAATGGGGAAAAGTCTATGAGAATTCCAGGAGATCGGCAGCATACAGAACATCTAATTCAGCGAAAAGTTGATGGTGCAGTTTGGATAGAATGTGGTAGACATGAAGGGAAACAATAGGAAATAAGGCTAAGCAGATAGAATGGAATCAGATTATGGAGGATCTTAAATGACAAGCTGAGGAATTGGTATTTTATCCATAAATAGCTGGACCTAAGACTACACTATGCCTCATTTGCCTCCTGCCTCTGCCCCACAGGCCCCTTCTCCCACTGAAGAGTTCTCAGAACCTCAATCTTGGGAAGGGACCCAGACCACCAGCCATCCTTCATTATCAGAATTTAGTCACCATGCCCCTCCCAAGACTTGTCCCCTTGCCAGTTTTTCAGCTCTTCGTTTCTACGTTCTTTCCTCATTAGAATGCAAACTACTTGGGGGTAGGAACTGTCTTTCTTGTTGCTTGTATTTTATACTGTAATGTCCTTAGCACAATGCTTGTTAACTGAGGGGCTGAATCCAAGTTTCTGATATCCTAGATGCTAGCATACTTTTCACTATACCATGCTGCCTATAATTTACATTATAACTTGTATTACAGTTATTTCAATCCACTTCTATCCACTTCAACCCACTACTATACTTAACCTCCAAAAGTAAAGACTGTCTTGATGCATCTTTATAGTCCCAGAACTGAGTATGGTGTCCTGTATATAGTAGATATTTAATAAAAGTCTAACTGAATTTACTTCTCTAGTGCTGGGCAGAGTGACTTTCTGATACTACATGGCTTATTCATACATGCTTGGTGAACTGTATTGTTGAAAATTGCCTACCACAATTGATTGTTCTGTGTTTCACAATTTTCACTGAAACATCACTAGTCAAAGGACAGAAATTTCATTTCAAAGGCAAAAGCAAGGAGAAAAGTACAGTAAACATAACTTTGCCAAGTTTTTTCAGCCACTGCTCAATGAAGAGTCCCTTCAAATTATACTTCAAATACTTCAATATTCTTTCTTTACTGACAGCACCCAGAAGAATACAAGTAGTGACTTAATTGGACAAGACTTTAGACCTACAAAATTAGTATGTTCTCATAAAGCTGTATAGAGCAAACCTCTGTAATTAGGTCAAAAACACTAAGGCTAATATTTTAGTTATTTTAAACTTGATATTTACTTGTCTAAAAAGTAATTCCCTGTCCCTCATGGAAATACAAGTTCTGCTGGGTGACCAAAGAATAATGCTTCTTAGCCAGTTGGACTTAGACAAAATCATTTTGTTCTCTAAGATTCTGTTTCCTTCTTTATTAAAAAAACAAAACAGTAACATGCTAATTTCCTTCATGATGGAGAAACAAGTCCATACTGCAATTGTGAAGAAAAGAGGCATAGAATAAAAGCTATAAAATAATAACTATAAAATAAATTATTTTATATGCCATAAATTATATTACATAAAATTGTTAGCATACATGCTATTGAAGTTTTAGTTAGAGTTTGATATAACAGCTGTTGAATTACTAAACTCACACTGCTAAGTCAAAAGGAATGTTATCTAACCTCATTTTTCAGGTGAGGAATTAACTACTAAGAGAAAGTGACTTGCCCAAGGCCTTAAGGCTACTGAACAGAAGATCTGAAACTCTTAACAGAGGGTTGCTGATTGCTAATCCCAAACTTTTTTCTACTCTAGTACGATGCTTTCTCAGTACAGTCTTAATAGAAATAACACTGGACTTTGAATCAGGAGATCCAGGCTCACCCATCCTACTAGCCCACAGGAAGGCTAGCAGAGTATATTTCATATAATACTTTAATGGACCCATGACCACATGCTAGACATTGTGCTGAGCACTAGGAATACAAAAAGACTTGCCCAAAGAATTGATAACAACAAAATTTCTAATGTTCACACAGGTACTAAGTTAGAAAAGATAGGATTAGAAACAAGGTCCTTTGCATTTCTACCTAAATTTATTTACTTATTCTGTGCCATAGATAGCAATCAAACTATCAAAAAACTATTTTATAGAGCTAGAAAATATCAAAATTCATCTGGAAGAACAAAAGGTCCAGAATATCAAGGGTATTGACGAAAAGAAATGCAAAGAAAGATGGCCTAGCCATACCAGATCTTAAATTGTATTATAAAACAGCAATCATCAAAACCACTTGGTACTGGCTAATAAATAGAGGGGTAGATCAGTGGAATAGTTTGGGTACACATGACATAGTAGTCAATGACTATAGCAGTCTACTGTTTGATAAATCCAGGGTACCAAGGTTCTGGGATAAGAATTCACTGTTTGACAAAAACTGCCATGAAAACTGGAAAATAGCATGGCAGAAACTGGGCATAGACCAATGCCTGACACTATATCCAAATAGGTACACGGTTTAGGAATAAAAGCCAATACTATAAAAAAATTAGGGGAGCAAGGAATAGTGTATTTACCAGATTTATGGAGAATGGAGGAATTTATGACCACACAAGAGATAGAGAACATTGTGAAATGTAAAATGGATAATTGTTATTATATTAAATTGAAAAGTTTTTGCACAAACAAAGCTACTGCAACCAAGATCAGGAGGGAAGGAGAAAACTAGGAAAGAATTTTTACAACCAATATCTGTGATAAAGGCCTCACTTCTAAAATATATAGAGAACTGAGTCAAATTTACAAGAATACAAGCCATTCCCCAATTGATAAATGGTCAAAGGATATAAACAGGCAGTTTTCGGAGGAAGAAATTAAAGCTATCTATAGTTAAATGAAAAAATGCTCTAAATCACTATTGATTAGAGAAATGCAAATCAAAACAACTCTGAGGTACCACATCACACCTATCAAATTGGCTAACATGACAAAACAGGAAGATGATACATGTTGGAGAAGATGTAGGAGAGTTGAAACACTGATTTAAATCAGTTGTGAGCTGATCCAAAAATTCTGGAGAGCAATTTGGAACTATGTCCAAAGGGCTACAAAATGTGCATACCCTTTGATCCAGCAATATTGCTTCTAGGGCTGTATCCAAAAGATATCATAAAAATGGGAAAAGAATCCACATGCACAAAAATATTTACAGCAGCTCTTTTTGTGGTGACTAAGAACTAGAAACCGAGGGGATGCCCTTCAGCTGGGGAATGGCTAAATAAATTGTGGTATATGAATGTAATGAAGTACTACTGTGCTATAAAAAATGATGAACAGGAGAACTTTAGAAATACCTGGATAGACTTATATGAACTGATGCTGAGTGAAGTGAGCAGAATCAGGAGAACGTTATACACAGTAACAACCACAGTGTACAAGGACTGTTTCTGATAGACTTGGCCCTTCACAGCAATACAAGGACCTAAAACATTTCCAAAGGACTCATGATATGAAATGCCATCCACATCCAGAGAAAGAACTATGGAGTCGGAATGCAGAATGAAGCAGACTAGTCTCTCTTTTGTTATGTTTGGTTCTGTTTAGTTTTACTTATGCTTTCTTCCCATTCATTTTAATTCTTTTATGCAACATGACTAATGTGAAAATGTGTTTAATAAGAATGTATGTGTTGAGCCCATATAAGATTGCATGCCATCGTATGGATGGAGTGGGGAGGGAGGGAGAGAGAGAAAATTTTAAACTTATGGAAGTGATTGTTGAAAATTGAAAACAAATAAATAAAGAGGGGGAAAGATTATTGTTCAATAAAAAAAGAGAAGAAAATGGGAAAAAAAAGAAAGGAACAAGGTCCTTTGACTCCAAATCTAGTGTCTTTTCCCACTGTACTTCTTTTTGATGGGTTCAAAAATGTACATTAGGGAAATGAAATGGTAAATCACATAATGATGAAACACAATCAGGTCATTACAAACCAATCATAGAATCTATTTGAATGCACATTCCTACACTCATCTATCTCTTTTGCGCAACCATTCAAACACAGGCTTCCAGATTTTGTATAAAAATACAGCTATGTGTTTTTTCCCCGCCAAAAAAAGCTCCTTCTGCTTATGGTAACGTATGCTGTAGTTTCATTTAAGGACCTACAATAGACTCAAAAATGCTTGCTGACTTTCAATTATTGTACTTCAGATACAATGGGCCTCAACTTTTTTTTGCTTGATTGCTATGCAATTCACTTTTTTGTCCCTGCTAAATGCCAATAATAAAAGATCATCAGAGGAATTTTACTAGCTTTTGTGATCCTAAAAAAATCCATTAAAAGAGCTGCTTTGTTTTATTTTGTTTTGTTGAGAAGCAATCAAACTTTGCTATTTGGAGAGGGGAAGGGAGAAAAGGGAGGGATGGAGAAAAAAGAAGAAAGCGAGGGGGTAAAGAAGGGAAAGAGAGAGGGAGAAAGGGAGAGAAAGGAAAGGAAAAAGGAGGAGAAAGATGGGGGAAGGGAAGGAGAGATGGAGAGAAATGAAGAGAGGAGGGAGAAGAAGGAAAGAGCAGAGGAGGGAAAGAGGGGAAGGAAGAGAAGAAAGGAAAGAGGGGAGAAAGGAGAGAAACATGGGGAGGAGAGAGAAAGGAGTAAGCAAAATGCTGAGGAGTGGGGAAGAAGGGGATAGGGAAATAGGATGAGGAGAGGAACAAGGGAGATGATGGGGGAAGGTACAAGAGGGAAAAAGGGAGAGTGAGGGGGAGTGGGAAGAAAAGGGAAGAGAAAGAGGGAGAGGAAGAGAGGGAAAGGGAGAAGGAGAAAATGAAACTCAGAATTAGCTAAACATTAAACTTCCCCTCAAAGCAAGAGGGGGTATGAGACATGACGGGATTTATTCTAACTAAAAGCAGCTGTTGCTTTTTGAATCAGGAGGCCTTCCTAATGAATCAGTAGTTTTCATAATAAATACACACTCCTTTGAAATGTGAAGATTATGCGATTAGAATTTCTTTTGATATATTTTTAAAAGAGCTCATTAGAATGAGAAGAGGCAGAAATACAGTGTGTTCCCTTGTAAACCATAGGGAGCACAGGATTGTAGAACTAGAAGGGACCTAGAAACATAGATTGTTAGCACACAGAATACCCGAAATGGAAGGAAGCTCAGAATTGAGAATGCTACAGCTGGAAGAGACATCAGAACATCGATTTTTAGAACACAGAATCTTAGAACTGGAAGGGACATTATAATAACTTCTTCCTTTTCCATAGGGCTTTTAAGGTTAAAAAAAATTATTCTCCTGACATTGCTATAAGGAAACCGAAGTATGGAAAAGATAAGTGACTTAAACTTAGTTTCACAGATAGCAAATGTTGGAGCTAGGACATAAACTCAGGTCTTACTACAAATCCAGTCCTCTTTCCTCCATGCCATACTGCCTTGAAAACTTAAGACACAGAACATTCTATCTGCAAGGGAGCTGCTCTCCCCAGTTTCTACCAATTGACATCCTCCCCACCTATGCTCTCAAATGGCTTGTTTCTGCCTTGTGAAGAGACTAAAACATACTCAGCTGTTTCTCACCTCTCTTTGCCATTTTTTACAACCAGAGTTCTAGTCTGAACATACCGTGATTCTATGATGTTCCACACATTCTCAAAAGAGGGGGAGTCAGTAAGAGGAAAAAAGTAAAAGGCATCAAACGAAACTTTGGGAATTTCTCTTGTATAGTTCTCGACTCTGCCCCTTGCAAGTTCTAATGCATCACTCTACCTTGTGGGGATAAAAATGTTCTACTGTCTTCCACTTTTATATAGTTTCAGTCTATTATAGCAACTTTTTCACACTTGTAAGCTTAAATACACACACACTGGCTCACATACACAAATCTCCATAGTAACATCTGTGCATGTTGATCAGCTTCAGGCTTTACTATTAAGGATTCAGCCAACATTGCTCTTTGAACCTAAGCCTTTATTTCTCTATTTTTGGAGCCCAGAGAATCCTACTACACTTCTGTAGCAGGCACTTGTAATACTCAAAATGGAGCTATGCCCAAGAATTCGTTTCTTATCTATCAAGATATCTAACATTTTTTTCCTTCCCCTTTCTTGGAATTTCCCCTCCCCAGGGCAATAATTTCTTGCTCAGTTGTTTTGAAGACTGGTCAACTGACCTCTTCATTGAGTCGTTCCAGAAAATCCTAGAAATTTGGACATGGAAGGAACCTTTAAACAAAGAATGATAAAAATGGAAAGGACCCTAGACCACAGAATGGTAGAGCTGGAAGGAAGCAACATAAATTGCTGGAACATAGACTCAATCAGGGTGTCTAACAGGGAGTCAGGGAACTCAAAACACAGTTTGGAACTTTAGTGCTCTTTCCATTTTGCTACATTTAATCCCAAATTTTCCTGAGACTTTACTTTCCCATGCTGTAGATTAAGCAAACAAGTCTAGAAACCATACCAAATATAAGGTTCCTTTTTGGCTCATATCAACATGTATTCATATACCTTGTTCAAAATAACTTTTATTCTATAAACTGATGTCATAGAAACACTTCCACAAAGTCACCTCTTTTCACAAGTTGAATTGATCTTATTGCATCACATTCTTTCCTGATCACAGGACATCACTTTTCTAGTCAAATACTTTCAGTGGCTCCCCATTTATTGCCAAATAGTCTGAACTGAAACTGGCATTCATGAAACTGGCCTGCATGTATCCAGTCTTATCTTACATTATTTTCCCATGAGATCTATGTTCAAACCAAATTGAAAAGATATTTAGAACTTTTGTTTTAATTATATTGTTTTCTCACCCAATAAGGTCATTCTTTTCCATTTCTGCCCCTATTCCCAATCTGTCCCATTCTATTCAGTTAGTCAACAAGCATTTATTAAGCATTTACTGTATAAGTGGTACACGTGATCCTGAGCATTGGGGCTACAACGAAAGGACTTAGCTATTCTTATTATTATTAATGCTATTAAGATCACATGAGACAACAGCTTTGAAATCACAAAGCCATTTGTGTGAAATCACAAAGCCTCACCTGCTTTAATACTTCAAGTATCCACTAATTCATCAATGTGGATAAGGCTTTAAGGGATAATTTTTAACTCTTTGAAGTATCAAGAACCGTATTTTCATATGAAGCCTTCTTCAATATTCTTAACAAGGGGTGACCAAGGGTCAGTTTAAAGTCTTCCAGTGATGAAGAAAACTCACTACTTCCTAAAAGGCATTCCAATGCACTTTTAAATAACTCTGATTGTAAGGAACATTTTACTTAATTGGGACTGAAATCTGCTACTTTAATTTCTACCTATTACTCCTTGTTCTGCCCAACAAACCCAAGAAAGGGCCTAATCCTTAATCCATACCACAGCCTTTCAAACACTTGAAGTCAATTCCCATGCCCTACTCCTTTCTTCGGCCAGGGCATAAACCTATTCTACTTTACCTAAATAATGCCAATTTCTTTAACTAATCTTATAAGGCTCAGTCTCTAGTCCTCTTATCAAATTGATTGCTCTTCTCTGGACATTCTCTGGCTTGTCAATGTACTTCCAAAAATATGGCACAAAAAGATGAATACATTATTCCACATTTGCTCTTTCAATTAAAACAGAATAAAGTAAGTAACACAGGAACCCAATTCTCCCACTTATATGCCAGTAATGATTTAAAAAGACATACCAAATTGAGTGACCAAAAATTCCCAAGAGAAATTTCAATAAGTTCATTCATCTACCTCAAAACTACACAAAAGCAGAGCCAGAAACTTCAGACACTGAAGAGGAATCCTGACAAAGAAGCTAACGTGAAAACAGGTAATTAGACTGAAAGGAAATCTGAGGTAGGACAGTGACAAGAGAAAGAAACCTGAGGAGTGCAGAGACCACCTGGCACCCTGATCAAGGAAGCTCCTAAGGCAACCTGACTGCAAAGCTCCAGAGGGAAGAGGACAAAAACTTTTAACTTGAGAAGTCAGAGGGGGAAATGACAGAGCATTTACCACCCTTACTGGGAAAGTGGAAAAAAAACAGGAAACAATCCAGAACTCTGAGAACCTCTGAAAAGAATGCACAGTATGCCAATCAAGGAAGCATCCCAATCACAGTTAGGTAGATGATAACTCAGTTCCTGGATGTAGGAAGCCAGAAAACTCCCAAATCAAGGAAGCTCCAAAGGAGTTAAAGACCATCCAGTGTCATCATCAAGTGTGCTGCATGAGAGACCACCGAGAATCCTGATTAAGGAATCCTGAGGAGAGATAGAAGACCACCTAGTGTCCTTACTGGAAAAAACTTCAGGAAGTACAAAGAACACAAAAGGATCCCTCAGGGCCATAGTATGGGGGCGGGGAGCAATGCCCTAACCAAGGAATCCTTGAGGCAACAGAGAAAAACCAGTGGCCTAGTCAAGGGAAACTCACAGGGAATAAATATTACCAAGCACCTTGATCTAGGGAGCCCCTAAGGAGCAGGCCTGTATAACATGAGACCCACCCAAGGATTTCAGGTGGCCCATGAAAAATGTAGTAGATGTATAAGAAAGTAAAGGTGTAATGAGAGTTTTCTCCATGCCCCACTTAACCCACCTTCTACTAGTCACTGCTGTGACCACCATGTAACTTGGCGGTTGGGTTGCCATTGCACACTCTTACCTGTCTGTCATGTGACTTGTGGCAACCAACTATTTGTCTCTAGTCTGAGAGGAGCAAGAGTCATACCTTTTCTGTGTATTTTCAGTCATTACTGGCATTGAATAGGGTGCGTGGTCCTGGTGGGTTCACAAAAGAATTCTAGGTAGCTTTTAAAGAACAATGAGCAAAGATAGTACAGAAATTATTCTCAAAAATTGAGAAAGAACCCTACCAGATTCCTTTTATGAGACAATTATACCCCTAATACCTAAACAAGAGATGGATAAAGTATAAAAGAAAAGCAATAGATCAATGTCATTCATGAATATAAATTTTAAAATACTATCAAGCAATATTAAATACCTACTATGTGCCAGGCACTGTACTAAGTGCTGCCACAAAGACTAGAGAAATTTATCCAAGAGATCAGTCATTATGAATAACTTGGATTTATACGAAAGATGCAGAATTGTTCAACATTAGGAAAACAATCAACATAGTTAACCATATTAAAAAGAAAAATGTCCAAAACCACACAATGAGTATAGAAAGTTTTCAAAGAAAAAATAAACATTTATTTGTGCTAAAAATCATACAAAGTATGGACAAAGGAATATTTTTAAAATATTATAAAATTTTTAAAGACTAAACAACACACAAAAATTTCTAGGATGCAGTCAAAACAAAATCTTCTAGGGAAAAATTATATACTTCTAAACATATATTACCAAGATAGAAAAAGAGATGAAGTGAGTGTGTTTAAAATAATTAGGAAGGCAACAAATAAATAAGTGTAAAATAAGCACAAAAGAGATGTTAAAAATGAGAGAAGAAATTGATCAATTGAAAACTAATTTGTTTATCTAAAACTAAAAGCAAGCATAATGTGCATTGGAGATACAGTAGAACTTTTCCCAATAAATCCAGGAGTAAAGTAAGAGGGACTCTACTATTGTTCTATTACCCCCAATTATTTGCTTTAGTTCTAAAAAAGGGAGTAATAACAATGAGGCATGAAAAGAAATTAAAGGCACACATACAGGTAAAGAAGAGACAAAACTATCCTCATTTGCTGATAATATGATGGTTTATTTTAGAAGTTCTAGGGAATCAGCAAAGACATTGATTGAGACAATGGCTTTAGCAAAATTAAAAGCTACAAAACAAACATTCAAAAATCAATCCTATTTCCATATAATAATATCAAATTCCAAGAGACAATAAGAGAAAGGAAAATCCCTTTCCATTTTAAAACAAGAAATGCGCAAAGCATCTAGGGATCAATCTTTCATATAACATGAATGACTTTTATACATTCTATTACAAAATGATCCTTAAAGAACAACTTAAATAGTTGATGGGATATTTAGTACTTGGAGCTAGGCTATGCCAATATAATAAAAATTATAATATCACAAAAGTTACACTTTTAATCCTATACCAAACAAATTATCAAAGGAATATTAAACAGAAATCAATAAAATAAGATTAAAATTCATTTGTGCAAATTAAAGATCTAAAATATCAAGGGAAACTATGAAAAGACACAGAGATGAAGGGAGGAATAGTATTCCCAGGCCTCAGATTATGTTATAAAGCAGGAGTCATCAAAACAGCCGGTACTGATTTAAAAAAAATATAGAGAGGTAAATCAAGAGAACCACAAGAGACAAGAAAAAAATCAGAAACAAACTGGTATGTAATAAACTGGAAAATATAAATTAGTTAGGAAAGTACTCCCTACTTGATAAAAAGAAAAACTCGTAGAAAATTTGGAAAGGAGACTAGTATAAATTAAGTTTAGCCTTAGATCAACATTTTATACCATATTCCATAATATATTTTATATAGATAGATGACTTTAACACAGAAGAGCATACTACCAAGAAATTACAGGAAGATAATGTACCTCTCACAGCTATAGGTAAGTGATATATTCTTAACCAAATAAAAGATAGAATTAATCACAAAAGAAGAAATCAATAAACCTAATTACATAAAACTGAAAAGTTTCAATATAGAAAAAAATTATTGAACCTAGGATAAGAAGGAATGTAGTTAAATTGAGGCAAAAAAATTGTATTTGATTTCTGTGCTAAAGTTTTTTCATTCAAGATACAAAGAGAATAGATGATGGACAGACAGATGTACATACACATAAGTGGGTATGTATGTCTGTGGGGGAGGCAAAGGGTGTATGTCTATTTTGCTCAGTCATTCAGTTGTGTCTGATCATTCATGACCCCATGTGGAGTTTTCATGGCAAAGATACTGAAGTAGTGTGATATTTCATTTTCCAGATGAGGAAACTGAGGCACACAGGGTTAAATGACTACATAGATATAATATAGTAAGTGTCTGAGGCCAGATTAAAACTCAGGGGAAGATGAGTCTTTCTGACTGCAGACCTGGCACTCTGTGTGTGCGCGTGCGCGTGCGTGTGCTCACTCTTCCTCTCTGTCTCCCTCACACACACACATCTTTAGAGTCAAAGAATATGAAAAACTGTTTAATAATTATAAACTATTAACAACCATAGGGAAGAATGTTCCCAGTCAGAAACAATAAGAACTTTCAAATTAAAAGAATCCTGAATTTTACAAATGTGATATAAACGGAGAAGCATGAAAAGATCTACAAGAATTGAAGCACAGTGAATTAAGCAGAGCAAAAAAAAAAAAGTATCTACATATAAGGATATCATCACACACATAAGACTAAAACAACACATAAGGAAAGAACAAGGAAAGAAGTCAAAATATTTCAAAGTTATAAAGAACAAACATAGCTCGAAAGAAGAGATGTAAAAGAAGACACCCTAACTTTAGCCTTTTGTAGATATGGGAAGTCCACAAGTAAACAATGGACATATTTTCAGACTTTTTGATACAATGCTAAGTCATTCTGATCTATTTTCCTTTCCTATTTTTTTGTCTTTAAAAATACTATTTGTTATATGAGATGGTCCTCTGGGATGAAGTAAAAGAGAGGGAGGGATGTTGAAGGGAAATTATGGTGTTTAAAACACAGAAGACCATCAATAAAATTTCATTTTTAAAAAGAGAATCAAAACTGCAGAAATATTAGAAAATGTAAAGTGTCTCCTTTAAAAAGAATCAACAGACCTGGAAAACAGATCAAGAAGAGATTAGCTAGGAATCATCATACCACCTGAACATTTCAACTATAAAAAACAATAGCCTAGCTATCATATTTCAAGAAATCAATAATTTCAAACCTATTAGAACCAAAGGGTAAAGTAAAAATAAAAATAATTCACCAATGCCTTCCTGAAAGAAATCCCAAAATGAAAATATACAGTAATTTCGTAACCAAAATCCATACTTTTCAAGGTAAATGAAAAAACACTGCAGAGTACCTGGAAATGAAAAGCTCATTTGCACAGGAACTAGCAGATACCACTCAAAAAGATAAGAAAGCATGGAAAAATACATTCCAAAAAGTATAAAGTAAAGGCTTGTAACACAGAATAACATACTTGGAAAAGCTAAGTATAGGTTTCCAGTAGGGGAAAGAAATACATCTTTAATAAGAGAAAAGACTTCTAAGAATTTCTGATAAATAGGCAAGAGATGAGGAGATATAATAAAATACAAAGGATTCAAGAGAAATATAGGGAAAGACATCTGATCAATTGGAAAGGACTACATGATAATTAAGTATTTTTATTTTAAATATAAGAAAAAGAAAAAAATTGTCCCATCTGAACTCTATCTTCAAGGGTCACAGAAAAAGTAAATGACACACCATTATTGGGAGCAGTTTTGTTTTATATTGATTACCTTAAGAAAAAAATGTCAAGAGAAAGAATAGAGAAGAAAACAGGGAAGAAATGGAAGAAGTGAAGGGGAATAACATCTCATGTAATAAGACTGCTCAAGAAGATCATATGAACACTCATTTTCATGTGAAACAAACACACACAAAGATACAAGCACACAGAATAATCCAACAGACAATCTGATAGAGACAGGGAAGGTGGAGAGGGGGATAAGAAGTTACAAATTCCATCTTTAGAGTATGGAACACAAAATGAAAATAAAAGTAAAGAAACTTGGGAAGAAGGGTAGTGAAACAGAATCAGGTTTGATAAAAGAGTTCATTGTAAATTTCATTCACCACCCTTCTTAGTCAGCACCTTCTTCTTTGTAGAGAGGGGCTAAGGGGTCAAAGAAAAGAAAAATATAAGAGACATGAGATAGAGAAATAAACAATTAACCATCATAACTGTAAACATGAAAGGAATGAACTCAAGCATAAAATGGAGGAAGAAGCAGTATGGATTAGAAAACCGAATCCAACAATATACTGCTTACAAGAAACACACAACAGAAACATTAACACAAAGATTAAAAAAAAAAAAGCATGATTGAAAGAGACAAAAAGGGAAAGTACATTATATTCAAAGGCATCATCATGAATTAGTATCAGTATTTTATTTACACACACACACACACACACACACACACACACACAGTAAAGCTTCCAAATAACTAAAGGATATGTTTTACTGGAAGAAATAGAGAGTAAAATCTGTGATACTTGTACCTACTTCAGACCTAGACAAATATAATCAAAAGAGAAACAATAAACATGACAAAGACCTAAGCAGAACTTTAGAAAATTTAGATAAAATATATCTTTGGTGATTACTGAATAGTAACACAGAATGATGCATAAACATTCTCATCTGAACTTGATATTTAAAAAAAAAACCTGATCTACTAGTAGTAAGGCATTAACAAAAATCCTCTTAAACAAATCTAGAAACGCATATGTATTTTAAAAACCATCAACCCTAATGCAATAAAATTATATTCAATGATGGGATTTTAAAGAAAGGACAAAAATAAGACTAAATTACTGAACCCAAAAGAATGTATGTATCAAAGAACAAATAATGAAAACAACAGAAATTTTCATCAAAGCAAATGACAAAAATGAGACATTCAAAAAATTTCAGGATGTAGCCAAAACAGTTCTTAAGTAAAAATTTTATCTTTCGAACACTTTCATTAATAAAAAAGAGAAAGAACTCAAAAGCTTGCGGAACTGAATGTTGTAAACTAAAACAAAATAAATAAATTTTAAAAAACTAAAAAAGAGAAAGAACAAATAACTAAATTAAGTACTCAACTAAAGAATAAGTAGAAAAAGAAACAAATTAAAAAATGCAAATGAATAGCAAAATAGAAATTTAAAAATAGATTAATTATAATGAAAGCAAAATAAAACTGAAAGCTAGTTTATTTCTGAGAAAATAATAATGATGAATCATTAGCTAATCTCTTTTAAAATGAAGAAATCAGAATAAAAATAATAAGTGTTAGAAATTACCAAACTGAAAGTCAACAAAACTAAAAGTTTAAATAAAATGGATCAAGAAATCACAATAAAAATAATAAGTATTAGAAATTACCAAACTGAAAGTCAACAAAACTAAAAGTTTAAATAAAATGGATCAATAGCTACAAAAATGCGATATACCTACATCAAGAAAACAGGTAATTTAAATAGCCCAATCTCAAATCAACAAACAAAACTGAAGTCCCAAAGAAAAAATCACACAGATTTATATGTGAATTCTATCAAACATTCAAGGAACAATTATTTCCACTTTTAAGTAAATTGTAAAAAGAAGAAAAGAAAGATCTGATCAAATTCTCTTTATGATTCAAATATGCTGTTTAAACTTTGTTTGCATCACAGAATGCATGCCAAATAAAATACAGAATATGTATCAAATGAGAAAATATTTGTAAAGCACCTAGTATGGTACCTCACATATGTTAGATGCTTAATAAATGCTTGCTTCTCATTTCCTTATTTCATATCTAAACCACAGAGAAGCAAATCAAAGAAGGAAAAGCACAGAATACTATCCCAAAAGAATGAAGACACAAAAATTTAAATAAAATACTAGCAAAGTGGCTTAAGCAACATATAAAAAAGGTTATACATTATGAACAAATAGGATTTATTCCAGGAAAGCAAGGTTGGTTCAAGGTAAAGAAATTTTAAGCAATACTGTCCATATTGATAATGAAAACAAAGTCACATGACTAAATCAAGATTTTTCAGAAATTTTTTTTTTTTAAATACAGTACATACTTCTGTTAGCATGCATACACACACACACACACACACACACACAGGAAACAAGAATAAATGTATGCTACCTTATATGATAAACAGTATCTACCAAAACCTAGAAACCAGTATTATATATAAGGGAGAAATACCAGAAACCTTTCCAAAAACAAACATATTGAGATAATTGCAGATAGTAAGCACTGGACATCTTGGTGGCACAGTGGATAGGATCCCAGGCCTGGAATCAGGGAAACCAGAGTTTAAATCCTCAGATACTTACTAGCTAGGTGACCCTAGGCAAGGCACTTAACGCTGTTTGCCTTAGTATACTCATCTGTAAAATGAGTTGGAAAATGAAATCGCAAAGCACTCCAGTATCTTTGCCAAGAAAACCCAAATACATTCACAAAAAGTTAAGACACAACTGAAATGAATGAACAAGTACTATATAAATGTTAGCTATTAGTGTCAGCATTAAGTAAGGATATCCATTATTACAACTATTATTTAACACTGTACTAGAAATATGAGCTGCAGCAACCAAAATTATCATTTTATGCATATAATACAAATCTTTAAATCAATTTTATTTTGAGTTTTAAATTCACTCCCTCCTTCCCCAACCCCTCAAATCACTGAGAAGACAAGAAAAAATCGATTACAAACATGTATAATCGTGCAAAACAAATTCTCACATTAGTCATGTCCAAAAAGAAGAAAGAAAAAGAGAACAAAATATGTTTAATCTGACTCCTTCAGCTCTTTATATGGAGATAAATAAATAGCATGCTTCATCATGTACCTTTTCAAATTATGGTTGGTCTTTGCATGGATCAGTTACATCTTTCAAAGATAAATATTTCTACAACACTGCTGTTATTGTAGAAATTGGTATATAATGTGAGATAGTGATCTATATACCTAGTTTCTGCCAGACTACTTTCTAGTTATCCCAACAGTTTTTGTTGAATAGTGAATTCTTGTCCTAATAGCTGGGATCTTTGGGTTTTATGAGGGTAGCTGGGTGGTACAGTGGATAAAGTTCCAGGTCTGGAGTAAGGAAGAATCATCTTCTTGACTTCAAATCTGGCCTCAGACATTTACTAATTGTGTGACTTCGGTAAATCACTTCATCCTGTTTGCCACAGTTTGCTCATATGTAAAGCGAGTTGGAGAAGGAACTGGAAAACCACTAAAGTATCTTTGCCAAGGAAACTCTAAATGAACTTATAAGGAGTCAGACATAATTAAAAACTACTGAAGAAAAACAAGATTATTGTATTTGATTGCTTCTCTACACCATACACTGAATCTGTTCCACTTCTTACCCAATACAAAATTGTTGTGATGATTACAGTTTTAGTATACTTTAAGATCTGGTCCTGCTAGATCCCCTTCTTTCTCAATTTTTTTTCATTGATTCGTTTAATGTTCTAGATCTGTTGCTCGTTAGATGAATTTCCATATTATTTCTCTGCTTCTATATAGTAATTTTTGGAAGTCTGGTCTGGCATTGAATACGTATATTAATGAAGGTAGTGTTATCATTTTAATTATATTGGCTCAGTCCACCAACCATGAGCAATTAACATTTTTCCAATTATTTAGGGTTATTTTTATTTGTGTAAAGAGTGATTTGTGTGAGTATTTTAATATATAATTTATTTTTCAGTCCTCAACATTCACTTCCACAAGTATTTGAATTGACAATTTTCTCCCCATCTCTCCCCACCCCCACCCCAGGACAGCATGCACCCCATCCATTCCTTCCTCCAGTCTTGTCCACCCTTCTATTACCAACCTTCTTCCATCCCCCTTCCGTCTATTTTCCCGTGGGGCAAAATAGATTTCTATACTCCGATGTCTGTATAGCTTAATTTCCAGTTACATGCTAAAACAATTTTTAACAATTATTCTTAAAGTTCTGAGTTCTATATTCTCTCCCTCCCTCCCAACTCACTCTCATCGAGAAAACAAGCAATTCCTTATAGGTTATACATGTGTAACAATGCAAAGTACTTCGATAATAGTTATGTTATTAAAGACTAACCATATTTCCCTCTGTCCTATCCTTTATTCCATTCTCTCCCTTGACCTGTCCTCCCACAATAGTGATTGCTTCTGATTCCCCTTTCCCCAATTTGCTGTCCCTTCTATTATCTTCCCTCTCCTAACCCCTTCCACCTTGTCTTCCTACAGGGTGAAATAGATTTCCAGACTCAATGGAGTGTGTGTTATTCCCTTTTTAAGCAAAATCCTATGAGGGTAAGTCTCTATTATTTCCTTTCATCTCCCCCATCTTCCCCTCAACTGTAAAAGCTCTTTTTTCCCTCTTTTATGTGAGATGATTTGCTACACTCTACGCCTCCCTTTCTCTTACTCCTAGTACATTCCATTCAACAGTAAATTTAATTTTCTAAGGTATTTTCCCTTCATATTCAGTGCATCCTGTGCCCTCTGTCTATCTGTCTTTCTGTCTCTCTCTCTCTCTCTCTCTCTCTCTCTCTTCTATATATAATATATATATACACATAAATATACACACACATATATACATACAGATGTACATACATATACATACATACACATATACACACCTACACATATATAATATACACATACCTGCATACCCTCACACACCCTATGTATAGATATATATTCCCCTCTAACTACCCTAATACTACAAAAGGTCTCATGAGTTACACATAACATCTTTCCATGTAGGAATGTAAAGAGTTCAACCGTAATGAGTTCCTAAAAGCTTCTCTTTCCTGTTTACCTTTTCATATTTGTCTTGATTCTTCCATTTGAAAATCGAATTGTCTATTCAGATCTAGTCTTTTCAACAAGAATGCCTGGAAGTCCTCTATTTCATTAAAATTCCATTTTCCCCCTTAAGTATTGTACTCAGTTTTTCTGGATAGGTGGATTCATAGTTTTAATCCTATTGCCTCTGACCTCTGGAATATCACATTTCAAGCCCTTTGGTCCCTTAGTGTAGAAACTGCTAAATCTTGTGTTATCCTGATAGTATCTCCACAATACTTGAATTGTTTCTTTCTGGCTACTTGTAATATTTTCTCCTTAACCTGGGAACTATGGAATTTAACTACAATATTCCTAGGCATTTCCTTTTGGAATCTCTCTCAGGAGGTGATCAGTGAATTCTTTCCATTTCTATTTTACCCTCTGGGTCTAGAATATCAGGGAAGTTTCCCTTAATAATTTCTTGGAAGATGATGTCCATGGTTTTCAGGTGGACCAATAATTTTAAAATTATCTCTCCTAGATCCCTTTTCCAGGTTAGTTGTTTGTCCAATGAGATATTTCACATTGTCTTCTATTTTTTCATTCTTTTGGTTCTGTTTTACAATTTCTTGGTTTCTCATAAAGTCATTAGTTTCCATCTACTCCATTCTAATTTTTGAAGAACTATTTTCTTCAGTGACCTTTTGAACCTTCTTTTCTATTTGGCCAATTCTGCTCTTCAAAGCATTATTCTCCTCATTGGCTTTTTGGACCTCTTTTACCATTTGAGTTAGTCTATTTTCAAAGGTGTTACTTTCTTCAGTATGTTTTTGGGTATCCTTTAACAAGCTGTTGACTTGCTTTTCATGAATTTCTTGCATCGCTCTCATTTCTCTTCCCAATTTTTCCTCCACCTCTCTTACTTGACTTTCAAAATCCTTTTTGAGCTCTTCCATGGCCTGAGACTACTTTTTTTTGGGGGGGGCGGTTTAGATGCAAAAGCCTTGACTTTGGTGTCTTCCTCTGATGGTATGCTTCGTTCTTCCTCATCCCAAAGGATGGAAGAAAATACGTTTCACCAACAAAGTAACCTATTATCTTATTTTCCCCCCCTTTTTTGGACATTTTCCCAGTCAGTTACTTAACTTTTGAGTCCGTTATCAAGTGGAGGCTATACTCTAGCGACCTGTAAGTTCTCAGTTCTTCCAAGGTGGCACAATCAAGGGAGAGGAGTTTACTCCTCTTCTGGCATGCAATCTGGTCTGTGAACAACCATAAACACTCTTTATCTGATCAGGATCTGTGAGTAGGATTCCCTCTCCACAGCCAACACTAGTTTCACCACACCAGCACTCCTTCTCACCCCAGGACCATCACTCAGGCTTGAGATTGAGATCAGCTGCTTGATTCCCCCACAGTCTTTAGGCCAGGGTTCCAAAAGGGAAAGCTGCTGCAGCAGTAGCTAATACCACAGGGGGGTAAGAAGGAGCTCCTCACTCACCAAGGTGAAAGAGTTTTCTTACTGACCTTTGAAGCTGCTGGGTTGAGAAATCTGGGAACCACAGCTGCTACCACGATTCCATGCTCTAAGGCCTGTTCCAGTCCTGTCCATGCCACAGTGGGCTGCACTCCCCTCTGAGGTTGGTTAGATAGACCTTTCCTTTTGGACTTCTTGGCTGTCTTGGGCTGGAAATATGTTTCACTCTGTCAATTTTGGCTTCTGCTGTTCCAGAATTCATTTAGAGTCATTTTTTACAGGTATTTTTTGTTTTAATTTATTTATTTGTTTAACTTTTCAACATTCATTTCCACAAAATTTGGGGTTCCAAATTTTCTCCCCATTTCTCTCCTCTCCCCACCCCACAACACCGAGCATTCTAATTGCCCCTATCACCAATCTGCTCTCTCTTTTAACAACCCTTCCTTCCCTTATCCCCACCTTCTCTTTTGTCCTGAAGGGCAAGATAACTTTCTATACCCCATTATCTGTGTTTCTATTTCCTAGTAGCAAGAACAATACTCAACAGTTGTTCCTAAAACTTTGAGTTCCAACTTCTCCCCATCCCTCCCTCCCCACCCATTCCCTTTGGGGAGGCAGGCAATTCAATATAGACCATATCTGTGTAGTTTTGCAAATGACTTCCAAAATAGTCGTGTTGTGTATGACTAACTATAATTCCCTCCATCCTATCCTGCCCCCCTTTTGATCCTGTCCCTCTCCAAGGGTGTTGACTTCAAATTATTCCCTCCTCCCCCTGCCCTCCCTTCTATCATCCCACCCACTCTGCTGATCCCCGCCTCCCCCACTTTCCTGTATTGTAAGATAGGTTTTCATACCAAAATGAGTGTGCACTTTATTCCTTCCTTTAGTTGAATGTGATGACAGTAAGCTTCATGTTTTTTCTCTCACCTCCCCTCTTTTTCCCTCCACTGAAAAGTCTTTTATTTGCCTCTTTTATGAAAGATAACCTGTCCCATTCCATTTCTCCCTTGCTCCTCCTAATATATTTCTCTCTCACCGTTTAATTTCATTTTTTTAAGATATGATCCCATCCTATTCAATTAACCCTGTATTCTGCGTGTATGTTTAATCTTACCAACTACCCAGATACTGAAAAAAAGGTTTAGGAGTCACAAATATTGTCTTTCCATGTAGGAATGTAAACAGTTCAACTTTAGTAAGTCCCTTATGTTTTCTCTTTGCTGTTTACCCTTTCATGCTTCTCTTGATTCTTGTGTTTGAAGGTCAAATTTTCTTTTCAGCTCTGGTCTTTTCATCAAGAATGCTTGAAAGTCCTCTATTTCATTGAATGACCATTTTTTTTCCCTGAAGTATTATACTCAGTTTT
>CM053769.1:333444886-333464843 GCA_028658325.1 Potorous gilbertii | reverse complement strand
CCTCTTTTGCCAATTGAGTTATCCTATTTTTAAAGGTGTTATTTTCTTCAGCATTTTGGGGGGGGGGTCTCTTTTAGCAAGCTATAAACCTGCTTTTCATGCTTTTCTTGCATCTCTCTCATTTCTCTTCCCAGTTTTTCCTCCACCTCTCTAACTTGATTTTCAAAATCCTTTTTGAGCTCTTCCATGACCTGAGCCCAATGAATACTTATTTTGGATGTTTGAGATACAGAAGCCTTGACTTTTATGTCTTTCCCTGATGGTAAGCATTGTTCTTCCTCATCAGAAAGGATGGGAGGAGATATCTGTTCACCAAGAAAGTAACCTTCTATAGTCTAATTTTTTTTCCCTTTTTTTGGGCATTTTCCCAACCAGTTACTTGACTTTTGGTTCCTTTGTCAAGAGTAGTGTATACTCTGATGACCTGTAAGATCTCAGTTCCTCCAAGGTGGCACAATCAAGTGTGTACAGGACTGGGTGCAGAGAAGGATTTTTGTGCCCAGAATCTTAGCAGGGTTTCCTCTCCACAGGCACCTGACCTCCAGTTCCGCCAAGCTAACACTGGTGGGGGTGGGATTCAGTCAAGCTATGGAGGCAAGGCCACCATCCAGTGTGAGACAAAGACCAGCTGCCTCAGGGCATCTACACAGGGCTGAGGTAAGACTCAGCTCTTCAGTGCCCCCAGGGGTTTTTATGATCCAGCTATGGTCTCAGACTGCTGTAGGGGCTGCCTTGAGATCTCCTGCCACCCGATGTGAAGGCCCTTCTCCCTTCCTGGCCAGCTGAATAAACCCCATCACTACCCTTTGGAGCCTGTGGGTTGAGGGATCTGTGGACCCTCTGCTGCTGGGACTGGGGATTCTGTTCACGAGGGCTGTTCACGAGCCATGCAGCGTGGGCAAGGCTGGGCTGGGCTCCACACTCCGAGCTCCACTCTGCATCTGGTGCAACTGACGTTTCCTGTGGGTCTTTCAGGTTTCCCTGGGCTGAAAATCACCTCCATTCTGTTGTTCTCCACTTCTTCTGCTCCAAAATTTGTTGAGAGTCCCTCTCTACAGGTGTTTTAAAGGCTGTGTGGGGGCAGCCTCCATATGTGTGTCTTTCTACTCCACCATCTTGTCTCAGCCCCCCTTTTTACAGGTATTTTATGGGCTACCTACTGTGGGTATTTTAGCAAATAATTGCCCAAGTATTATACACTGTCTGTAGTTATTTTAACTAGAATTTCTCTCTCTACCTTTCTGTCAGTAATATACAGAAATGCTGAAGAAACATGTGAGTGTATTTTATATCCTTCAATTTTACTGAAATTGTTCATTGTTTTGAGCAATTTTTGGCTAACTCTTTAGGGTTTTCTAAGTAAACCGTATCAACAGTAAAAAGTGATAGCTGTGTTCCTCTGTTATCTATGCTTATTCTTTCATTTATGGTCTTATTGTTGACACTAGTATCTCTACTATGATATTAATAAATAATGGATGCCTTTGTTTCACCCTTATCTAACTGGAAAGTTTTCTAGACAATGTTTTCACTTGGTTTTAGGTAAAAACCAATTTTAAGGAAAGTTCCATTTATTCCTATGCTTTCTAATGTTTTAAATATGAATGATTACTGTATTTTATCCAAAGTTTTTCTGTATCTACTGAAATAATCATAGGAATTTTTGCTGTTATTGATATTAAAGTGGTCAAATTTGTTTGCAGTTTTCCTAAAAACTGACCCAGGCTTGCATTTAGTAAGTACTTACTATGTGCCAGGCACTGTGCTAAACACTGGGGATTCAAAGACACAGAAGACAGTTTCTCCTTCAAGGTGCAATCCAATGAAGGAAACAACACACAAACAAATATATACAAAACAAGAGATATACAAGATAAATAGGAAATAATTAACAGAGGGAAGACACTGGCATTGTGATGGGATAGAAAAGGTATAGAATTTTAGTTGTGACTTAAAGGAAGCCAGGCAGCATTCCAGGCATGGGGGACAGGCAAACAAAATGTCTGGAGCTATGAGAGAGTGTGTTGTTCATGAAACAAGGAGAAAACTAGTGTCATTCGATCGAAGAGTGAAGTATAAGAAATATGGAAAGGTGGGAGGGGGTGGCGGGGAGGGGGATTAGGTTACAAAGGACTTTGAATGTCAAACACAGCATTTTGTAATTGCTCCAAAAGGCAATAAGAAACCACTGAAGTTTATTGAGTAAAGGGGGTGGGGTGTATGTGACATGATCAAATCCACACTTTAAGAAAATCACTTCGGTAGCTGAATAGAGGATGGACTGGAACGGGGAGAGACCTGAGGCAGGCAGACCCACTAACAGGCTATGGCAATAATCCAGGCGTGAGGTGATGAGGGCTTGCACTAGAGTAGGGGGCAAGGTCAAAGAAGAGAAGGGGGCATTTATGAGATGCTACAAAAGTGAAATTCATAGGACCTGGCAAGAAAATGGAGAGAGACGATGACAGATTGTAAGGAATCTAAGATAACTCCTAGGTTGCAAGCCTAAAGGGTTGGGAGAATACGTTGCCTTCTACACCAAGAGAGGGAAAGTCGAAGGGAGGAAAAATTTAGGGAGAAAGATGGTATGTTTTGCTTTGGATGTAACAATACTGAATTTAAGATGTCTACTGACATCTAGTTCAAGGCATCTAAAAGGCAGCTGAAGATGTAAGAATTAGAGATTAGGAGAGAGTTTGGGGCAGAAGAGGTAAATTTGAGAATCATTAATAATTAAATTCATTGGTGCTGATGAAATCATCAAGTGAAGTAGTATACAGGGGGAACAGAAGAGGGCCCCAGACTTTCCCCGTATAAATCTAGCCTGGTCAGGGTATATGACCTTTCTCCTATATTGCCACAGTCTCCCTGATAGTTAAATTTTTTTCTATCAATATTCACTAGGAAAACTTGTCTGTCATGTTCTTTTGTTGCTTTGTCTCTCCTTGGTCACAGAAATAATTTAGTAGGATCTCTTCTTTACCAACTTTTTCAGAGTTTATTTTGGGTTGGAATTATTCACTAAGTATTTTAGGTGGCTAGGTGGTGCAGTGAATAGTGTCAGGCCCAGAGTCAGGAAGATTTATCTTCCTGAGTGCAAATCTGACTTCAGACACTAGCTATGGGACCGTGGTGGACAAGTCGCTTAACCCTGTTTGCCTCAGCTTCTTCATCTGTAAAAGGAGCTGGAAAAGGAAATAGCAAACCACTCCAGTATCTTTGCCAACAAAACCTCAAATGGGGTCATGAAGAGTTGGACATGACTGAAAAAACTGAACCACAACAACCAACATTTGGTAGAATTCAATTGTAAATCCATCTGGTCCTGGGTTTTTTTTCCCTCCAAAAGTCCATTTATAGCTTGTTCAATTTCTTTTTTGACAATAAAGTTATTTATATTTATAATTACATTTTTTTAAATTTAAGATTCATTTTTTAAAAAATAGAGTTCTAAATTCTCTCGCTCCTTCCTGCCCCTCCCCATCCATTGAGAAGGCAAGCAATATGAGCTACTAATGTAATGAAGTATTCAAAACTATTGCCCCTTCCACCCCTTTTTCTTTATTCTAACTCTTTTGAAAAACAGTATCTACTCTTTTACAACAGCATTCCAGGTATCATAGATCCCATTCTACCAAATATAAGCAATACTTACGTAAGATCTAATTTGCTTTCCTGTGTTAGGATCTCTAGTTTGAATTTCTTATCCATACCATGACTCTTGGATTTTGGAGTCTACTCTACAGGCAGCTAGCTAGGTAGCATAGTGGAAAGAGTTTTGGACTTGGGAACAGAAAGACCAAGTTAAAATCTAGCTTCAGAAAATTATTTAACTATATGACTTTGGACAAGTAACTTCTCTCCGTCCATTTCCCCATCTGTGAAATGGGGATGATAATAGCACCAGCTTCATAGAGTTGTTTTCAAAATCAAATAAGATAGCATATGTAACCCTTAAAGAGTTAAATAAATGCTAACCCCAGTGCTAAATGCTAGCACTAAGCATTAGCATTATTCTATTTTTTGAGTGTAAATATACATATATACACACATACTACACACATAAATGTGTATATACTATATATAACCTACATTATCTAATTTGGAAGATGTGTGGAGGTATTTTTCCCTTTGTCTTCCTATTTAAAGTTCTCTTGATGAAATTTAAGCAAGTGTAGTCAAATGCAGGTTTTACTCATTAAATGCATTATAGTTCTGACCAAGAAGCCCATCTTTCCTGTACTTTAAACTATGGTCTAAAAATCCAAAGTTGTCCCTCTGCCTTTGCTCAGTTACACTGACTAAAACTCTACTTGTATATTCTTAAAGTTTTCAGATTTTTGCAGAAGCCTCCATAATCCTTACTGATGCTTTAGATTACTTGTAAAAGTATCATACTTGTATCTATCATACTTGTATCCATATCGAACACCAGGACTGGAGAGTCAACATAAATTTTGGTAAGTCTTGTTAGGTTCTCCCTCAAGTCTAAGAAGCACATGCTGGGCAGAGAGCAGCCTTTCTGTTGTTAGTGTAAGACAGACGTGTATAAGCAATACCATTTCATCTTATCTTCTCCAGCAGGCTGCCCCCTTTATTACCTCCATTCTTTCACTAATCTGAAGTCTTTCCTTGTCTACTGGTTGCTTCCCTACTGCCTACAAACATCTCCACATCTCCCCCATTCTAGAAAAACCCTCATTTGCTCCATCTATTTCTAGCTGTTATCACTCTATATCTCCCCTCCCTTTAGTGAATAAATTTCATGAGAAGGTTGTTTACAATAGGTGCCTCTACTTTCTTCTTAACTCTATCGTCTGAATTCAGACCTATTGAATTCAGCTGAAAGTGCTCTCTCCAAAGTTACCAATGGTCTCTTAACTGAGGAGAGGACTTCTTTTGACTTTGTCACCACATTTTTTCGGATCCTCTCTTCTCTGTTTTTGTAATACTTCTTCCCATCTCAGTCTTAGTTTCTTTTGCTGCATCTTCATCCAGGTCATACCCATTGTCAGTGCTCCTCAAGGCTCTTCTACTACTATCTTTGTCAGTCTCCACAGCTCCCTACGATTCAATTACCATCTCTATGTAGATTATTATCAGATCCATCAGGCCAGCCTTAACCACTCAGGTGATGTCTAGTCTCTTATCTTCAACTGCCCGCTGGACATCTCCAAGTGCATGTCCACAGAGATCTTAAACTCAACATGTCAGAAACTGAACTCATCTTTGTCTCCTAAGCTATCCTCTCCACCTAACTTTCCTTTTACATTTGGAGGTACCATCATCTTCCCACTTACCCAAGCTTAAAATCTATTTATTATCTTCAATTGCTAAATCCTGTTTACTTTTACTTTGTAAGAATTCTCATATATGCCCACCTCTCTCCTCTTACATTGCCATTATCCTGGTGCAGGACCTTAGCCCTTCATATATAGACTATTGCATTAATAGTCTGGTTGGTCTCACTGCCTCAAGTCTCTCCCCATTCTAGTCTATCACACTCAGTTGTTGAATTATCTCCTAAAATGTAGATCTGACTACATCACTTTCTTATTCAATAAACTACAATTGCTCCATATTACTTCCAGGATAAATATAAAATCCTCTGTTTAGGTTTTAAAGTACTTCATAACCTGCTCCATTCTTACCTTTCCAGTGTCATTACACCACATTCCCACATATTCTGTGAGCCAGTGACACTGGCCTCCTTATGACTTCTCACACAGTATTCCAACTCTGGTCTCCAAATATTTTCCTATATAATTCATGTACATGTTCTCTAATAGGTTCTCCAAAATGTTGGTCAATTCTTGGTTAGTTTTTTAGTTTGCCCCTCCACAGAAGCATATATTTGGAAGTGAAAGGGATACACAAAGTATTATGTTTGGAAAATGGCCCTGAAGCAGATGGTAAGGGGTGTCCCCTCCATTAAAGCCTAGTGGTCACTCAGTTTGGCTGGTTTTCATTTTATCATGAAGTTTTACAGTCATTTATTTCCCTGTTCTTTGATGTTTGTAGTGTTTGTTTGTAGAGCAGATAAGGATCCTGGGTTCCTTCAGTTCTCTCACTCTGTAAACGCAACCACACTGGCATACCCAGGATGGCTGCTAGCACAGGTTCTTGGATCTACTTTACTAGTAAAGATAGTTGTTTAAGAGGTCAATAATCCTTTTTAATTACATTCAGAAAATACAAACAGAAAAAAATATAAGCAGAGAAATAAAGACCAAAAGAAAGGGCTCTACTGCCTGAATCAAAGCAATATTACTATATACTTTATATACATCCCTGGATCGAGAAAGCCTTTACATCTGAGCAGTTGGAGGGTCTGAACATATAACCACTCAGAGTCTCGACCAAGATCCTTCTCATAAGCAAACCCCCAAAGTCAAATACCAACCTCCCAGTATATATAACAAAGACTTAGCGTCTGACTGGTTTGGAGTCAGTAGGCACAAAACCTATGTGACTCAGCACAGCTGTGAACTATCAGGGTTCAAAGGAGATTGAGCCTTCAGATGCTCACAATTTAGCATGTGCCTGGGAAACTGAACTCCAACAAGAAAACAAAACAAAACAAAAAAATCCCACTTTGCTTTGTTACACACTCCATCATCTTGAATATCTACTCTTTAATCCAGGTTCCTAAACCCAATGCAAACAGAGCACAAAGGCACATCCTCTTTGGTTCGGAAAGGTGTTGAATATTGGTCTAGCAATAGTTTATGAGTCTGTCTTGTTTTAAAAGAAAGGTCAGAAACAATAGTTGTACAGTTGTCCACATACATTTGAGGTCAAGTTCTCCCATTGCATCCAGGGTCATCTCCAGTCATCCTGATCCATATCTTGCCACTAGACCAAGATGGCTCTGGAGGAGAGAGGCTGGTGACTTTGTACAGTCCTCCCACACTTAAATCCAAACTCACTTGCAAGTCTGTCATGTTAATGGAATAGGAAGATCTTCCCTGTCCATTAACTGGCTTATGTGACCTGCTTTGAGCTCTGGCCCAGCTCATATCCTGAGTCACATGGAGCCTGCTTCACATGGAGTCTATCATGGGAGGAGTTTGCTGAAGGCAGGGAGGAATTTTGCCATCTTAAGCAGTCAGTACAAAATGGAATCTGTACTATTCATAAATATGAAATGAATACCAAGGCTTTGCAGCTTTGCTCCTACATTTATAGTTATCCTAGGACTGTGAGCTAGAAGGAGCATTAGAGACCATCCAGTCCAGCTCTCTTATTCTGCAGATGAGAAAACTGAGGCTCCAGGAACTGAAATGATTTGCCAGGTATCACAAAGGAAAAAGGAGCAGTGCCAGAATTAGAGACAAGATGTCATACACATCATCTGATACTCTTCACATAGCACTGGTCGGAACCTCTCAGTAGATCTCCACTAGTACCAAACAAAATGCAAGTTACTTTGCCTGGCATCCAAAGTCCACCACACCTGATGCGTACTTCTTTGGCCTTAATGCCCACTGATCCCCAGCCTACATCTCAGACTCCTTAACTAAAGTGGACTATTCAAAGCCCATTAAACTTACCTAGTATCTTACTGTTTCCGTGTTTTCTTTTCCCTTTCCTCTCCTCCACAAATAGGATGGGATAGTGTATGGAGATCTGGCCTTGGATTGGAGCCGAGGATGCCTTAGTTGAATTCTCACCTCCCACACAAAGTGGCTGTATGACCATAAGCAAATCACTTAACTTCAAAGCAGTAAGACCATAATTGCAACAAAGGTGCCACTGCATTGACAGAAGTTCTCTAAGCTCACTGTATGCTGTAACAAAGAAAGCACAGGTCATGTCCCTGTCCTGTCTTGATGTCTTTATTCACACTACTCTCTACCTCTATTTGTAGAAACTGTAACCAGCTCCAGCTCAAATGTCATCTCCTCAAGGGAAGTTTTTCAGGTTTTTTTCAGTTAAAAAAATGATTTTTGCTTTCTCAGACCTTGCCTAACACTCTGGAGAAAGAATTAGGTACTTTGGAAAGGACATTCAATTTGGAGTTATAGAACCATAGGATCCCAACCATAAAGTTGGAAGAAATCTCAGAAATCATCCCAGGACAAGATCACGAATTTAGCTCTCAAAGGAACTGCAGAGGTTGGTAGTATATTCTGCTCATTTAATAGAGAAGGAAACAGAGGACCAGAGAGGTAAAATGACTTGCCAACGGTCATACAGGTGGCAAGCAGTCTCATTGTAAAGTCAGTTCTTTTCCCACCATTCCAACCTGCCCCCACCTATCTACAGCTTAAAAAACTAACTCCTCACCTTGACACTTAAAGCCTCTACAATGCACTTCAACTGGCTCATTTCCTATCACTCTCTTTAACATACTATATCTTAGCCAAACTGATCTACTTACTATCTGTTCCCCACTCTTGATATTTCTAGGCCTATGTCTACATCTCTGCCTAAGCTGTCCATCATTTCTGTCTCTTAACATCCCTAGCTCCTTTCAAGTCTCAATTGGGGGGTGAGGTGGGATGCAAAGGCAGAGCCAAGATGGCGGATTAAAAGCAGGGACTTGCCTGATCTTTCCCAAATACCCCTCCCAACAAGTTTAAAATTACATTTTAAAATGAATTCTACAGCAGGAAATCCAACAAAAGGACAGAATGAAACAATTTTTCAGCCCAAGACAACTTAGAAAGTTGGCAGGAAAGATCTGTCTCATTGGGATGAAAGTAGAGCATAGTCCAGTGCAGGCCACCTATGAGCAAGCCAGCAACTAGGCCCCAGGAAAATAGATATAGGAGAGAGAATGTAAGAATTACTTGACTACCTGAAAGTCATATTTTTTAAAAAGAGCGTAGACATTATCTTTCTTTTTTCTTTAATATTTTAACATTTTTATTTAAAGCTCTGAGTTTCAAATTCTATCCCTCTCTCCTTCCATTTCTCCATTTCCATCCCCTTTACTGAGAGGGTAAGCAATCTGATACAGATTATACAGTAGACATTATCTTTCAACAAATTATCAAGGAAAACTGTCCTGATAGTCTGGAACCAGAGGGTAAAATAGAAATTGAAAGAATTCATTGACCAACACCTAAAAGTGATCCTAAAATGAAAACTCCCAGGAATATCATAGACAAATTCCAGAGCTCCCAGAACAGGGAGAAAATATTGCAATCTGCAAGAAATTAACAATTCAAATATCGTGTAACCAAAGTAAGGATAAACATAAGATTTAGCAGCTTCTTCATTAAAGGATCAGAGGAGCTGGAATATGACATTCTGGAAGACAAAGGAGCTAGGATTACAACCAATAATCACCTACCCAGGAAAAAAAATGAAAATTTAATGCATTAGAGGACTTTCTAGTATTCCTGATGAAAAGACCAGAGCTGAACAGAAAATCTGACTTTCAAATACAAGATTCAAGAAAAGCACAAAAAGACAAACAGGAAAGAGAAATTACAAGGGATCCAATAAGGTTATAAATTGTTTATATTCCTACATGGGAAAATGATATTTGTAACTCCTAAAAATGTTATTATCATTGGGGTAGGTAGAAGGTGTATACATAGACAGAGATCCTTAGTGTGAAGTGAGTACGATAGGATGATATATACACATACATACAAATAAAATTAAGGGGTGAGAGAGTAATAAACTGGGAGAAGGGGGAAGAGAGAGGTACAGTATGGCAAATTATACAATATAAAAGAGGCATAAAAGAGCTTTTACAGAGGAAGTGAATATGTGGGGGAGGGGTGGCAAAAACATCTGAACTTTACTGTCATCAGAATTGGCGCAAAGAGGAAATAACATGCATACTCAGTTGGGTATAGAAATCTATCTTACCTTACAGGGATAAAGGAGGAAAAGGACATCAAAGAAAGGGGAGGGAGACTAATAGAAGGGAGAACAGACTGGGGGAGGCAGTGGTCAGAAGCAAAATGCATTCGAGGGGTGACAGTACAAGAAGAGAAACAGAAGAAAATGAAATGGAGGGAAATATACAATGATCATGACTGTGCAAAAAATTTATGGCAAATTTCTCTGATAAAAGCGTTATTTTTCAAATACATAGAAGACTGAGTCAAATTTGTAAGAATACCAGTCATTCCCCAGTTGATAAATGGTTAAAAGATATGAACAGGCAGTTTTCAGATGAAGAAATCAGTTATCTATAGTTATATGAAAATAAGTTCTAACTCAGTATTGATTAAAGAAATGCAAATTAAAACAACTCTGAGGTACAACTCTCACACTGATCAGATTGGCTAACATGACAGAAATGGAAAATAACAAATCTTGGAGGGAAAGTGGGAAAACTGGGATAGGAAAGTATTATTGGTGGAGTTGTGAATTGATCCAGCCATCCTGGAGCAACGTGGAACTATGTCCAAAAGGCTATAAAACTGAGCATACCCTTTGACACAGTAATACCACTATTAGATCTGTATCTCAAAGAGATTTTTAAAAAAAGAAAGAAAAAGGAAAATGATCTATACATACAAAAAATATTTATAGCACCTCTTTTTGTAGTAGCAAAGAACTGGAAACTGAGGGGATATCCATCAACTGGGAACAAGTTGTTCTGGGATGGAATATTGCTGTGTTATAAGAAATGACAAGTAGGATGCTTTCAGAAAAACCTAGAAAGACTTATCTGAACTGATACAAAGTGAAGCGAGCAGAACTAGGAGAACACTGTACACAATAATAGCCAAAATTGTACAGTGATCAACTGTGAATCTCAGCAATACAATGATTCAAGACAAATACGAAGGCCTGATGATAAAACATGCTATCCACCTCCAGTGAAAGAAATGATGAAGTCTGAATGCAGACTGAAGCATGCTTTCTTAAAACTCTACTATTCTTTGTTTTGTGTTTTTTGTGGGGTTGGTTTTTTTTGGTCTATGTTTTCTTTCACAACTAACATTCACATATACATGAATAACCTGTATCAAACTGCTTGCTATCTCAGAGAGGCAAGGAGAAAATTTGGAACTCAAAATTAAAAAAAAAGTGATAAAAATTGTTTTTACATGTAATGGGGGAAAATAATGAAATATAACCAAAATAACCAAATAACCCAAAAAAAGGCTGTTTATATGCTACGTCCTACATAATTTTTTTTCCCCTTTAACCTCCTGTCCAACTCTTCCTCCTCAAATAACCTTGTTCTTATCTATATACGTACTGGGTCCTACCAGTAGAATGCAAGTATGCTGAAGTTAAGGATTATTTTAATCTTTTCTTTTGTATCATAAGCATTTAGGATGATGCCTCTGTACTCAGCAGTCACAGCTAGTAAACATCAGAGCTAGGATTTGAGGTCAGATCTATCATTAATCTAAGTCTTGTGTTCTTTCCACTATGTAAAAGATCCCATGTGAATTTCTGAGGATCCTGCATTCTTGGAACTACTGTAGAACTGTAACAAATAAACAAATGAGTACAGCAGCTCCCATCTATATAGCACTTTGCAAAGTGCTTTACATATATTATCTTTTTGGATCATCATGATTTTCTAAGGTGAGTGCTACTACCACTCTCATTTTACAGGAGAGAAAACCCAAGGCTCAGTAGGGTTAGATGACTGGATTTCCCAATTGGCTCTCTTCCCATTCCTCATACACAACATTCCATCCCTTTGTACAGGTTTGCCTCCATTAACTAGAAAGCATTCGTTCCTTGCTTCTACCTCTTAAAACTTCAGTATTTTTGAAAGCTCAGTTCAAATGGCAGCTCCTACATGAGTGGTCTTCCCAACTTACAGTGGGCTGCTAGTTCCTTTACAAAAAAAAGTTACCATTTTACATATACCTACCATAAATTTGTATCATATACATGTGGTCTTCCTCCAAAGAATATAAGCTTCCTGAGGGCAGGGATAATTTTATTTGTGTCTTTGCATTTCCAGTGCCCAGAATATATCTGGTATACAGTCAAGGCTTAATAACCTCTTGGTGATAACCCAGGGTCATATACATGTCTGAAGTGGGATGTGAACTCAGGCCTGCCTGACTCTACCTATTTTGTCAGTCCCATCTCCTTATTTAGGGTATGATAGGGTAAAGGGAAAATCCAGACAAAATGGCCTGAGAAAAATCAGTAGAGGGAAAAAAAAAAAACAAGTGCAGCTGCAGAACCCACAGAAGGCTTCTGTGAGGGGATAGCACTTGAGCTAGGCCTTCAGGGAAGATAATTTTACCACCTGGAAATAAGGAGCATTTTCTGACTTGGGGAAAGGCTTCATGAATGCAGAAAGACAGTGAAGGAAAGGATAAGATCAGGGAACAGCAACTGGTTCAGTGGACCCTGAACACAGGATATGTAAGAGAGACTTGTGTAAAATAAAGCTAGAAAGGTATGCTAAGGTAAATTGGGAATGTTCTCCAAAGGCAAAGCCCTTAGAATCAGGGGAATGTTTTCCTTGTCACTTTTATTCTTTAGTTTGTATCTTCACAGATGTCTTGGGTCAAATTAGATCTAATTCAAGTAGAGAGAGTGGTCCTATAGATGGCACTTACCTTCAAAGGGGAAAAGTACATTTATAAAACCCATTTCCTTTTAAAGGTGTCTAGGTAGCAACTGTATTAAGCTTTCATTTTCAGCATTAGCAGAAAGGGTGTTCAAAGTCGTAAAAAAAAAAAAAGGTGGGAGTTTGGAAGGAGAGGTGGGGCAAAGGGATTTTGTAAAAACATCACTGTCTTGAAAGCTGTAAGACCACAGAGGTCACAGTCCATCAGTTCCAGCCTGTGGTAGTACTTTCAATCACCAAGTCAATTTCAATTACTAATAATCAGAAAGGATACATGACAAGACATCCATTTCAAGACAGGCACTAATAGAATCGGAGCTAAGTATCTAGCTGGACTGTAGGTTGTATGGGTTATGTTTTTAGTCTTCATTGGAGTGAATGCAAACTAATACAGTAGCAGAGCTGCTCTGAAGAGCACAATTAATTGCCTCTTCTGTTCTCTCAAGTCACCCCAGTTTTGACAGAGTCTGGAGCTTTGTTAACAAACAGGATCCACTTAAATTCCAAAGGCTTTTTACATGCATTTTTTAGAATCCCAGAATTACAGAATCTCAAAACTAAGGGACCTCAGCTGTCCTCTGCCTTCCTGAAATAGGAATGTCCTCTACATCAGCTCCGACAAAAGATCATCTAGCCTTCACTTGAAGACTTCCAATAACAGAGACATGCACCTCCTCTTCAGACATTCTACTTTTGAATGGGTCTGGTTGTTTGGAATTTCTTCCTTTCAGGAAACTAAAATCTATCCCTCTGCAGACTCCTACTACTCCTAGTTTTCTCCTGTAGACTCAAGTAAAAGAAATATGGCACCCAGACTTGAACATAATAATACTCCAAATAATTCCTCACAGTTCTACAGCAATTCCAAATTTCCAAAGCATTACCCCTACAACAATCCTGTGAGGGAGATAGAAGGATTATTTGCCTCATTTTATAGAAAAGGAATGGTGCAGTGACTTCCTTAAAGTCACATAAGCATAATACATCAGAGTTGAGATTCAAAACTCACTTGTGATTCTAAATTAATTTCTACTATATCATATTGAGACAAAGCAGAACTATCACTAGTTTTACACGGGACAACATGCTTCTAACCATACAGTCTAAAACAGTATTAGTTTAAAAAGTTCAATTTGTTTAAATTTGCACACAGAGAAGTTATACAATCTTAGTTTGAGGTCTGAAGGCAAAGAATATTGCCTTACATATAACCTTATGTGGGAGTAATCAAGAATTTATAATCTGGTCTCTTTATATCAAGAGGTTAGAAAACACAAAGAATTGGGAAAAACCATAGGTTTAAGTTCAGTTATGCAATAATTCAACACATGACACTGAATAAGTCATAAGTTACTACTACTTCATGTTCAAGTGTTATGTCAACATACTCTTTGTGAGTCTTTTCTCTTCAGCATTTGGATGTATATATGTGTGCAGAAGAAACAAATAGCTGTCTTGTACTGATCTACAGTGTATATTGACTACTTTTTGAAAAGACCTTAGTAGACATGAGCAAGACCTAATATTCAAGTATTCCTCTCTGGAACTCCAGGGTCATGGTATGAAGAGCCAAAGAGCACAAGAAAGAAAAGTGACTCCTTATTTTAGGACCCCACTCCCCAGGCCTGAACTCATCTAAGAGTCCAAAGCTAAAGGTCCCTTGGCAAGAAAGGGAAAGGATAACCTAGTCCCTCTAGACCCACTCTCAATTTTATGTTGTTACATGCGTATACTTATCTTTGTATGTACTGTCTCCTCACACAGAATGCAAGCTTCTTGAAAACAAGGATTATTTCATTTTTTTACTTTGTATCTAAGTGTTCAGAACAGTGCCTGACATAATAGGCATGTGACGCTTGCTGGTTTATTGTTTGGTTTCATCTCTTCAAATCTCAATTTCTTCTTTTGAAAAATAAGGGTCTAACTAAATAATGTCCAAGGTCCCTCTGAATTCTAAATTTCTACATTCTATTTTCTGATACTGCTAATTATTTTCTACTCTGAAACTCAACAATTCCATCTTTAGCCTCTAGGCAACTAGGTGGTACAGTGGGTCTGGAGGCAGGAAGCTCTGAGTTCAAATTAAACCTCAGAAAATTATGAGCTATATGACTCTGAGGACAAACAATCTTTGTCTCAGTTTTCTCAACTGCAAAATGAAGATGATATTAATAGTATGTACCTCCCAGAGTTGCTGTGAAGATGAAAAGAAAGAAAAGCATGGCATACACTAAGTATTTAATAAATGCCTGTCCCCTTCCCTAATTTCCATCACATCTCTTAAAAAGGTACATAATTTATAGCTTATACCTGAATAATTTAATTGAATCATGATCTTATTGATGTAATTCTTCAATTAACACCAATCCTGGCTCATACTTTGTCATTCTTTGAAATCTTTTTCCATGTTTTCTCAAAGCTCCTCCATGGAGTTTCTACCCAATATGTTGAAGTCTGTCCTACAGGTCACTGCATATTTTATGAGAAATAGAGAAGCCCTTGGGATACACAATGTCTTCCTTAACTCTTGCCATATGAGTAGCCCACCTACTTTTTTAATCATGCATTTCTAATTTGCAGCTAGTTATATTGCAGGATGGTATAAAATAGAATAGCGGATGGGAAATGAGGAAACTTGGATTTGAGTTTTACCTCAGACACTTGTTAGCCTTTTCACTTTAACATTTCATATTCTAAGGACATTTCTCAGTGACAAATCATTTAATTTCTGAGTTTCAGTTTCACAGGCTCAATTTCTGACTGCACATCTAGTGTTGAATGAATATATGTATCTAGAGAAGAACAATCAGGATTATGAAGTGCCAGGAATCCATGTCAAATGAGGATAAGCTGAAGGAACTGGGGAGGTTTAGCCTAGAAAACAGAAGACTTGGGGATTCTGTTGTTGTTTAGTAGCTTCAGTTGTGCCTGACTCTTCGTGACCCTGTTTGGGGTTTTCTTGGCAAAGATACTGAAGTAGTTTGCCATTTCCTTCTCCAGCTCATTTTAGAGAAGAGGAATTGAGGCAAATGGGGTTAAGTAACTTGCCCAGGGGCAGTCAGTTAGTGTCTGAGGCTTCAACTCAGTTTTTCCTGACTCCAGGTCCAGTACCCCTGGAAAAAGGATAGTTATCTTTAAGTTTCTGGAGGGCTGTCACATGGAAAATGGATTATCAGACTTCTTTTGTTTAGCGCAACATGGAAGAACTAGGAACAACAGGCAGAAGTTGCAAAGAGGATAACTTAGGCTTATCCCCTAAACTATCCCCTCCTTATAACTGTCCTATTATTGGCAAAGGTACCACCACCCTCCCAGTTATCCAGGCTTAAAAGTTAGATATCACCTCAGTTCCTCACTCTTTTCTCACTCCCAATATGTAATCTGTTGCCACATCCTATAGATTTTACCTATGTGACATGTCTTATTTTATATACCTCCTTTTCTCTTTGGACAGTCCCACCACCCTAGGGCAGGCCCTCATCAACTCACACCTGGACCACTAAAACAGCCCACTGGTTGGTCTCCCTGCCTCAAGTCTCTCCTTACTCCAGACCATTCTCTGCTGTCAAAGTTATCTTTCTAAAGGACAGGTCTGACTATGTCATTGTCCTACTCAATAAATTCCAGTTGTTCCCTATTACCTCCAGAATCACCTATAAAGTCCTCTGTTTGGCAAAGGCCTTCATAACCTGCCTCTCTACACACCTTTCAAGTTTTCTTACATCCTCTGATCTGCAGCTCAGTGACACTGGCCTCCTCTATTGTTCTTCCAATAAGACATTCCACCTCCTAACTCCAGTCATTTTTACTGGCTATACCTCAAGGTGGAAATTCTATTCCTCTCCATCTCTGTTTCCTAGCTTCCCTCACTTCCTTCCAGTCACAGCTAAAATCTCATCTTCTACAAAATGCCTTTCCCAGTCCCCCTTAATTTTAATAGCTTCCCTTTGTCATTTCCAATTTATCCTGTATGTAGCATGTTGTCTCCCTCATTAAACTGTGAGTTTCTTGAAGAAAGGGCTGTCTTTTGCCTCTATTTGCATCCCTAGCACTTAGCACAGTGCCAGGCACATAGCAGAAGCTTAATAAATGTTTAGAGAATGATGAGAAGTGGGAGGAAAAAGGGGGTGGGGAGGTGGGGAAAAGGCTCAGAAAACAGTTCCAATTCTTTATGTTCACAATGCCTAGCACACAGTAGGCACTTAATAAGTGATTGACTTATGCTCCTGGAATGCATGAATGATGGTAAGGGATCACATATTTCTCTGTCTTACACTTTCCAAATAACTTCAAGGAAGTCTCAAAGACACCTCTGAGAAAGATGAACTCTCCTATCTCTCATGACTCACAAATCAGCTTCTGTTGTCTACAGGCCACAAAATTCCCAAGCCACTAGACAAGGTTCAATGGAAGGAACTGAGGAAAAATAAGCCATTTTAAAAATCTGCTGGGTAGATGTTAAATCTGTCATCATATTGGATCCCCACTTCTGTACTAGTAGTTATATTTTATAAAATGTTAAAAGCACATAAACTAATGCCGGTGGGGGCAGGTAGAGGAGGAGTAGAGAAGGAATTTTTTTTCAGGTTTGTCCTTGACCTGTTCTCCCCTTTACATCTTGTGTGTCAAGGGAATGGGATTTCTCAGGGAGATACACTAATGTGAAATGCATTAGTATTAAAGTGGGGGCTTCCAGCCCACCCAGGGCCAAAGGGTTAATAAAAAGCGACAGGATTTAATGACAGCCATTACCGTAGCTTGGCAACTGGGAGAAGGTGTGTCAGGGAGGCCTAATTAATGAATGAAGTAGCAAGTTTCTGTTAAGTTGGTAAGCAGTGCACAGCTCACCATTGGCAGGGTTTGCCCAGATGGTGATACTCTTAAGCTTTCTTAGCTCCACTGAGCAGGAGAGAAATAACGCGATGAGAGCTGCAGCTTCAGTTAAAGTTTTGACATCCTCTGAGCCACAGTTGAAGTCAATCCTTACAGCGTTCTACAAAGACTTATTTTCTTCACTCTTGGATGAAGCATGATTGTACACTGGAAAGAGCACTGGATTTGGCAAAGGAAAACCTGAACTCAAGTCCCATTTCTAAGATTTGCTGGTTGTAAAATTACAGATAAGTCACTTTATTTCTTTTGGGACTCAATTTCTTCATTTGTAAATTGGAGATGATAAATTTTACACTATTTCCCTCAGAGGGTACTATATGAGAAAAGTATTTTAGAAACTGAGGAAATGTTGCCTCCACTAGTGGTGATCTGCATGTCATCCAATATATAAATTCTTTTTTGGGTATGCCAACCAGTATAGTCATTTCCTGGAACTGATCCTGGGACAAAGCAACACAGAAAAAAAACTTTTTCTAGGCTCTGTGTTATCCATACCACAATATTCAGGATTTAAGCCTATGTCTCAACTGTCATTTTGATTAGGAATCTGATGTAGTCTCAAAAGAAGAAACAGTGGAATGGGCTCTAGCCTTGGAATAAGAAAACTTGAGTTCAAATCTAGGCTGGATGAGGAACCAAAGAAAATTTGCTTTACTTGGTACTAAAATTATTTGATTTACAGCTGTAAGGAAATTTAGAGACAAACTAATTTTTTTTACAATTTTTTACATTTATATACTGTATTTAAAGTTTGCATTTGCAAAACACTGCACAGTACATATATTATCTCATTTGATCCTCCTCAAACCATGAAGGAGGGGCTATTACTTATAATTCCCATTTAAGAGATGCCCAGATTCACACAGCTAGCAGATGTTTGAGGCAACATGCATATCCAGGCCTTTCAAGACTCTTACGTCCACCACTCTCCATTGTGCCCCATTCCCTCTCCAGGCAGGGAGCATTTGGGCTTTCAGTATGGAGCTACTCAAATGAGACTGGCTAAGATACTGTTCCTTAATTATAATTACAGCATTAAGAGGGTCTGATAAGTCAGTTAGTCCAACCTTCTCATCTTTCTGATGAAGAAATGAAGGTCTAAAAAGATGAAGTAACTTGTCCAAAATCATACAACTGATAGGAACACATGGCTGGTTCACTAACACCACCTGCAGTCCTCTGTCCACTCTATCATGTTGCCTTATTTAGGTTCCCCTTTAAATCTGGCACTCATCTTCCCAAAGAATTTACTTGTTTATCCTTTAAATCACATTTTGGAATCCATGAAAATTTGTACTTTCTAGCTGCCATGACATTTCTTTTTTTTTTTAACTATGTAAATATCATAATTTATTATTTTTTTAAATTTATTTTTAGTTTTCAACATTCATTTCAACAAGATTTTGAGTTCAAAATTCTCTCCCTATCTCTCCTCTCCCCCCACCCCAAGATACCCTGCATTTTGATTATCCCTTTCCCGAATCTGCCCACCCTTCTACCACATCCCTTCCTTCCCTTATCCCCATGTCCTCTATTTTCTTGTAGGGCAAGATAGGGTTCTATACCCAATTTCCTGTATTTCTTATTTCCCAGTTGCATGTAAAAACAATTTTTATCATTCATTTTTAAAACTTCGAGTTCCAACTTCTCTCCCTTCCTCCTTCCTCACCCATTTTCACTGAGAAGGCAAGCAATTCAATATAAGTTATACATGTGGAGTTATGCAAAAGACTTCCATAAAAGTCATGTTGTGGAATACTAACTATATTTCCCTCCATCCTATCTTACCTCCCATTAATTCTATTCTCTCATTTGACCCTGTCCCTCCTCAAAAGTATTTATCTCTAATTACCTCCTCCTCCCATTGGCCCTCCTGTCTATCATTCCCCCCACACCCACTTATCCCCTTGTCCCCTACTCTCCCATAGTATAAGATAGATTTTCATATGAAATTGAGTATGCATGTTATGCCCTCCTCAAGCCAAATATGATGTAAGCTTCACTTTTTCCCTCTCACCTCCCCCCTTTTCCCTTTCAATGAAAAAGCTTTTTCTTGCCTCTCTTATGATAATTTGCTCCAATCCATTTCTCCTTTTTTCCTCCCAATACATTCCTCTCTCACCCCAGAATTTTATTTTTTTAGATATCATCCCTTCCTATTCAACTCACCCTGTGCCTTCTGTCTATATGTATATAATACCTCCAACTACCCAAATACTGAGAAAAGTCTCAAGAGTTGCAAATATTACCTTTCCATGTAGGAATGCAAACAGTTCAACTTTAGTAAGTCCCTTATGATTTCTCTTTCCTGTTTACATTTTCGAGCTTGTCTTGATTCTGGTGTTTGAAAGTCAAATTTTCTATTCAGCTCTGGTCTTTTCATCAAGAATGCTTGAAAGTCCTCTATTTCATTGAATGACCATTTTTTCCCCTGAAGTACTATACTCAGTTTTGCTGGATAGGTGATTCTTGGTTTTAATCCTAGCTCCTTTGACTTCTGGAATATCATATTCCAAGCCCTTTGATCCCTTAATGTAGGAGCTG
>CM053769.1:333398249-333444786 GCA_028658325.1 Potorous gilbertii | reverse complement strand
TCTTGTGTTGTCCTGACTGTATCTCCATGATACTCGAATTGTTTCTTTCTGGCTGCTTGCAATATTTTCTCCTTGACCTGGGAATTCTGGAATTTCACTACAACATTCCTAGGAGTTATTCTTTTGGGACCTCTTTCAGGAGGTGATTGGTGAATTCTTTTAATATTTATTTTACCCTCTGGTTCTAGAATATCAGGACAGTTTTCCTTGATAATTTCATGTAAGATGATGTCTAGGCTCTTTTGTTCATCATGGCTTTCAGGTAGTCCCATAATATTTAAATTATCTCTTCTAGACCTATTTTCCAGGTCAGTTGTTTTTCCTATAAGATACTTCACATGGTCTGCTATTTTTTCATTCCTTTGGTTTTGTTTTATAATTTCTTGATTTTTCACAAAGTCATTCACTTCCATCTGCTCCATTCTAATCTTTAAGGAATTATTTTCCTCGGATCTCCTTTTCCATCTGGTCAATTCTGCTTTTTCGGGCATTCTTCTCCTTATTGGCTTTTTGGATTCCTTTTGCCATTTGAGTTACACTATTTTTTAAAGTGTTATTTTCTTCAGTATTTTTTTGTGTCTCCTTTAGCAAGCAGTTGACCCATTTTCCATGATTTTCTTGCATCACTCTTATTTCTCTTCCCGATTTTTGCTCTACTTCTCTTACTTGACTTTCAAAATGCTTTCTGGGCTCTCACATGGCCTGAGACCAATTCATATTTTTTTTCTTTTTTAATGTTTACTTATTTATAGCTTTCAACATTCATTTCCACAAAATTTTGAGTTCCCAATTTTCTCCCTATCTCTCCCCTCACCCCACCCTATAACATGCCTTTCCTTCTGATTACCCCTTCCCTCAATATGCCCTCCCTTCTATCACACCCCTCCCTTCCCTTATCCCCATTTTCTCTCTTTTCTTCTAGGGCAAGATAGATTTCTATACCCCATTATCTATATTCCTTATTTCCCAGTTGTATGCTCTCTCCCCACCCATCCCCACTGAGAAGGTAAACAATTCAATATAGGTTATACATGTGTAGTTTTGCAAAAGACTTCCATAATACTCATGTTGTGCAAGACTAACTATATTTCCCTCCATCCTGTCCTGCCCCCCATTTATTCTATTCTCTCTTTTGACCTTGTCCCTCTCCAAAAGTGTTTACTTTTAAGTACTCCCTTCTCCCATTTGCCCTCCCTTCTATCATCCTCCTCACCCCACTTGTCCCCTTCTCCATTACTTTCCTGAAGTGTAAGATAGATTTTCATACCAAATTGAGTGAGCATGTTATTCTCTCCTTAAGCCAAATGTGAAGAGAGTAAGCATAACTTTTTCCCCTCTCACCTCCTCTCTTTTCTACTTCATCAAAAAAGCTTTTTCTTGCCTCTTTTATGAGTGATAATTCGCCCCATTCCATTTCTCCCTTTCTCCTCCAAATATATTCCTCTCTCACCCCTTAATTTTATTTTTTTAGTTATCAGCCCTTCTTATACAACTCACCCTGTGCTTTATATATCTGTGTGTGTGTGCGCGCGCGTATGTGTGTATAATACCTCCAACTACTCAAACACTGAGAAAAGTCTCAAGTTACAAATATTATCTTCCCATGTAGGAATGTAAACAGTTCAATTTTAGAAAGTCCTTTATGATTTCTCTTTCCTGTTTACTTTTTCATGCTCCAATTCATATTTTTCTTGGAAGCTTTCGAGGGAGGAGCTTTGACTTTATTTTCTTCTGTTTGCATGCTTTGGTCTTCCTTGTCACCAAAGTAAGATTCTATAGTCTGATTTCTTCTATAGTCTGATTCATTTTTGCTCATTTCCCCAGCCATTTACTTGACTTTTGAACTCTATCCAGGTAGATCTCTGCTTCCAGTGGGGGTGGGGGGTGCACTGTCAGCTGCTGGATCCCCTCCCCCCAACAATCTATGAGCCTAGAGCTCCAGAAACTCTACCCCTGCTGCTGCTGTGGCTGCTGCAGGCACCTCTGTCCCTTCCCCCTCAGTCACCCTGGGGCTCGGGCCATGCACTCCAGTCTCCTAAACTGGTCCCACAGGCTTTTCCCACTGACCTTCCACTTTATCCTCAGCGTTTTGGGGTCCTGAAGTCTGGAAACTGCCACAGATGCCAGAGATTCAGGCCCCCCCAAGGCCTGCTCAGGTCCCCTCTGTGCACTCACGGCCCACACTGGACTTCACTCTGCTCCCAGTATGGCATGACAGATGCTTCCTAGTGACCTTCCAGGCTGTCTTGGGATGGAGATTTGTTTCACTCCATCATTCTGTGGGTTCTGCAGCTCCAAAATTTGTTTAGAGTCATTTTTTACAGATATTTGGCAGGGCTTGGCAGGAGTGCTCTGTTATTGCTCTGCTATCTTGGCTCCACCCCCTTACCATCCAGTATCTCATTTTATAAAGCTTCTCTCTCATTCTCTCTCTCTCTCTCTCTCTCTCTCTCTCTCTCTCTCTCTCTCTCTCTTTCAATTTGTCTTTCTAACCTTTTAAGACCAATTTTTAAAAAAAGTTTCTCTGTATCTCACCTATGCTGGAACTACTTATAGGGCCTATTCAACTCTGATCAGTACAGGAGTTCTGACCTGCACTGTTCCAACTTAGGCTCATTTATCTCTCTTTAGGCAAATACTCTCACCTACTCTTTGAGGCTCTCTTTATTAGTGCCAAATTTACTGGGTCACACTATGGATTTAGCCCACTGCAGTTTAGAACGCTGGAGCTTAAGAGATCCACCAGCCTCACTATCCTCAAGTAGCAGGAATTAGAGGTGTAGCAAGCCCAGCATACAACTCTTCTAAAACCATACAAGACAACAGAGTAGCAGAGTCAGGATTTGAACAAAGGTCCTCTGATTAAAAATCCAGTGTATTTTCAACTATACCAGGTGATAGCTTCAGTTTCATCACCTTTAAAATAAGGATGATTCTTTCATTATGTATTTCACATTGTTGTAAGGATCTAAAGATAGTACATGAAAAACAATTTTTAAACTAAAAAGTGTTTTCGAAGTACAAGTTATAACTTTAGCCAAGATATTTAAAGATGAACACTCAATTGTCCATTCTAAGGGTTGAGAATGGATGTTATTTACCTCATGGCATGATTATCACTTAAATACATAAACTCATATCACAACTATGCTTCCAGTTCTATTTGTGACTGGCTAAAAGTTATTTCACTTCTACAGGAATCAGAGTCCTTTCCTGTAAAATAATGAGGTTGATCTTAGATTATCTTGAAGATTAGCTTTCAGTGCCACAATTCTATGTTCTAAGGTCCCTTCAAACTCTGAAATTATATATTGTTCAAGCACAAACTTCTCGTGTATTTGAAGACAAGTAGGAGAAATCAAAGAGCAGGTGACCAAGTGGTAAACAAGACAGAAAAGACATTGTTTCAGCTAATCTAAAAGTCTTATGTTACATAGAACTTGAAAGTAAAATAGCAAAGAGGCAGCTCTCCAAATGGCAGACACTATAAAGGAGAACACTCCTGCGTTTCAACTCAAGGATATCTGTGACTGTATCTAGGTATGAGTCAAAGGAGCAATCCAAATGAACAAAGAAAAGGGAGATGTAAAATGAAAAGGAAGGTGGCCTTAGCCATACCAAATCTACAACTGTATCTGACTAAGAAATAGAATGGTAGATCAGTGGAATGGAATAGGGTAGGTACATAAGACACAGTAGTCAATGACTATAGTAATCTACTATTTGATAAAGTTAGAGACTCCAACTTCTGGTATAAGAACTCACTATTTGACAAAAACTGGTAGGAAATCTGGAAAATAGTATGGCAGAAACCAAGCACAGACCAACATCTTACACCATATAACAAGATAAGGTCAAAATGGGTACATGATTTAGCCATAAAGGGATACCAGAAGCAAATTAGGAGATCAAGGAATACTTTATCTGTCAGATTTATAGAGGAGGGGAGAATTTACAAACAAACAAGAGAGAACATTATGAAGTGCAAAATGGATAATTTTGATTACATTAAATTAAGAAGTTTTTGCACAAACAAAGCTAATGCAACTAAGATTAGAAAGAAAGTAGAAAGCTAGGAAATAATTTTTACTGCCACTGTTTCTGACAGAGGCTTTACTTCTAAAATATATGGACAACTGAGTCAAATTTGTAAGAATACAAGTCATTCCTCAATTGAGAAATGGTCAAAGAATATGAACAGGCAGTTTTCAGATGAAGAAACTAAAGCTATCTGTAGTCATATGAAAAAAGTGCTCTAAATCACTATTCGTTAGAGAAATGCAAATTAAAACAACTCTGAGATACTACCTCATACTTATTTGGCTAACATGACAAAAAAAGAAAATGATAAATGTTGGAGAAAATGTGAGAAAATTGGAATACCAACGAATTGCTAGTGGAGTTGGGAACTGATCCAGCCATTCTGGAAAGCAATTTGGAACTATGCCCAAATGGCTATAAAGCTGTATAGACCCTTTGATCTAGCAATACCACTATTAGGTCTGTATGTCAAAGACATCATAAAAAAGATATGTACAAAAATATTTATAGCAGCTCTTTTTGTGGTGACTAAGAATTAGAAATTGAGGAGATGACCATCAATTGGTGAATGGCTGAATGAGCTGTGGTATATGAATGTAATTGCAAACTACTGTGCTATAAGAAATGATGAGCAGGCAGAGTTCAGAAAAACCTGGAAAGACTTAGATGAACTGATGCTAAGTAAAGTGAGCAGAACCAGGAAAATATCATATACAGTAACAACAACACTGTGCAATGATCAACTTTGCTAGACTTAGCTCTTCTCAGCAATACAATGATCTAAGACAATTCCAAAAGACTCACGATGGAAAATACTATCTACATCCAGAGAAAGAAACATGGAGTCTGAATGCAGATTGAAGCACACTATTTTCTCTTTTTTTTTCCTTTCTCATGGTTTTTCCCTTTTTTTCTGATTCTTCTTTCACAACATGACTAATGTAGAAATATGTTTAATATGGTTATACGTGTATAGCCTGTATCAAATTTCTTGCTGTCTTGGGGAGGGAGGGAGAGAGAAAAAAACTGGAATTCAACATTTTATAAAAGTGAATGCTGAACACCATACTATCTTTACATGTAATTGGGGGAAAAATACTACTAAGTTGGGGTGCGGGGGGAGATGGACAAAAAGCTCGAGTCTCATTAACAGATCAAAATTTCTAAGGTAAAAGAAAAAGAGAATACAGTTCAATTCTATACCAAAATCAGAGAATTACACCTCTGACCATACACTGAATATACTGATTTAAAAATACCCCTTCTAGGAAGGATGAATAGCACTTATATTATCTCTGTGGCTATCTAAATTAGATTAAATGTTCTCTTTGGCTGCAGCAAACTAATCTTTCACTGTTCTAATATTTGTGCCTTTGAGTCTGTTCAGAATTTGGTCAAAATAGTGAACTAGATTCAGAATATCAGGGATTAAAGTCCTGGTTTTGTCATAGAAGCTGTATGACCTCTGAAATGTTACTTAATTTCTATAGGCCTCTGTTCTCATCTGCAAAATGGAAATGTTCACACCATCTACTTCCTGAGACTATTATGATGAAAAAACTTTGTAAACCATAAAGCATTATTGAGATAATAGCTATTATTATGATGATATCACAGATCTCTCGTAAGAACAAATGAGATAATAGTTGTAAGGTATTTTTCACACTTAAAAGTTCAATAGAGATATGATCTGTTATCCATATACAATAAACTCTTAGTTATGCAGGCAGCTAAATGTAATGGAAATAGAACTTAACTGAGATTCAAAACACTTGGGTTCAAGTTTGAGCATGAGTTACTATTTTTATGACCTTGGACGATGATTTAACCTTCCTAACTTTCCTCATTTAACCTTGCTAACTTACCTCATCTCTAAAACTCATGTAGCTCACTCACAGGATTGTCATAAGGATCAAATGAAATAATTTAACCTTATAGTTATGTTAAGAAACATGTTATTTTCACTTATTGCTATGATGAAAGATTATCTAGAAAAGAGCTTTACTGCAGGAAATAACACTATTTCATTCAGTTTTCCTGCTCATTCAGTCTGCTCCTCAAAGAAATCTTGACTACCAAGAGGCAGAATGGCATAATAAAGCATATTGAGCTACACTACTAGAAAACTCAAGTTCTAGTTTTTGAACTAAGCTGGGATAAGCTGTCATCATCTCTGGATCTCAAATTCTGCCTCAGAAAAATAAAGGAGTTGGATTAGATGACGCCCTGGAGTCCTCTCCACCTTTAATGTACTATGTTTCAATATTATGTCTAGTGTGCCTTTAACATTACCTGTTCTGAGATCCATTCAAGTTCTGATATTCTCTGTTTTACCATGCTACCTTCTAAGATCACTTCCAGATCTAATATCCTATGTTCTGTGTCCTAGTATTCTAAATATTAAGGATGACTGAAATCCTAACATGCTCTGATCTAACATTCTATATATTCCCTAAGGTCTCCCTTCCAGTTCTTTCTTTCATTATAGGCTTCATTGACCATGTGATCCCAAACTAACCAACTGCTATAGTATGACAAAATGTATTGAGGTAGCTCTTCTATGCTTAATAGAGCTGACCCTCTGTGCTCAGTGTTTTAGAAATACTTTGTTTCCATTGATCTGGATTTGCTCATCCTATATAAATAAACAAGAAACTAAAAACCTTGAATAGAAACAATCTCATTAATGAGACAAATGAAGATTACCAGAGAAGATAGGACTTCCTCAAATGATGACAACTATTTTCAATTTGAACACACTTGTATTCTGTTCCTTGTATCCTGAGGACATGTAGAGGGATAACAATAAGGTTCACTCAAAGCACAGCCCTAATTTGATTTACGCAGTGTTACGATGAGTTTACCACCCAAAGCAGGTAAGACTAGAAAAATAGTCAAACTTCTGCAAGTCTAAAATAAAGTGTAAACAGGAGGTGGCAGCACGGTTATGGGGTGTGAGCAACAACAGACTGTGAATAAAGAGGCTTGGACCAAATCCTGCAATGTGACAGAGGGCAAGGAACAGCCTCCATGAACTCCAGTTTTCTGTGAAAACGAAGGTTGTAAGCATTCTTTCTTCCATAGTACAGCTGAGAGTGAAGTGGACTGGGAGCCAGGAGACCCTGATTCAAGACTAGGCTCTGACACTGAGTGACTTTGTATGATCCACTTTGCCTCACTGAGCTCCAGTTTCTCATCTGTATATCAGGGAGAATAATACCTGCACTGTGGCACCTCTGCTGTGAGGAAAGTGCTTGCTAAACTGTAAGACGACAGAAATGTGAGCTAGAAAGAAAATGACATTATGTTAGAAATTCCCAGAAGAAGCAGCTTACCAAAAAGAAAAAAAAGTTCAAATAAATGCTTTCATTATCAATTTACCTTGTATCTAACATTTTAGGGCAAGATAACACTTCATAATTAGAAATTATTATGCCAAATTGCAATGAAATTAAACTTATATCATCTGATCTTAGGTTCCAATTTGTCATAAAATTAAGTGTCCTAATTGAGAATTATAGATCATAATATGGCATCACAGATTTAGAGCTGGGAAGGAGCTTATCGGTTATTTTGGTCCCACTCTCTCACTGAACAGAGAAAAATAATTGACGTGCTCAAGATCACACAGCCTGGGCTCTAAACTCATGCTTAGTGGTACCAAGGCTGGTGCTACTTATACCCTGCTCTGCTATATAATAGAGAGGGTACTAGATTTAAGTCAGGCGACTTTGCTTCAAATTCTACCACAGATACTTATACTAGAGTTGCCTGACCCTGAGAAAGTCAGTGAACATCTTAAAAATCTCAGTTTCTTCAACTGCAAAATGGAGATAATGATAGCCCCTAGCTCACAGGGTTGTTGTATAAAAGGCGAATCTTAAAACACTATGAATAAAGAATAATGGTGATGAGCAGGAGAGGGACAGAGGTGGAGGTGATGATGATGACAGGAAGAAAGTGAAAACAAAATTAATGCTGTTGCACAACTTAGACACAGAACAATTGAAATAACTGTGACTTTGGAATACAAAATATTAAGGCTGTGCAGAGGACCTTAGAATGCAAAATGTTAAAATATAGAATGTAGGATTTCAAAACAGCCAAAGGTTATAGAGTGCTATGGTTCTGAAAGGAATCTTAGAATAGGGAGCATGGAAGGGTCCCTACATATCAGCTAATCAAAATCTCCTCATTTTAGAGATAAGAATTCTGAGATACAGAGAAGAAAAGGGCCTTACTCAAGGTTATAGAACTATTCATAGGTAGCACTTAATTCTGGCTCAAACAATCATTAATATGTGACTTACAAATAGAAGAATTCTTTACTAGGTATTTAAGAACCTAAGCAACTCTCTTTTTTTAAAAAAAACCTCAATTTCAACAAGTTCTAAGCTGATGGGAAAACATCTGGGCAACTGCAATGCCTTCCCAAAGACAGTTACAACAACTGGGTCCCAGGCCCATTAATTGTTAAAATTGAATATTCCTCAAAGTTTGGCAGTTAAGTATAAGACAAGTTCCCTCTGACCCTCATTATATTTTTGTTCAAAAAAATTTTAACATTAGCACCATCGCTTCCAGTGAGCAGCTGAAATTCCATATTCAAAGACGGAATTTATAAAGCCTTTTAAAACACTTAAAAGCTGACTGGTCCTGGTCTTTGATCTGACTGAATTTTTTGCAATGGAACTAGGGAAAAGTTTCCCTCTGCCGTCTGCAATGGCAACCAGCCATTCTTGCAGGTTCTAGAGTGAGATTTGGAAGCGTTTTACTATCACCCTTCTCATAATTCAAACCCTGTTTTGTGTCTGTCTTTATGGGTCATTGTTGGCCAGATGGAAAATATTAAGGAAAACGGATTGCAAGTAAATCAATCGACTGGGGTGCACTGCCAAAAAGGCCCCGGGCTAACTGCAAGCAGATTTGCAGGCAGGCTTCGCTCTGCAACAATCCGGGATCTGGCACATCCTTTGGTCTGACTAACAGCAGGAGGGCACAGGGCCAGCTGAGAGCAGCTACTGTGCCAAATAGACTGTGCAGGTCTTACTGCTCGAATGCTTCCACAGAAGCGGGGGAGGGGCAGAGAAGAGAATCCATGGGCTCCTTTGTAAACAACTCCTTGTACTTTCAGGAGGCTGCGGACTTCAAAGGTGGCATAACTTAATCCTGACACAAATCATGCAAGCTGATTCTTTCTTTTTCCCTGGGGGGTGGGGGGGTGGGGCAGGAAGACAGCTAAACCTAGAGAACCACCTACACTAAGGGCTGATGGTTCCATTAAAAAAAAAAAACATCTCTTTTTTTAAAAGCTCTCAAAACTCAGGAGGAAAACCATATGCATTAGACAAATTAAGACAGGACAAGAACCAGATCTAATATTGCTCTATTGTTTAAACAGCACTTCCTCCAGGCAATAGAGAAGCTGGCACATACTAGCAACTGTGGCACATGAATATTAGACTTTAATTAATAATGTTACTAGGAGCTGTGAATTCTGTCAAGAAAAGCTCTCATTCAGAACCAAGGAAGGGAAAAAATACCAGAGCCTTCAATATAAATTATCCATGATAGGTGGGCAATTCTCTTATTCAGAGGAATCATAGAATGTTAAAGATGAAAGGGATCGTAGAACATGGAATATCATAAAGAGTGGAGTGAATGAAAGGATGTAAGATGAGATAGACTGAAAAGGCATCCAGAAACCAGATAGCAAAGGGCCCTGAACATTCCGATGACAAGTTTGTATTTTATCCTATAGGCAATAGGGAGCCAGTAGAGGTTAGTGAGCAAGGAAATGACGTGTTCAGGCCAGTTTATGAGGAAGATTATTTTGGTAGTCATGTAAAAAATGAATTGGAAAAGGAAGAGGCCAGGAACAGGGAATCAACCAGCTGAGAAATAAAACAGCCTTATTGTTTTTAGTATTTGCCACAGAGGGACAAACTTTAATGAGAGAGAAGGGAAGCCAGAGAACAAGAATAGAAAAAGAGTTCTCTAACTTTTGAGGGTGGGAGAATGCCAATGCAGAAAGAGTCATATAACCAAACTCATTTCTTCTGCTTGGCTCCACAGAAACCTGGTCATATAAATTATAAATAAAGACATTGCTGGCAAATGACTTAATCTCTCTGACACTCAATTTCTTCATCTATGAGCCAAGTCAAATCAACATTTATTTAGGGCCAACTATGTGCCAGGCACAGTGCTAAGTGCTAGTGATACAAAAAAAGGCAAAAGATGTTTTTAGGAAACTCACAGCCTCATTTGGAAGATATGACATGCAAACAACTAAGTCCAAGTCAAATAGTTATAGAATAGAATAAGTTGGAGATAGTCAAAGAAGGAAGGCATTAGCAGTAAGGGAGATCAGGAAAGGTTTCTTGTAGTAGTTGTGATTTTAGCTGGGGCTATAAAGAAGTCAGCAAAACCAGGAGGCAGAAAGGAGAGAAAGAATTCCGAGCACAGGGAACAGTCAATGAAAATGCAGTCAGGAGATGGAATGTCTCATGTAAAGAACTGCAAGGAGTTCACTATAACTACTTTGAACTAAATTGAAGAAATAAGCTAAAAAGCAATAATAATAATAGCATTATATAGCACTTTAAGATATGCAAAGTCCTGAATTAGCTCATTTGGTCCTTGAAATAAGATTGTGATGTAAATGCTATTATGAAGCTAGGAAAGGCTAAGTGACTTGCCCACAGTGACACAGCTTGTAAGTATCTGAAGCAAAATTTGAATTTAGGTCTTCCTGACTTCCTAGAACTCCAGACACCATCCTACTTCACTGCCCAAATTAGCAACACTCAAGATGTTTGTAGGAAAGGTACTTTGTTGATCTTAAAACACTATATAAAATTGAAAGTTGTTATCACTATCATTTCATTCCCATCTTTTCCACTGGGGTTTGAAAAGAAATGGTCTAGGAATAAATCACTATCTTGCTATTATTCTTTTCTATTTACTGTTCTACAAATTACTGCATAGGTAAATTAAAAAACAGTTGCTCTATGTAGTTGATTAAAGGTAACAGAACATAAGCTCATTACCTGTAGTATCAAAGGGACTATCCTTGGTTTAACTCTAGTAACAGAGAGGATAACACAGATAAAATTAACCTTATCCTGTTCTCCATATTTTGTTTCCGGTAGCTTAGAAATTGTGTTCTCATAAGCTAGGAATTTTGTGATGGTAGCTCAGCACCAGGTCATACCCACCAGAAAGTACAAAAGGGTTTCTTTACCTGGTACACACAGTCACCTAAATTCAGCCAACAGCATGTTTACACAGGGCGCAGCCCAATGGCTGAGTCTTAAGAGTTTCATGTTGGCTGGATTTACGTGGATATCAAACACGGAGACCTTTAGATTCCATTCTTGAATCTTAGTTATTTCACTGGCCTCATCCACCTAGAGCTACATCATTACATAACTTTTTGGTTACATTCAGCAAATCCAATTGTAGTGTGACCATTTTCAGAATTTACTTCTATTCAGTGAAATAATATCTGCTTCTTCCAAAGGAATATCTGTAGGTTTGGGACTTCTTTATTGTTGTTTTGTATTTTTTTTACCTTATGCTAAGAATACCTATCAATCTTCTTTCTACTTTGTGGTGAGGAAGTGTTAATCTTTCTGTAGGTGCTTTAGGGGAATGGGTCCTGTGTTTCATTAATATTGTATACTTTCCAAATCCAGAATACTTTCCAAATCATGATGATGTTGACTGGGGGAGAGAAGGGGGACTGGGGACATTCAGAAGAAAAGATTGAGGGGAAAGGTGGTAGAGAATGACTGTTAAAGTATGCAAAGAACTGCCATGTGGAATAGGTGTTACATGTGTTCAGTTTAGTTCAGTTTAGAGGGTAGAAATAGAAGCAAAGAATAAAAGTTGCAAAGGTGGGTTTTTACTAGCTATAAGGAAGAACTTTTTTTAAAACAGTGATAGTTATGAAAAATGGAATAAGTTTTTACATTCCTACAGAGAAAGACAATATTTGTAACTCTTGAAACTTTTCAGTATCTGGGTAGCTGGTGGGATTACACGCACACACGCGCGCACACACACACACACACACACGACTTTTCAGTGGAGGGAAAAAGGGGGGAGGTGAGAGAAAAAAACATGAAGCTTACTCTCATCACATTTGACTAAAGGAAGGAATAAAATGCACACTCATTTTGGTACGAAAACCTATCTTACCATACAGGATAGTAGGGGAGAAGGGGATAAGCAAGGTGAGGGGGATAATGGAAAGGAGAGCAGTGGGAAGAGGGAGCACTCTTGGGGAGGGATAGGATCAAAAGAGAGAATAGAAGAAACGGGGGGCAGGATAGGATGGAGGGAAATATAGTTAGTCTTACACAACATGACTATTGTGGAAGTCATTTGCAAAACTACACAGATATGGCCTATATTGAATTGCTTGCCTTCCCAAAGGGAACGGGTGAGGAGTGAGGGATGAATAGAAGCTGGAACTCAAAGTTTTAGGAACAACTGTTGAGTATTGTTCTTGCAATTAGGAAATAAGAAATACAGTTAATGGGGTATAGAAATTTATCTTGTCCTTCAGGATAAAAGAGAAGATGGGGATAAGGGAAGGGAGGTGATGTTAGAAGGGAGGACAGAATGGTGATAGGGGTAATTAGAATGCTTGGTGTTTTGGGGTGGGGGAGGGGAGAAATGGGGAGAAAATTTGGAACCCAAAATTTTGTGGAAATGAATGTTGAAAACTTAAATAAATAAATTTAAATTTAAAAAAAAAAGAAGAAAAATGTAATAGCTACACCAGTGGGGAAGCAAGCTCCCTATGACTAGAGGTATTTAAAGTAAAGCCTAGATCTCCCCCATCAGGAAAATTTTAGGGGGATTTTCAAATTCAGGAGCAGATTTATTAGATGATACTTCAAGATCCCTTCCAAATCTGAGATTCAAACAACTTCTTAACAGAAGTTAGTTTGGTTCAACAAGGGTGAATTTGTGAAAGGGTGAATTTCCAGTCAATGGAAGTTTTCTAGAGGACATTTCCCCTGGACCACTTAGCCGGATATTGTAGAAGGGATTCTTACTTCAGCTACAAATGAAATGGGAATCCTTTAGGGATTCCTTCCTGCTTGGAGAGACCATGAATTTAAGCAATATCACTGTAATGACACCTTACCACAGCAACTACACTGAAGCAGCCCCTCAGAACATCAATTTTTGTTTTGACCATCTGCTATATCTCCACAACCTGTGAGTCTAAAGAAGTAATAGCAAATAGTCTTGTACTGAACCAAGGTAAGGAGAGGAAGAGTGTTTCTATCACCCTAGAAATTAGTTTGCTATATAATCCCCTAATTCTTTTGTTTTTTAATCCAAATTTGTGATTTCCTTGGCATTCAGGACTCTAGGTCAGGAAACTCCCTCTACCAATATAAATCACCAACTGCTGCACAACTTAGAGTATTGGAGACTTGCCTAGGTACTGAGAAGCAGCCTACCCAAGTTCACATACTACAAAATTCATCCATTTGTATACCGTATTCAGCTTTCACAGTCACCTAAAGTCAAGGGTTGCTTGTTAGTTGAAAGCTACATCACAAGTGCAAACAAGCCATAACATATTACTACCCATGATATTGATAAGCCAAAGATGATTTGCTAGGACAAGTGGTATCAGTCAGAAAATCATGATGTAGTTGTAAATACTATTAAAAACAAAAAAACCCCACAAGACTAAAATCTGAATCCCACAGAACTTTTATGGAAAAGTATGGATAAGAATTGCACAGGGTAAAGAGTGGACAGGGTAAAACGTGCACTGATTGAGATCATGGATACATCCAAACTTACATGAACGTAACAGATCTGTATAAGATTAGAACTGGAAGGTGTCTAATTTGTTTTCCCACCTCAAATTCTCCCCATTGCAATCCATGATTCATAGGGCTGACAAAATGTTTTCCTTTAGTGCTGGTTTGACCATATCACTCCCATATCCAATGCCAGTGGTTTCCTCTTACCTCTAGGATCAAATAAAAACTACTCTATTTGGAACTGAGAACCTTTCACAAGCTGGCCTTACCTTATCTTCCCAGCCTAATACATTATTCCTCTTACTTCATACTACTGGCTAGCCAAACTGACCACCTTACTGTTCCTCAAACAGAGCACTGCAGTCTCCTATTTCAGTGCCTTTTTTTACTGACTCTAGAATTTCTAACTTTCTTTAAGGCCCAGGACAAGCTTCTGTTTCTCTAGCCCTGAAATTCACACTTTGGAAGTACCGTCCATCCCTGAGGCCTCGCTCTCTGATTTCTCCACCCATGGCCCTGTCTCGGGGAACCTGTACCTACCCTCCTGCAGTTGCCCCTTATGTGTTGTCTTTCCCTATTAGAACAAGTTCCTTGACAACAGGGACTATCGCTTTCTACTTGTGTTTGTATTTCCAGTGTAAAGCACAGTGCCAAGCACACAGCAAGTGCTTAATAAATGCTGAATGACAGACACCCTGAGGACTTGTGTCTTCCCACCACTGAATTATTTTATGTCTATTTTATACTTAACTATATATGTCCATGTTAGCTTCCCTCTCTAAATGGAAAACTTCTTAAGGTTAAGAACTATTTCATTTTTATGTTTGTATCACCAGCACCTAGGATAATAGCTGGAAAATAGTTGATGCTTACTAATACTTATTGATTGGCCTATGTTTTAATAAATTTTTACTGAACTCCATTAGCAACTAGTCCAAAATCCACATTTAATCACTGAGGGAATTTCAGAGATGTTTCCCGAGGCAAAGGTCTTTTAAGATCATAAAGCTTGTCAGCCAGAAAGTTTTTAACTCGCAGTTCAGGTCTTTTTTCATTAGCCCTTGCTGTTTCTATACTAGCATCCAGCAAAAAGGTTAATACCTATCTGGTCTCATAATAAATAAAAAAATATTTAAATTATATTTTTATATTAAGACTGCAAACAAAAAAGACTTGGAAAGGTCCTTGGATAACCCCATTATAAAGTATGCCTTTAAAAAATAATATTATACCTGTGATTTCATTGGTTTAGGAAACTTAGAATGAGGATGCTCCACCTACCAATGATGATTTGCATCTGCTTTGCAACATATACTCTCAAAGTATTTCCTAGGAGAGTTTGGAGATTAAGTGATTTGCCCAGGGTCACACAGTCAGCATTTGGAAGATGTAAGACTTGAACCCTCATCTTTCTGATTCTGATGCCAGGCTTCAACTCACTAGTAATATAGACTGTTTTCAAATCACTGATCACCACAAAAACTCGTGAGAGGCAGGTTGGTGAAAATATCATAGGATTATAAATTTAAAGTCAGGGACTGAGGGGTTATTTCATCCAAACCCTTCATCTTACAAAAGGGAAATTAATAGCCAGAAGGTAAAGTGATTTGTCCACAGTCACACAAGCAAAAGGAAGGAACCAAGACTTGAAACAAAGTCCTCTGACTCTAAGGCCTGTCCTCTATCCACTGTACCAAGCTGCCTTGTATATCCCCATTTTACAGAGGAAAAAATAGGATATAAGAGGGAAGATGACTTGCCTAAAGTAACAAGGACAGGAAAAAGAGAAGCCAGAGACTGGAACACAAGTTTCCTAAATCCAAGTCCTGGGTCCATCCACTCTTGCCTTTTGCCAAAGTTGCCTACCAAGATCTACACTAGAGTTATCTTCCCCCTGCACTTTTTTTTAATTTCAATTAATGCCATGAAACAAAGTGGGGAAGGAGGGCCTTCTTGCAGCTTTCTTCTTTGAAGCTTTCTACTGACATCATCCTTACTTATTAGGGAGCAAATGCTATGAGATCATGAACAGATGATTCTAAGTCTAAGAAAAATGAGCAGGCAGATTGGGTCAAAGAAGCAAAGACAGATTATTTTGCAGACTAAAGTCCTAAATAAAAAGACAAAAAAGATCCCAGAAAACAATATATTATTTTACCTCAGCCTTTGCTTTCAAAAAGGAATATTTTGAAACATGTATAACATTTGCATCATTTACAATCAGAAGAAATTCCTGTAATAAATACTCATATACCAATCAATGATATCTAGCATACATTTTGCCTTCTATGTATATATTGCTTGTTTTTTTATTTTTAAACTATGGCTGAAAAAACTTCCAGAAAAAGCTATATACAAAAGATCTTGGATCTACAAGAGTAGCATAAATACACAAAATGATGGAAGAAGAGAGATAGGAAGGTAGAGAGGAAGGGTGGATAAAAAGGAAGAAGGAAAGAAAGAATGGAGGGAGGGAGGAAGAAAGGATAAAGGGAGGGAAAAATGGAAGAAAAAAGGAGGAGTAACAAAAGAAAAAAGGGAGGAAGGAAAGAAAAGAGGCAGGGAGGAAAAAGGAGAGGAAGGGAAGAGAGGGAAGAAGTAGAGAAGGGAAAAGAAAGACAGAGACAGAAGGGGAGGGGGAGGCAGAGATGGAGTAGAGCTCAAAAAGAGGTGTGTGGGAAGGGGGAAGGACAGAGAATTGTGAATAATTGTTTTCTAAGAAAACTATAGAAAGTTTAGGCTGGAAGTAACCTTAGAACAAAAGACAAGGGAACAAGAACGGATCCTAGAGCACAGAAATTCAAGTTTAAAAGAACTTTGGAAAGGGGTTGGGGGGAGAGAATAAGGGAATAAGCATTTATACAGCACCTACTATGGGCCAGGTACCATGCTAAGAACTTTAATAAACATTACCTCATTTGATCTTCACAAAACTCCTGCAAGACAGATGCTACTATTATTTCCATTTTATAGTAGAGGAAAGTGAGGAAAACAGAGATTAAGAGACTTGCCCAGGGTCACACAGGTATTAAGTATCTAATGCTGGATCTGAACTCAGGTCTCCCTGACTCCAGGTCCAGTGCTCTATCCATTGTACCACCAACTTCCTCTACAGAGAATATAGATAGTGTGGTCTGGAAGGGATTTTAGATTTTATTGAATCCAGCCTCCTCACATTACAGAGAAAAAACTAAAATCAAGACAGAGAAGGTCCTATCCCCAGGTTACCCATTAACAAATGGAGGAGTCTGTACTGGTAGCAAGGTCTCCTAAGTCTCAGTTCAGTAAGTGCTATCTGATACCACCACTATGCTTACAACTCTATCCATCAGAAAAAAATTTGCAAGGAGCACATTTTGAAGATTTCAGGGTGTTTTATAACATAAAATATTTCAATGAGATACTTTTATTCCTTCCTTTAAAAAAATCTATCTAAACCTGTTGATACATTTATTTACACCAATATTCTTAAGCACTTGTAGGTAACAAGAATGATTCTTAGCACTGCTTTAAGTTTACAAGATGCTCTCCTCACTGCAACCCTATGGAGTGCCCTGTAAATATAATCCCTTAGACCCCTTCCAAGCACCTACAATACTGTGCTGAAGCTTAATTATTGTCATGAAGCTTCTCCTTTCTGATACCTGTTATAAAGCACAGTGTGTGTGTTCATTCATCCTTCCTTGCTGAAGAAGACCATGCCATCAGAGAAATGATGACATGACTTGCGCTTGACTTTGAGTGAGGGAGGGCTGTGCAAGGTCTTCACTTCTGCCTCACTTCTCCTCCAGAGTCATCTGAATCCAGTGACCAGATATTCATCAGGATAACTGAAGATGACCCAGGATAAGACAAGTGGGGTTAAGTGACTTGCCCAAGGTCACACAGCCAGTGAGTGTCAAGTGTCTGAGGTGAGATTTGAATTCAAGTCCTCCTGACTCCTATACTGGTGCTCTAATCACTGCACCATCTAGCTGCCCCATAGAGCATAAATACTTAACTGTTTAAAGATATATTCAGAGGTTGAGGACATGGGAGAAATGGGAGGAACCTTTTCCTTTTGAAGCCTATCCTTTGAGTAACAGAGAGGAAAAATCCTGCTAGATTTCATCAACAGCTCCTTTTTTTTAGCTTCTGCGTTTCTGATAGATTTGTTTGCCATGTTCTTATTCTTCACGAATAAAAAAATGTTCTTAAATAAACATTATGGTTTCTTAGCCCAAGTCATTTGAGTCCTTAACTGACAAGAGAAATGGTTCCTGTCACAGGCAACATTGGGAGATCATCTATCCCTTGTTTTTCAGGGAAGAATGCATTTTATGCAGTAATGAAGAATCTCAATGACTCAAACTAAACTTGACTGAGTATATGATTAGTAAATTTTTGAGTATAAAATCTGAACATGGACCTAATATTAATAAATAAAGGCAAAGACAAAGGTCATGGAATGTAAGAGGCAGAAGGAACTTTTATGAACACACTGAATACTGAAGTTGAAAAGGATGGACTTGAGAAGAAAGAATATTAGAAAATAATAATGCATAATTGATATCATATTGCTTGCCTTCTCAATGCATGAGAAAGATAATTTGGAATGTAAATTTTTTTAAATGTTAAGAGAAAATGAATAATAATTTTTTTTTAAAAGAAAATACTTAACAGGTAATAATTGTCATTTATGCTTTTAAGCTCGAGCTCCAAGTTTCTATATTTCTTGTTTCAATATCCTGTACTCTAAGGTTCTTTCCAGTTCTCACATTCTATGTTTTAAGTTTTCTTCTAACTCTAAAATTCTATAATTATATCTTAGAGAAATTCCTAGAAATGCACTAAGGAGGTAATGAGGTCTAGATTTGTACAAGTGGAACAAGGAAAGGAAGGGGAAAAGGATCCTAAAATCTTAAGTTGCTTTTTTTCTATATTCCTTTCGTTGTATTTTTAAAGTTATTTTTCTTTTTCTATAATATTTTCTCCACATTAAATTTAAAAAGTTTAAGTAAAACTAACACAAAAAGAATAAGATCTGGCAGTGTCCTTGAGTGGCAAGTTGAAAAAGGAAATATTGTGAACCCAGGATGAAGCTATACCTCCCTGATGACATGAAAATGGTTTGTGGCTGGAAGTTATCTTAAGTCTTCAGGTGCCACACTGCTGAGATGATGAACTCATACTATCTTTTAACAAGAGTTTCATATATGCCTTTGATGTGAGACACTTGCAGATGGGGAGACAGCAAAAAAAAAAAAAGATTCGAACTATTTGGTTCAGCTGTGAAAAGGGCTCTTAAAGTTTACAAAAAAAGGTGGGGATTAAGAAAACAGGGCTTTTACAGAAAGGTGGGCTTTCTCCAATTTTGTGAAATCTCATGAAAATATATTTCAGTACAATGAAATTAAATGCCCTTTTGGTTCAAATATGGGCCACATTTGCCCCTTAAAACTAGCTTGTGCCAATGCTAACTTCATCCTATAATCATACCTATAATAAAAGGCAAAACTGAAAAGGCCAAGTGTTGAAGACAGCAGTGATTGGAACTGGAGTTGTGACTTAATCAACATATGGAAATCCCAGGTAAGGAAACTAACTACCTTCTCTGAAACTGTCTTATGAGAGCTGCCTACACTAGAGGTGTTTAAACACCTGAGTTCAGAGGTAACTGGGAAATGCTTAACAAAATAAGTAAAATAGATCATGTTAATGTGTGGTTTTCTAAGACAATATGAAGTGACAGGGATCCATTTCTATTAGAATTTGACCCCACTGTCCTAGAACAAAGAAAGAGAGATTAAATGACTTACACCAGATTACATAACCACTATGTATCAGAATTACGACTTTTTAAAATTTTATTTATTTTTAGTTTTCAACATTCATTTTCACAAGATTTTGAGTTCCAAATTTTCTCCCCATCTCTCCCCTGCCCCCACCCTGACACCCTGCATTCTGATTATCCTTTCCCCCAATCTGCCCTTCCTTCTATCACACCCCTTCCTTCTCATATCCCCATTTTCTCTATTTTCTTGTAAAGCAAAACAGATTTCTATATACCCCGTTATCTGTATTTCTTATTTCCCAGTTGCATGCAAAAATAATTCTTAACATTCATTCCTAAAACTTTGAGTTCCAACTTCTCTCCCTTCCTTCCTCCCCACCCATCCCCACTGAGAAGACAAGCAATTAAATATAGGCTGTACATGTGTAGCTATGCAAAAGACTTCCATAATAGTCATGTTGTGAAAGACTAATTATATTTCCCTCCATCCTGTCCTAGTCCCATTTATTCTATTCTCTCTTTTGACTTTGTCCCTTTCCACAAGTGCTTACTTCCAATTACACCTTCCTCTCATTTGCCCTCCCTTCTATCATCCCCCCACACCCCACTCATCCCCTTCTCCCCTACTTTCCTGTAGTGTAAGATAGATTTTCATACCAAATTGAGTGTGAATGTATTCCCTCCTTAAGCCAAATATGATTTCCCCTCCATTGAGAAAGCTTTTTCTTGCCTCCTTTATGAGAGGTAATTTGTCTCACTCCATTTCTCCCTTTCTCCTCCCAATATATTGTTCTCATTCCTTAATTTTATCTTTTTTAGGTATCATCCCTTTCTAGTCAACTCATCCTATGCCCCCTATGTATATGTAAATAATCCCTTCAACTTCCCAAATACTGAGAAAAGTTTCAAGAGTTACAAATATTATCTTTCCATGTAGGAATGTAAACAGTTCAACTTTAGTAAGTCCCTTATGATTTCTCTTTGCTGTTTACCTTTGCATGATTCTCCTGATTCTTGTGTTTGAAAGTCAAATTTTCTATTTAGCTCTGGTCTTTTCAACAAGAAGGCATGATTCTCCTGATTCCTGTGTTTGAAAGTCAAATTTTCTATTTAGCTCTGGTCTTTTCAACAAGAATGCTCTATTTCATTGAATGACCATTTTTTCCCCTGAAGTATTATACTCAGTTTTGCTGGGTAAGTGATTCTTGGTTTTAATCCTAGTTCCTTTGACTTCTGGAATATCATATTCCCAGCCCTTTGATCCCTTAATGTAGAAGTTGCTGGATCTTCTGTCATCCTCATGATATTTCCACAGTACTTGAATTGTTTCTTTCTGGCTGCTTACAACATTTTCTCCTTGATCTGGGAATTCTGGAATTTGGCTACAATATTCCTAGGAGTTTTTCTTTTGGGATCTCTTTCAGGAGGTGATTGGTGGATTCTTTCAATATTTATTTTACTCTCTGGTTCTAGGACAGCAGGGCAGTTTTCCTTGATAATTTCATGAAAGATGATGTCTAGGCTCTTTTTCAGGGAGTCCCATAATTTTTAGTTAGCCCTGGGACTATTTTCCAGGTCAGTTGTTTTTCCAGTGAGATAGTTCACATTGTCTTCTATTTTTTTCATTCTTTTGGTTTTGTTTTGAAATTTCTTGGTTTCTCATAAAGTCATTACTTTGAAATAAAACAACTGCACTTTGAAAACTTTGCAGCACTATATAAATGATAGCTTTTACTCTACTATTGAACAATCTCTTTCTATCATCCAGAAAAAAAAAATTAAATTGCTGTTACTGATGAGGAAAAATATTTCAATCCTTCAAGATCCATGATTTCATCATTTTGGATACTCCCCCTACTGACAAAGATGACAGCTCTCTACCACCTTTCTCAAAGGTTTGATAAATTACTCTCGCTAACTTTCTTGTGGTGGACCTCAGTACTTTGCTAGCCTGATCCTTGAAAGATACACCAGGCCCATACCTGAAGCTTTTCCAGGTAGGCAAGATCTGACAGTACTTGTCCTCTGGTGGCCTATCCTTCAATAATTTAAGGTCACATCTAAAGCACAATAAAACACAAGAGGAAAAGTAACTGGAAAAAAGGGAACTTCAAAAAAACTTTCCACTCAGCAGTAAGAATAGGGCTAAATACAGCACCTTTGACTTTCTGCCCTGTGCTGTCTCCTGACTCTACAGAGGGAACTGAGAAAAAAGTGAGTGCTTTGCTGCACATCTAACTAAAGGACACACAGATTTGGTTCCAGACACTCCTGTTGTAAATGAGCTCTACAGCTGAGAGTGAGATAAGATTTCAGTTCAGCCAAGGAAAGAGGGAATAACATCACCCAGAAGAGATCTATTCTCAGCAATTTCAATCAACTCCTGGGAATGGGGCTGGTTTGCCATTCATGACTCAAATTCCAAAGCCCTTCTCTCTCCAGTTACTCCCTGGAGCTCCTTTTCTCCATGTGTCTCTCCCAAAGAGTGTTTGGAATCAACTCAATTAAGTCTGTTACACAGATGCCCAGCATCACACTCAGAATTCTCTCCACCAATTAGGAGTCACATCTCACTCTGCCTACCTAGTAGACAACACCAGGCTATCTTTTGGGGGCATCACCACCATAGGGATGTTACATAATTAAAGTCATCAAAATATACCAAAATAGGCAAATTAAGTAATCTCCCTGGACCCCAGGATCATCAACTGTAAAATGAGGTTGGATTATATAGTCTCTGAGGTATCTTCCAATTTTAGAACTATTATCCTTTGACCCTAAATACCTAAAATACTGACATCAAATAATTTCCCCAGATGATTATGTGAAGAACTTACTACTGAGGAAATATTTGGGGACTATTAGGGAAACACTGGCAGCCTCTGCTCTTGTCTAGACACTGACAGAGGAGAAAATTTTTTTCTGAAGTTTCATCAATTCAAAGAATTCTCCAAACCTTTTTAGACCACATTAACAAAAGGATATAAATATATACACTGTGTGTGTGTGTGTGTGTGTGTGTGTGTGTGTGTGTGTGTAAGAGAGTTTAGAGGTGGTTATCATAATGTTATCCTCTATGATTCACAGTAGTATAGGGACTCTCAAAAGCTATTGCATTGGAACACAATCTCTAACAGGTTCTACTTAATGTGAAAGGCTTCCAGGATAGCCCAGAGTCATTCTGTGAATATATTGTCCAACAACCAGCCTTACCAAGTTGATAAAGGCATATTATCAGAAGGTTCGAGGAACGTGATAAAATCTTTAGCCACAGAAAATCCCAAACATGATCTACTAAGATACAGAAGAATGGGTACAGTTATCAGTAGATAGAACAAGACTGCTGATAAAATCATGGGTACTTAATATTGTGACTGGACTAAGACCCTCATTGATAACTTAAACTCTGACCAATCTGAAACCAAGGTTCTGGCTTGAACCTATACTGGCAAAAATAATGGATCCCCAATATCTCCCACTATTTCTAGATGCCCTGACTCCCCAATATGCTTCCTTCACTATTCCCTTCCTAGATACTCAAGCCCAAATCCCCAAGACTGATTCACAATGAATCAATAACTGCACTTAACTGATTTATTACTGGCTGTGGATTTTGAATGCTAGGAAGAAATAGCTGGGAGTCATAACTTCCTCATCTGATCTCATAGCACCTTGGAATTATCTTTTATATTTAGATTTTAATTTATATTATGTCCACAGGGTCCATTCTTTGACTCTCAAGTTAGCACCTTGAGAACAGGAACCATGACATTTATTGTTGTGTCTTCTGGCAAAAGAATATGCACACAATTGGCCCTAAGAGTATCAAAGAACTTTGAATTTAAAGGAATTTTAGAAATGAAAGTCATCTCCATTACTACCAGATCAGAAAACTGAGGCCGAGAGACAGAGACTGCTTTTTCAAAATCACAGTTATTAAAGTTTTAATACGTATAGTCAGAATCTGAATGTATATAGTTTGTCTCCAAAGTCAGAGCTTTTTCCATTACACAATAGTTATTGAATGAGCATTAGATATGGCATCCTATAGAGTTTCTAAAGAGGCCACATAATGAAAGTGTTTATAAGATAAGTGGTGGAAGGGTACCAAGAGGATTTAGTATCCTAGAACTATGGTCAAATCTCAGCCCTTCCACTGAATATTTGTAGGACCTTGAATAAGTCACTTCATGTCTCTGAGACTTTTTCAGGTTTTTTTTTAAATTATTGTGTTTGTTTTCAGTTTTCTGCAATCACTTTCATGTATCTTAGATTTTTTTCTCCTTCCTCCTCCTCCTTTCCCCTTCCCTCCTTACTCCCTCCCTGAGACAGCATGTAATCTTATATAGGTTCTACACATACATTCTTATTAAATACATTTTCACCCTAGTCATGTTGCATAGAAGAATCAAAATGAATGGGAGAAATCATAAAACAAAACATAACACAAGAGAAAGTGGTCTGCTCCATTTTGTAATCCAATTCCATAGTTCTTTCTCTGGATATGGAAGGCATTTTGCCTCAAGAGTCCAATGGAAATTTTTTAGGTTCTTGCATTGCTATGAAGGACTAAGTCTACCAAAAAAATTCCTCACACACTGTGGTTGTTGCTATGTACAAAGTTCTCCTGGTTATGCCCCTTTCGCTCAGCATCAGTTCATATAAGTGCTTCCAGGCCTCTCTGAAGTCTTCATACTCATCATTTCTTATAGAACAGTAGTATTCCATTACATTGTTCAGCCCTTTCCCAAATGATGGGCATTCCCTTGTTTTTCAGTTTTTGGCCACCACAAAGATAGCTGCTATAAATATTTTTGCACATGTGGGACCTTTTCCCATTTCTATGATACCTTTGGGATATAGTCCTAGAAGCAATATTGCTGGATCAAAGGGTATGCACATTTCTGGAGCCCTTTGGGTATAGTTCCAAATTGTTCTCCAGAATGGTTGGATCAGCTCACAGCTCTACCAACAATGAATTAGTGGTACAAATCTCCTACATCTTCTCCAACATTTATCATCTTCCTGTTTTGTCATGTTATCCAATCTGATAGGTATAATGTGGTACACATTGGTGGTGTACATGTGGTACATTGTTTTGATTTACATCTCTCTAATCAATACTGACTTAGGGCATTTTTTCATTTGATTATAGATAGCTTTTATTTCTTCCTCTGAAAACTTTATATCCTTTGACCATTTATCAGCTGGGGAATGACTTGTATTCTTGTACATTTGACTCAGTTCTCTACATATTTTAGAAATGAGACCTTTATCACAGACACTAGTTGCAAAAATTCTTTCCCAGTTTTTTGCTTCCCTCCTAATCTAGGTTACAATGGATTTGTTTGTGCAAAAATTTTTCAATTTAATGTAATCAAAATTATCCATTTTGCACTTCATAATGTTCTCTATCTCGTTTGGTCATAAATTTCTTCGTTATCCATAAATCTGACAAATACACTATTTCTTGCTCCCCTAATCTGTTTATAGTATCAATCTTTATACCTAGATCCTGTATCCATTTGGGCTTTACTCTTGTGTATGGTGTCAAGCATTGGTCTATGCCCAGTTTCTGCCACACTGTTATCCAGGTTTCCCAACAATTTTTGTCAAATGGTGAGTTCTTATCCCAGAAACTGGAGTCCTTGAGTTTATCAAACAGTAGATTGCTATATTCATTGACTACTGTGTCTTGAGTACCTAACCTATTCCATTGGTCTACCCCTCTGTTTCTTAGCAAGTATCAAATGGTTTTGATGATTGCGGCTTTATAATACAATTTGAGATCTGGTAGGGCTAGGTCACCTTCCCTAGCATTTATTTACATTAGTTTCCTTGATATTCTAAACCTTTTGTTCTTCCTGAGAAATTTTGATATTATTTTTTCTAGTTCTAGAAAATAATTATCTGATAGTTTGGTATGGCACTGAATAAGTAAATTAATTTAGGTAAAGTTGTCATTTTTATTATATTAGCTCGGCCTACCCATGAGCAACTGATGTTTTTCCACTTACTTAGATCTGACTTTATTTGTGCAAACAGTGTTTTGTAATTGTATTCAAATAGTCCCTGGATGACTTTCTCAGTTTCTAATCCACATAATGAGAGGGCTATCAGACCATTTCACCTCTAATAAGATCCCTTCCAAATCCTAAGAAAGAGAGGAAGTTTTATTCTGAGTAGGGCAAATACTAGAGATGGGGATAATTGATAAAGATAAGGAAAAAAGTTGTTCTAAGGACTTTTCCTCAAATATAAATGAGCACCACTTTTTTCCCCCATCAACAAAATTATATCATTTTTTCCTACAAAGTTTCCACAGCCTACAGGCCAATGTGAAACTGACTCCATCAACATTTTCGTTCTCTTCTCACACATGCAACACTACATTCACGCCCAAACTCAGAAGCTCTTCAAAAGTGCTAAGTCTGCTTGAGTATTTATGTTAAAAATAAAATCTCTACAGTATATCCGGAAATAAATACTCTACTCTAACAACTGAAATTTCTCAAGGGGTAAGTAAAGATGTTAATTATTAAAGATGGTTGCCACCCAAAGATCATAATTACTATTATTCAAGATGATTCCTGAGTCCCTATCAGTCTGTCAATAGCAAACAAAAAAAGTTATTTTCTTAAGCAGCTATACCTCTTTTTAATTTTAAATGTTAAACTAAAATGTTTATTTCTTTCAATTTATAGAATCAAGGAATTATAGAAATGGACAACACCTTAAAACAGTGTAACAGCACTAATAGATTATTAGAAAGAGGGAACAGTGGAATATAAAATATAAGAACTGGAAGCAATAGAAGATTAGATTACGGAACACAAAATAATTAAACTGGAAAGGTTCTTAGAGCTATATTTACTTCAACATAGAATATTAGAATAGGGAGGGAACTTAAAGACAGGAAAACTGGATGAAGCATAAGATTAGGAATATTAGCTTCTAGTCCTAATTATAATATGGATTTGCTAAATGACCTTGGAAAGGTGCTTTAACCTCACAATTGCTCAGTTCCTCCTTACACAAAATGATGAGATAACCTGCCTTCCTACAAATAAGAACAATGTACAGAGAAAGAAGGTTAATATAAATCTATATATAAAGCTCTTAGGGAAATAAATACACAGTAAATAAATATGCAATTCTTATTAATCAGAAATTCCTAGAGTGGGGTTCATGAATTTTTTTTTAATATTTGATAATTGTATTTCAACATGATTGGCTCCTTTGTAATACTACATTTAAAAACATCATTCTCAGAAGAGATCTACAGGCTTCACCAGACTGCCAAAAGGATCCAGGACACAAAAAGGGATAAGAATCCCTGCTATAGATGTATTATAAAGAAGAAGAAAAATTCTGTAATTCAAATATCATTTTTCTTTTAAAGTCATATAGATGAAACTAGGGTAAATTTCAGGAGGAGTGACCAAAAATGTTATTTTGTCTTTTCTCTTATTATCTACTTAATATAGATAATATAATGAGAGGCAATGTATACTGGGTGTATAGATAGCCTCAGAATCAGAAGATCTGGATTCAAATCCTTCCTCTGACAATTAGATCCTGGGCAAATGGCTTAATCTTTTCAATAGCCCAGGCAGTTCTAGAGGACTACAAATTGCAGAAAAGGAGTCGATCTGTATTGGTTCCCAACAATGAAGAAATCACACAGGGCGTGTGTGTGTGTGTGTGTGTGTGTGTGTGTGTGTGATATGCATATACTTAAGATATATGTCATATAATGTGTATAGATATATATAATAACACTTTTGAATTGTCTTCCTATGAAGACTTAGAAGACTTTTCTGATTTGGACATGAAGGTGTTGATTTTTGAATAAATTGGATTTCACAATACTTTGGAGTTAAGTTTCTTCTACACATACATAAACAGGAATATACACTCCCTAAAGCTGTTGTCCCCTATGCCTCGTTGCACTGCCAGTTGGCAACCCCAAGCCAGGAAACTGTCAATTCCAATTGAGTTTAGGCTATGGAGTCCTATTAAAGAAGTCTTGCTGGTTAAGGGGCGTCCTCTGTTTCCAAAGCATGGGAAAGAAAGGGAAAGGGAAAAAAAAAACTCTGCTTTCCTTAGATTCAAGTTGGCAACTTGCACTGAGTAGAGTTTTCAAGGAGCTATGAATGAGCTTAACAAAGGAGGTCTGTGGCTAGTTCCTGGCTGAAATCCATGTCAACAGTTTTTAAGGTCACAGGCCACACTAACTAACATTTATTCCCAGCAGACCCTGCTCTAAACACAAGCTGTATGTAGTACAAATTTGGAATTTTTCTGTAATCCCTTGAGATATTCCTGATCCTTCCACATGTTTCTGCTCAATTAAAAACCATTCGCACTTTGCACCACAAGAGAGTCTCGGCTCAGCAATGGAGGCCCATCCTTGGGGGAGATGAACAAAACCTCAAGCATATCAAAGGAAAAAAGGAGAGGGAGGAGAAAGGAAGGAATTCAGGCTGGATCACCCCAAGAAAGTTCAGACAGGTCTACAGGGGCTCAGTTTGTGAAAACATAAAACAGGTCAGGGCAGAAATTGTAAGGCCAAAAATGCAGGGGTGAAGAAATATACTTCTAGTCCCTTTGGCCAAACATGGCACTAATGTCTAAGAAAAAGATGAGCAGAATTAGATAAAAATAGAACTGCTACCATCTCCAAGGCCACAGCCAAACTCTGTTTAAGTAATAGCAACTCCTATTTTACAGATTGTTATGATTTACTAAGTGCTTCCTCACAAAAACCCTGGGGATAGGTAAGAACTATATCCACAATTTGACTGATAAAGAAACAAAGACTCAGAAAGCTGAAATGATTTGTCTAGAATCACACAGCAAGCTTAATATTCAGGATTCTTCCCAAAGAGACAAAAGTTACTCCGGAGAGGAATAACCAAAGTTCATTTTTCTTAGGTTCAAGTGATAAAAGTCTCCATTTTAATTTGACTCAACAAACATTTGAGTCCCAACTTACATGAAAGATCCTGTCCTCAGTGTCCCAAAAACAGAGATATCAGTCTCTGTCTTCAAGGAACTTATAATTTATTATTATTAATAACTGCTCTAATTCCACAGTGCTTTAAACTTTAAAAAGAGTTGTACTCCCAATTATCCTATTATGTAGGTGGTATGAGTCACAGGTACATAGGATTTAGAGTTCAAAAGAACCTTAGCAATCACCTAGCTAAAATTCTTTCATTATTCAAATAAAGAAACTAAAGCCCAAAGAAGTAAAATACTTCAAACTCAAATTTTCTACCCATGAGTCTAGGGTTTTTTCCTACTATATCACTTTGCCTCTCCTACACTACACACAAAATATAATACACGCTAGAAGTGAAAGCTGAACGTAAAGTGCTAAGAACTGTAAGAAGGGAAAGAACACTTTTAGATGAGGACATACATCTAGGGAATGTCTAAAACAACATTTGGAGGGCCATTCCTGTGACTTGACTAGAATTGAAAATTCCGAAAAGTAAATTCCTTGTTCTATTACACCTATTCTTACTGGAGCATGGAGATGTAAAGGGTCTTGGCCAGACACACTCAGCCCATCTGGTCTCTTTATTTACTACCTCAGATTCTCTCTGCAAGAGGAATAACAATTGAAATAACAATGAGATTAATAATACTTATTTATGTAGCACTTAAAAGTTCATAAAGCATTTCCAAGCTCATTTTGTCATTTGATCCTCAAATAATGAGGTGACCTTTCTCTTCACCAAGGCTAACACCTCTAAATATGATTCCACCTCTTACTGTCTTCTCCAGTAGATTGCCTCCATTGCTATCCCCCCTCTAATTTTCAACTTCTCAATTTACTGGTGCCTTCCTCACAGTTTTAATATATACTCAACTCTCCCACATACTTAAAAAAAAAATCCTCAGTAGATTTAACCATCCCCTCAAGTTATTATCCTATACTTTTCACCTTTTCTCAACTAAACTCTTAGAAAAAATTAATGGTCTTTTTTCTCATCTTCATCCTCCAACTGCTGCTTTGCCACTGTTAACCACCTTCCCCTCCTATACAATTCTGCCTTCTGATCTCATTCCTTCTCCATTTCCTTTTACTGCCTCATCAGTCAGATCACATCCCCTATATGTGCGTTTTCCTCAACGCGTTGTCTTGGGCACTTTGTTCTTCTCCCTTCCTCTATACTTTCTCTTGGCAGCCTCATCAACTTTCATAGGATTCAGTATCACCTTTATGTAGATAACCCCATACCTATACATCAAGGCCTACTTTCACTCCAGAGAGTTTGAGTTTTAGTTCTCGTTTCAAATCACTTACTGCCTATTGGATGCTTCAAACTGGATGCCATAAAGACAACTCAAACTCAACACATCCAAAACACTTCTCATAATCTTTCCTCTTCAAATCTACCCTTCTTCCAAACTTCCCTATCTCTGTCAATGATACCACCAGTCTCCTAGGTACATAACCTTGGTTATTTACAACCCTTCCATTTCCCTCTCCACACATATTAAGTGCCAAATTTTACAGTTTCTATCTCCAAAACATTTCTTGCACCTGACCCCTTCTCTCTACTCACACAACCATCACCTTAGTTCAAGACCAAATCAGCTCTCACTTAAATTATTGGAATAAACTCCTAACTGATCTCCCTACTTGAATTTGCTCCCCTATCCAGTCTATTTTCCACACAGGTGCCAAACTAATTTTTCTTAAGCAAGATCTCACCATGTCACTCCCCTGCTCAATAACCAGTGGTGGGGCGAAGACAAGATGGCAAAGTAGAAAGATGCACATACACTAGCTCTTCCCCCACAGCCCATAAAATACCTGTAAAGAATGACTCTCAACAAATTCTACAGCAGCAGAAGCCACAGAATGATGGAGTGGAGGAGACTTCCAGCCCAAGGTGACTTGGAAGGTTGACGCAAAAGGTCTGTTGCATCAGAGCAGAGCCCAGCCCAGCCTTAGCTGAAGCAGTGGGAGCAGCAGGGCCAGAGCAGGCTTTGGGGCCAGAATTATGGGACTACCTGAAAGCCATTATCAAAAAAAGCCTGGACATCATCTTTCATGAAATTATCAAGGAAAATTGCCCTGATATTCTAGAACCAGAGGGCAAAATAAGTATTGAAAGGATCTACTGATCATCTCCTGAAAGAGATCCAAAAAGAGAAATTCCTAGGAACATTGTAGCCAAATTCCAGAGTTTCCAGGTCAAGGAGAAAATATTGCAAGAAGCTAGAAAGAAACAATTCCAGTATTGTGGAAATACCATCAGGATAACACAAGATCTAGCATCTTCTACATTAAGGAATCAAAGGGTGTGGAATGATATTTCAAAAGTGAAAGAAACTAGGATTAAAACTAAGAATCACCTACCCAGCAAAACTGAGTATAATACTTCAGGGGAAAAAATGGTCACTTAATGAAATAGAGGATTTTCAAGCATTCTTGATGAAAAGACCAGAGCTGAATAGACAATTTGACTTTCAAATATAAGAATCAAGACAAGCTTGAAAAGGTAAATGGGAAAGGGAAATCACAAGGGACTTACTAAAGTGTGAACTGTTTACATTCCTACATAGAAAGACAGTATTTGTAACTCTTGGAACTTTTCTCAGCATCTAGGTAGTTGGAGGGATTATACACACACACACACACACACACACACACACACACACACACACACAGAGCACAAGGTGAGTTGAATAGGAAAGGATCATATCTAAAAAAATGAAATTAAGGGATGAGAGAGGAATATATTGGGAGGAGAAAGGGAGAAATGGAATGGGGCAAATTATCTCTCATAAAAGAGGCAAGAAAAAGACTTTTCAATGGAGGGGAAAAGGCAGGAGATGAGGGGGAAAAAGTGAAGCTTACTCTTACATTTGGCTCAAGGAAGGAATAAAATGCACACTCAATTTTGCTATGAAAACCTATCTTACAATACAGGAAAGCAGGGGAGAAGGGGATAAGCAGGGTGTGGGGGATGATGGAAGGAAGGGCAAATGGGAAGAAGGAGCAATTAGAAGTAAACACTCTTGAGGAGGGACAAGGTCCAAAGACAGAATGGAAGAAATGGAGGGGGCAGGATAGAATAGAGGGAAATATAGTTAGTCTTACACAACATGACTATTATGGAAATCATTTGCAAAACTACACATATATAGCCTGTATTGAACTGCTTGCCTACTCAGTGGGGATGAGTAGGGAGGGAGGAAAGAAGAGAAGTTGGAACTCAAAGTTTTAGGAACAAATGTCGAGTATTGTTCTTGCGTACAACTGGGGAATAAGAAATACAAGTAAAGGGGTATAGAAATTTATCTTGCCCTACAGGAATAAAGAGAAGATGGGGATAAGGGAAGGGAGGGAGTTAGAAGGGAGGGTAGACTGGTGGTAAGGGTAACCAGAATGATGAGTGTTTTGGGGTGGGAGGAGGGAAGAGATGGGGAAAAAATTTGGAACTCAAAATTTTGTGGAAATGAATGTTGAAAACTTTAAGTAAGTAAATAAATAAATGAAAACAAAAACAAAAAAATAAACTTCAGTCGTTCCCTGTTGCCTAGTGGATCAAATATAAACCTGAAGTTAATTTTTTTTTAAAGATCCTTACATTTGGCCCTGAAGGGTCTTTCCAGCCTTATTGTCCATTATCCCACCACCCCACTACCCCCCCAACTCCCCCCCCAGCCTTCCTTCTCCAAATGAGATACTTAATCTCCTATTTTGGTGCCTTTGCCCTGGCCCTGTCCTCCCATAACTAGAATTCACCTCCTCCTGACCACTGCTTTCTTCTACATTTGGTTCAAATATTGCCTTCTACAGGAAACCATTCCCGATTCTTCCAACTGCTAATACTCTATTTCCTTAAAAGTACACTATTTTTTTTTTAATTTTGTTGCTGCTCAGTTGCGTCCGATTCTTCATGTCCCCATTTGGGGTTTTCTTGGCAAAGATGCTAAAGTGGTTTGCCATTTCCTTCTCCAGCTCATTTTACAAAGGATAAAACTGAGACAAACAAGGTTAAGTGACTTGTCCAGGATCATCAAATAGTGTCTGAGACCAGATCTGAACTTGGGAAGAAAGGTCTTCCTGATTCTACGCCTAATACTCTATACACTGTAATACCGAGCTGCCCACTCTGTTAATTACCTTGTATTTATTGTCTTTATATTTATTCTATATATACTTAAATATGTATTTTGTCTCCCCAGAAGGTAAGCTTCTTAAGAGTAGGAATTGTTTTAGTCCTTGTATTTAGATCACTAGTATCATACTTCCTGGCACAAAGTAGGCATTGTCGCTTGACTAAATTACTACTGTATGACCAAAAGCATATTATTGGACCTTACTTTTCCCAACTATAAAATTCAGATGATAATATTTATACTGTCTAATTCAAACAGTTATAATGAAGCAAGCAATTTTTACATTATAAAGTGTTATAGAAATGGCAGTTATTTCCCCTAAAAAGCCAGGATTAGTACTCAGGCCTTCTAATTCTAAATTCACAGTTGAGATCACTTCTACCTTCATCTGATAAATGAACTAGACTTTCAGAGTCATCTGATAAATGAACTAGACTTTCAGAGATTTTCTTTCATTCCAATCTCCTATAATGCCCCAAGTTCAAAGACATCACCAGTTACAGGAAAATCAACCATATACAAGTTTCCTTTTTCACAATTTAATTTGAACATGGGTTTCCAGGTTTGTCTCTTTCTCCAACCAAGTTATGTTTCTAGAGACTAAGTTAGATGGCAAAGGATTGTAGACTGATTATATGACTATTGTATAACCAATAGTATATTAATGAGCAAGGAAAGGAGAAAGCAAGGAGAAAGGGGAAGGACGAGGAATTTCACTCTAAGAGCATTCTGTGGGGAAAAACGTAGCCAACCTCTTTAAAGAAGCTGAATGAGACAGTCAAATAGAGTCAAATAAAACATAAGTATGACCAGCCTAGCATTTTTAATTAGTCTGGGAAAATAATAGTTGCTCCCATTAGATAGTGATTTAGTCTTCACAGATCACTTTCCTGACAACAATTCTGTGAAGTATTAAAAGTATAATTATACTACTTTATAACTGGGGAAAAGGTGGCTCTTGCAGATAGGTAATAGGTTGCTAAAGCACCTACTTCTGCAGATGGCATTTGCATAGCACTTTAAAGTTTACAAGATATTCTGCATAATTATCTCATTTGAGCCACACAATAACCATGTGAAGTCAGTGCTACATTCCAGGGGAGAAAACTGAGGATAAGAAAACTAAAATGACTTGTCCATGGTCACAATTAGAAAGCAGCAGAATCAGATTTTGAGTACAGATCTTTCTTTCTAATTGCAAGTATAGGACTTTATCCATTACACCATGCTCTCTCCTAAGTCCTATGTGCTCTCCATTATACCTCACTGGCATTCACATACATTTGATGAAACAAAATTATAGAGGGAAGTTTTGTTCCATCACAACATAATATAATAAATGAATGATCAGCCTAATGAAGCTAATGTGAGGTTTCATAACTTGAAGATGGGGTTTGGTTATAATATACTCATCTAAGTAGTTTAAGGTTATAATTATTGTGAAAACCACTGGTTGGGTGAACTGTATAGGAGGGTAATGCTATATGGAAAAAAAAATTTTTAAGTGTTCCAGCATATTAAAGATGACTGGAAGCGACCATGAGTAGGTGTTGTAAACCTATCCTCCTCGATAAAAATATTTTCAATAGTTATAATCACCAGTGAATTTTAACCAAGTTAAACACCAAATCAATTTCTAAACAAAGAGTTACTCTTCTAAATAATAAGGGTAAATTAAATGATCTCTAAGTCTAGTTTCACCATTCTTCTTAAATTGTACACTCTATGGTTCCTTCTGGTACTAAAGTTTTATGATTTTATTTCCAGAGTTCAACCAGGTACTTTGATATCTTTGCAAAATATGAATATGTAATCCCTATCTATAGAAACACAAGTAACGGCTAATGATACACCCCCCAAACCAGTTACAAAATTAAAACTGTAGTTTAAAAGGATGATAATGGTACACCAAAAAGACCAAAGATGCCAAATAATCCATCCATTTAAAATCTTTTTGGGGTTTGGGGTCAGTTTTATTTGCATTAGGGTACTTGTTTTATTTATATCAAGTCTTCTAGTTTCCGTTTAAGAGCCAGACTCAAAAGAGGAAGACTAGACACCCTAGGAGCCAGGTCCACAAACTCCAGGCACTAAATTCCGCCCAACTTCTTTTTCCACTATGCTTTTAACTAAGAAAAAAAAAATGTCAAGATTTGAGAGCCAAGCATTTTTCCTTGAATTTTGGGCTCATTATGGCACATAAAGAGCTAGTTAAAATACCAGACTGAATAAATGAACAATGGAGCAATTAACACGACATACAAAACTCCGCCCACTTTACTTCAAAGGCCCTCTGAAACATAATGGTTTAAAAACCATCCAGGATGCCTTTCAGAATTAATTTGGTGATAAATATTGCTTCGCATCATAGATAAGGGATTTTAAATCTTCATTTACTGGTAGCTGAAAAGTGATGAATCACAGCAAAGAACAACAATTAAAAATGATGTTACCCAAGATCCTTGCAACTTTTCATTGACACAAATGGAGAACGAAATCATTTTACTCTCATCCCACACATCTACAAGAAGCATACAAAATTGAACTTTTTCTACAAATTTTCTACACATGGGCTTTTTAAATCTTTTTTTTCTTAATGGTCATACTGTAGATTAACTAGGGGTATGAGCCTAGTGTAAATCTAGATCTGTATCTATCTGACTCAAAAAGCCTTTACTTTCTCCCACATTGCTTAAGCATTTGCAACTCAATGCATGCTGCTAAATGGAGCTGTTCCAGCTGAAAATGATATAAAAATGAATAAAAGCTAAGCAAATTTCTGAACTTACTTGCTGTATCTTTAATTAAATTAAAACTATTTTATACTCTGTTTACTACTTCTACAGTCATCATTTACAGAAGTTAAAAACTATTTCATTGTCAAATTCTGGAATTAAATGGGAAGATAAAACCTTGCAAGTTTTTTTTTTTAATGTGACCATTATTAATCCTATTATAGACCAAAAAGAATACATTTTTAAAAGAGTTTGAGATTTGATTATCAACATTTTTCACATTTGCATACAAGAACTACTTTTTTCTTTGCAACTATATCAGATAATTATTCAGTTTGGGGATTTTTCAAAATTTTAAAAGCAACAATACAAGATGACATAACAAGCATCATTAGTATCCTAAGATTTAGAACTGGAAATAACCTAAAGATCATCTTTTCTAATTCCACCATTTTAAAGAGGATATTTAGGGTTAGAGAAGCTATTATTTTTTTCAAAGTCACACAGGTAAGTAACGATACCCAACAAAACATAAGGCCTTGTGTTAAATTCCAGTGTTTAATCACTATACCAGGGCTTCAGAGAATCATGAAGTTTTAAACTTAGAACTCAAGGGAACTCAGAACAAAGGAAAACAGAACACAGAATATCAGACCTTATAGATCATTTGGTCTAATTCCTTTACAGATAGAAACTTAAGCCAGGTTAAATAATCTGCATAAGATCACAATGCGTCAATAACAGAGCCAGCCTAGACCCCAGATTTTCTGGTATGCTCTTCCTTTACACAATACCTATGTGAGAGGGCTGAAATGCTGGTCTGCAATACCATCTACACCTTAGCTCCTAAAACTGGCTGTTGTTAAGTCACACCTAGCATATCCAAAAGTTCATCTTTTTATTTAAATAATAAGTACAATTCAGTCTTAAAAGAAAAGACATCTTGGACCCAACCGGCAGACAGGTGAGGAATAATGAGCAATTCCTCCCTCCCATTCATTTTTGTGAAAAGTAAAAGATAAAGCACTCTCACAATTCTAAATAAACACAATGGGATATGTTTAGAATTCCTGATAGAGTTTTCCACATTCAAACTCACCCAGAAAATACCTACCTACCCTTTTATGTGAAGCATTTTCCCAGTGGATGAAACATATCCATCACACTGTATGATTAAAGATATTCTCATGGAAAATAGATTTAACTTTTTAGAATCACAGGGGATCTATGTATCATGAGGGGATCTTAGGGCACAGCTTTTTAGAACAGAAAACACAGAATGTGAAAACTAAAAAGACCTGAAAGCACAGAGCGTGGTGACAAAGAAAACAGAAAATTAGTATTAGAAAAGATATTAGAACACAGGATGCCAGCGCTAGAATGGACCTCAAATATCATCTAATCAAAGGGTTCTTAATTTTTTCTGTCAAGGATCATTCTGGCAATCTGGTGAAACACACAGATTCCTTTCCAGAAAAAATGTTTTTAAATGCATAAAATAAAATATGTAGGATTACAAAGGAATCAACTATACTGAAATGGTTATCAAAAATATTTCTTTTCAATTCACAGATTTCAGGTTAAGAAATCATGATTCAGTTGAGAGAGAAAAAAACTGAGATTCACAGAAAGCAGGTGATTCTAACAGGGCTATATACAATTAACCTGTTCTTAACTTTCTTTGTGAGGGTTAAAATTAGGAGTCAATAAGCATTCGAAAGTAAGGCAAGGACCTCAGCAACAACGATGAATCATTATTCAGTACTGGAGTGTTTTCTTCTATTTCTTCGAGTTTAAGTCTAAAAAGTTAAACCTATTTTCCATGAATAATCATACAATATGATGGACAGTAACTCAGATTTTCATGATGCTTGAGTCAATCCAGTATCTTCTGAAAAGAACCCAGTGAAGTTTTCTATGTATAGAGTAGAAGAGCAGAAGAGTCAAGGTGGAGGAAAATCAGTAAGAAGCCCAGTTTCTCCAGTACACCAAGATCTAAAAAACACACTATATCGAGTCCTAACGACAAATAAAAATCACAGTGCATCATACTTGTGACTCAAGTAAGAAAAGGGAAACAGAGAGGTCTGAAGACACTGGGAAAGGGGTCTGAACAAGGGCATTCTGCACCAAACACCACAGTGTGCATGAAAAGGGCACAGGCTAGGCAATGGAGGTTCCTGACCTACGTAGGGGTACCCTTTCATACAGGATGTAGAAATAGGTGCCAACTGACAAATGTAATTCACTACAGGTTCCAGGTCACAAAATCCAGGGTGGACTAAGGAAGAGACCTGTGTCCATGGGAAAAATTCCTGGATGATGAACAGTCACAGGCCCTAAGTCAGGGGTGAGGAATCTTCCTTCTGTGGCCTTCTAGGTCCTCAAGTGTGGCCCTTTGACTGAATCTAAACTTCATGGAACAAAATCTCTTAATAAAAGGATTTGTTCTGTAAAACTTGGACTTAGTCAAAAGGATGTACCCAAGGACCTAGAAATTCACATGGGGCCTTGAGGACTCAGGTTCCCCACCCTGTCCTAGGCTATGTACTAAACAAAGAATAAGTTCAGATGCAAACGGTAGCTGTGTGGCTCTGAAATCAATCGTTGATTTGAGTTTCTGTTTCAGCTTATAGTCTAGTCTAAAGGTTACAGCCAAAAACTCAGGAAATTTTCCCAGACCAAAGGGTCACTTGCAATACTGTCATTCTACATCAGAAGAGATGTCAAGCTAGCTGATAGTGGCTGAGTCTAACAGAAATCTACTGGAGCTTGCAATCAGGCACAAGGCAATGGAAGTGTTGTGAAGACTCAAAGGCAAATCAGGAACTTGCAGAGCTCAGATCAGACTTTGCCCTGTGTCACACCACTTTGGAAACACTGAAAGCTTACAAGTCTCCAGTTTAAACTGTCCCTGAGATCTGGGAATAACACTATATTCAATATCCCAAGAAAACAGCAGAAGGACCCAAAATGACAAAACCGCAACTCAGATATTCCCCCTAGAAGTGTAAAATCTGGCTTTAACATCAAGTCTGATGTCAGGAAGCAGGCTGCAAGAATGGGTAAACAAACCAACCAAACAAAAGAATTCCACTATAAAGAATTATTATGAAAACAGGGACACTCAAAACACAAACTAAGAGGAAGAGAATGACTCCAAAATATTTACAAGAAAAGCCTCAAAGTGAAACACAACTTGGACACAAATTCAACTAGTGTTCTTGGAAGAGATGAAGCAAGAGTTCGGTTTTTTTTAAGAGCTAAAAAATTATTTTAAAAATTAAATTAAGAGTGCTACAAGAAAAAATGGGAAAAGAAATGAGAATTATAGAGGATTAAGAAAGACAAATGACATTGAAACAAGAGGTTACAAAACTTTACTGAAGGAAAAAAAAACCCTGAAAATTAGAATGGATAAAATGTAAGATAATGATTCTATAACACAAGAAAAAAATCTTAAAACAAAATTGAAAGATTGAAAAAAAAAAAGAAAATGTAAGATACCTCATAATAAAAACTGACCTGGAAAACAGATAAGAGGAGAAATCATTTAAGAATCATTAGTCTACCCAAAAAACACAACCAAAAAAAAGAACCTAAATATTGTATTTCAAGAAATCATTACGTAAGACTGCCCAGATCAAAGTAGAAATACAATATTTTGTTCATCCCCTGAAAGAAATCCCAAAATGAAAACTCCTGGGAATATATCAACCAAAATCCAGAACTTCTGGGTCAAATGAGAAATACTATAAGCAACCAGAAAGAAAAATTTAAATACTGAGAAGCCACAATTAGAATCATATACGATCACCTCTTCATGACACCACCACGAAGGAGCAGAAGGCTTAAAATACAATATTCCACAAGGCAAAGGGTATAGGCTTACAACCAAGAACAACATACTCAGCAAAACTATGTATAATTATAAAGTGCAAAAAAAAAAGACCTTTAATGAAATAGAGAACTTCCAAGCTTTCCTGATGAAAAGACCAGCACTATGGAATACAAACACAGTAGTCAAGAGAAGCATAAAAAAGTAAATATGAGTGAGCAATCTTAAAAGGACCAAACAAGGATAAACTATTTGCATTCTTACATGGAGAAGTGATTCATGTAACCTCTCAGAACTCTGTTATCATCAGGGGTCAAAGAGAACAGTTATCTAGATAGAGGGCCTAGAAGTGTTTCTATGATGTTTTTATTAGTTTCAAAAAAGAAGAGTGAAAAAGGAGGGGAAGAGGAATATGCTAGTGCACAGGAAAAGAAGAAAGATGGGAAAATTATCTCATATAATCAGTCTGTAAGTACAGAAATAAGGAGGAGGAAGAGGGGCGAGCAAACAAAATTTGAACTTCATTCTCATTCCAAACTGGTCAAACATACACACAGAATTAAGCACAGAAATACATCTTACTCAGTCGGGTACAAGGAAAGAAAGGAGCAGAAAGGCAAAAAGAGAAAAAAAAAAGGAGGGGTAGAATAGTAGAGGAATTCATGTTAAGCACAACATTTTAATTAAGGAGGATGGAATTTGAAAAGAGGTTTAAAAGAAAAGAAAAAAACAAGAACCTGTTATTGGGCTCTGGAAAGAAACAGAAATAGATTGTAACAAACTTAGAGCACTAATACTGAGCTTAATTCTTATCTCTCACTACCTTCTTCTTTATAAAGAAGTAGTAGGAAACAATGAGAAGGAAAAGAATAAGAAATAATATGTAAGGAAACACAATTAGCAATCATAAAGGTGAATGTGAATGATATTAACTCACTCATAAAATGAAAAAGAATAGCATAATATATTAGCATCCCTTCATAACCTAACTATTATTCCTTTATCTTGTGTCTCTGAAATTCATTTTTTAACCCAAATATAGGACTTCACACTTGTTTCTGTTTTAATTTCATCTCATTAGATTCTGCCCAATTCTTTACCTTTTGGATTTTAATAGTGTCATCTAGAATGTCAGCTTTTCTTCTCAGCCTTGTGTACTCTACAAATGTGATAAGCACCCCACTTCTGCCTTTATCCAAGTAATTACTCAATATATTAAAGAACACAATGGCCAGCATGAGCCACTGAGGCACTCCTCCACTGAAGATGATCACACAGGGGAAAATGAACTATTAATGACTGCTCTCTGAATCTGACTATTCAACAAGTCCTGAACTTATCTAATTGTATTCTCCCTTAGGTCACATCTCTATCTTGTCCATAAGATTAGTCTAAGACACTTTACAAAATGCTTTGCTAAAATGTAGGAAAACAATATCTTCAGCATTCTCCTGGTCCACTAATGTAGTAAATCCTTCAAGAAAAGATGTACAAGTAGTATGACCTGATTTGTCCTTTCTAGAGCCATGCTGACCCTGCAAACAAAGTTTACTTTTCTAGTTCACTAACCATCTCTTTAATGATTTGTTCTAGATATTTCCCAGGAATCTAAGTTGAGCTCACTAACCTACAGTTTGTAGTTCTCTTCCCTTTTTCAAAAGGGACATTTGCCTTTCTCCAGTACCTCTTCCATTTTCTATGATCTTTCAAATACCACTGACAATGGCTTAGCATTTGGACCCACCAATTCCTTCCACCAGCACTTGAGGATGAGCCAAGTGATATGAAATCATCAAAGACAACTATGAGCTCTCTTATTATATTAGCTCCTTACTTATCTTGGATATCAATTCCTTGTTATCTATTTTTATTCCATCATTTCAAGGATAACAGTCATTCTCCTTGTTGACAGAGAAATCAGAAGCAAAATCAGAACCAAACCTAGCAGTTCTATTTTATTCCTGTGGCTAGTTATCATCCTCCCAAGAGGCCAGAGTACTTCTGTGTTTCTCCTCTTTTCCCAATATCACTGTCTAAATCATAGAGTTGTGGTAATAAGTAAATGTAGTAAGTAGGTAAAGCCTCAAATAAAGAGGAGTTACTGTTAGTGTCACCACCACTGCCACCATCACCACCACAACCATACCACCACCATGACTATTACCTTCTTTTTTGGGGGAAGGGGAAGGGGTGGAAGGCAAGTGGGGTTAAATGATTTGCCCAGAGTCACACAGCTAGTAAGTATCTGAGGCCAAATTGAATTCAGGTCCTCTCCTCCTGACTCCAGGGCCAATGCTCTATCTACTGTACCGGGGCACTCTATCCTAACTGCCCCTGACTACTACTTTTCAAGAATTTATCTTTATACCACCACTAGGTCTGTATCCCAAAGACAAAAAAGGAAACAGAAAGGAAAAGGACGTATATGTACAAAATAGCAGCTGTTTTAGTGGTGGCAAAGAACTGGAAATTGAGGGGATGTCCATCAATTGTAAAAGAGCTGAACAAGATGGTGTATTAATATTATTATGATGGAACACTATTATGCTACAAGAAATGATAATTCATCTATTCTCAGAAAAACTTGGAAAGATGTACATGAACTGATGAAAAGTGAAATAAGCAGAATCAGAACATAAACAGTAACAGTAATATTGCATCATGATCAATTGTGAATAAATTAGCTATTCTCAGCAATAACCGAGACAATTCTAAAGGACTTGTGATGAAAAATGCTACCCATCTCCACAGAAAGATCTGACGGAGACTAAATGCAGATCCAAGCATAATTTTTCTTTACTTTCTCTGTTTTTCTTGTTTTTTTCTTTACATCTGTGTTTTCTTTCACAACATGACTTACAGGGAAATGTTTTGCATGATTTTACATACATAACCTGTATCAAATTACTTGCCTTCTCAACGGGGGAGGTGGGGATGAAGGAGCAAGAGAGAATATCTGTAACTCTAAATTTGGGGGGGGAAAGAATATTAAAAATGCTTCTACATATAATGGGAAAAAAATAAATATTAAACTTTTAAAATTTACCCTTGTAAAATTCCACTCAATTGTTAAAGAAGTAAGAAGACAGGAAGGATTTTTATCCTGGAAACTAGAAGTAGGGATAACACTGAGTTTCCAAAAATTTCTGATGGAAATTAAATGCAACAAGAGAAAATAATGAATGATAGAAAAGTCCAAGTATTGGCAAAACTATTAACTAATCTAACAGTCTTGGACAAGTCATTAAATCTACCTGACCTTCAGTTTTCTCACCCTTCAAATACAGATAAGGATAATCACAAGCTATTTCTCCCAGAGACTGAGTATTTAATTTAAATATCCATATGAAGTAACAGTATCAATCTTCCTAGTTTTAACCTAAACGACAATGCAGATCCCAGAACATTAAGATTTATAGAGCAATTTCTTCATAATAGCCTATAGATAGAGATGTACACATCATCTTTGTCTGCTCCCCCCCATCCTCCTACACACACATGCGCGTACACACATGCACACACTCCAGGTTATGATGAAGGGGAAAGTCAAAGAGGTATAGAACAATTCAATTAAGGTGACATAGCTACTGTCAGAATCCCCAAACCAACTCAACTGATTCCAAGTTCAGCTCTTTTCAGTATACATATTCCCCATTAAAAGGAGCAGAAATGGGATTCAGAGGAAGCAGGAAATACTTGAGTGACTAAGGAAACTCCTTCATGGTAAAAGCAACCCAGCTTTCCCAAATTAAATTTAAGGCACTGGGAAGAAAACCTGATTTCTCCAGAGCTGTTGGGGGATGGGGATAGAGTGGCTCTAAAGGCCAGACAGACCCCTCCAACATTAGATTATGCTTGTTTGTATAGCAGGGTGCCCTCAGGCAAGACTATCATAAATGGCTTGAAAGTGAGATGGAGGATTCCATCTGTTTCTGGAATATTTCAACAGCACCTGCTTTTAAGGTAGAGAGCTTAGCGCTGTCCCCACAACCACCTCCCCCCACACATCTCTCCCTTTTTACTAAAGGGGCCATCACACACATACATCCAGCACCTGCCTGAGGAAACAGACCCTTTTGATTTCTCTCCTACAGTACAAATGGTTTAAAAAAAAATAACAGCACCGACAGAGCTGGAAACTGAAGGCCCTAAAGCCTTGCTTCTTTTTTTGTTTCTAATTCTAGCTTGTACTACACAAAGAAAAGTGAATCTTCCTAGGTTATGATCAGGTAGAGACTAATGTGTCAGTGAACAGGAGAGAATAACAGCAGTTCCAATTCTAGAGCACTTTGGGATGTACAAAATGTTAGCTACACAAGAAACCTAGAAAGTAGGCAGGAAGCCCAAGTATGGCTGAGTGCTGATAAGGAAATAAAGAGAGGAACAAATATGATTATATAAATGATTATGTAAATAAATGGATAGATTAATTAATGGAGAGATAAACAGGTGAATAACTAAGTGAATGGATGGTTAAATGAATGAATGAATACTGATAATAATAGGTGACCACACATATAATTTCTAAGGTTTACAAAGGGCTTTATATATATCTTTTCAATGCCTTACAAGAGTCTTGTGAGGAAGGCACTACAAGTACCCTTATTTTATAGAATAGGAAACTAAGGTTAAAGAGGTTAGCTAACAATGTCACGTAGCTAGTATCAGAAGCAAGGTCTGAATTCAGAACTTCCTGCAGAAAAGCCCAGCATTACATACACTATGAAACACTGAAAAGAGCAGTGGACTTAAAATAAAGGCTGCTTGTTTCAAAAATTAAAACCTTAAAATTAAACCAATAAAAACCAAAATTAAAAGCCTTGCTATGTTACTTATTACTTGTGTTATTCTGGGCAAATCATTTCTCTTGTCTATGTCTCAGTTCCCTCATCTGTAAAAGGGGCAGATCAGATCAAAGAAGTGTACAGAAAAGGACACCAAAGCTCTAAGGGATAACAGAGCAAGTAAGTGTTGAAGCAGGAACTTAAACTTGGGTATTCCGGCTTCAAGATCAGAGGAACTTTCCATTATATTAGACTCTATCTCCAAGGAACTAGAGGAAAAAAATCTTTGACTGTTTAAGTGCATTTCTATTAATTTATTCTGGCAAAAGATTTCCAAATATTATTCACCTAAGTATGTTAGGAATTACGTAAAAATAAAAATTAGGAAATCATTATTTCTAAGAATGAACCACTCCACCCCTGGAACAACAGTGATGAGGCTTCGGGATCTCACCCTCCCTCTGCTGATAAATAGGAAGTAGTTCCTCACAAAAAGCACATTTTAATATATCCTTAGCAACCCTTTATTAGGCACATCAGTGAGACAGTCAATAAATATTTATTTAAAGTCTACTGTGGACCAGTCATTGTGGTAAGTCCTAAGGATACAAAGAAAGGCAAAAGACTGTCCCTGTTCTCAAAGGGCTCCTAGTCTAATAAGGGAGACAACATGCAGACAACTGTGTACAAACAAGCTATGCACCAGATTAATTGGAAATAATCAGTTGAGAAAAGGTATTATAATTAAGGGTGCTTGGGAAAGGCTTCCTGTAAAAGGTGGCATTTTAGCTAGGATTTGAAAGAAGACAGGAAAGCCCAAAGGTAGAGATGAAGAGGGAAAGCATTCTAAGCATGAGGGATAGCCAGGGAAAGTGACTGGAGTTGGTAGATGTTGTATCTTCTTCGGGGGATAGCAAGGAGGCCGTGTAACTGAATTGCAGAGTACACCGAGTACATTGCACTGGGGGTAGGGTAGGGACGGGGGAAGGACTAATAAGATAGAAAAAGTATGGTAAGGAGCTCCAGACTTTGAATGCCAAATAGAGGATTTTATATTTGATACTTGAGGCAACGGAGAGCAATTGGAGTTTACTGATTTAGGAGGTAACATGGTGAAACCTGTGCTTCAGGAAGATGACTTTGACAGTTGAATGGAGCACAAATCACCATAAGGAAAGACTTGAGGCAGAGAGATCAACCAACAGGCTATTACAGGGGTCCAGGTGTGAGGTGATGAGGGCCTGTACCAGGGTAACAGTAGTGTCAAAGGAGAGAACGGAGTGAGAGACATTACAAAGCTAAGATCTATAGGACATGGTAAATGTTTAGATATTTGAAGTGAGAGAACATAAGGGATTTGGGACAATACCTAGATTTCAAGCCTGGTGACTAGAAAGATGGCAGCAGCAACAGGAAAATTAGGAAAAGGGGAGAGTTTAGGGAGAGAGATAATGAGTTCAATTTTTTTCAGAATCATAAGAACAGATATGTTAATTCAATCCATGATAGATGATGAGATTACCAAGTGAAATAGTACTGAGGGAGAAAATAAGGAAGTCCAGGACACAGATCTGTCTAAGAAAGGGATAGAGACAGCCGAAGTAGAAAAGTGTGGGCAAAGCTGAAGCCAAATAAAATTTAATTTGGAGAATTTAAATTACATTTTCATATGCTTAAAAAAATTTCCATGGTGAATATTAACGTATATCAGTCTCCACTGCTATAAATTACCTCACAATGTTAGAATTCAGACTATAAGAACTGAAAGGGGCCTAAGAATATAGAAATTATTTCTAGAAAAAATCTTAGGGATTTAATGGTAAAGTTACTTTATATTTTACATTAGAATGTGAAAGTTTAGAGCATGAAGGAGCCTTAGAATATAAAAAAGACCTGAAAGCAATCTTAGAAAATAGAATGTAAAAGCCTAAAAGGGACCTTAGAACATAGAATGTTAGCTCATACAACAGAGAACCTCTCAGAGCTGAAATGGACCTAATATTATATATTGTTAACAATTGCAAAAGATCTTGAGTGCAATACAGTTCAATTGCCATTTATAGTATGAATGTGCTCAATGACATCTCCAACAAGTGGTCATCTAACTTCTACTTAAAAGCCTCTGATGGAAACTTACTATTTGGTGAAGTAATATATCCCCTTATCGGTCAATTCTAATTCCTAAAAGATCTTTCATAATGTTCTTTTTTTAAATTTTTTTCCCTTCATATAAATTTATTTATTTAACTTTTTACATTCATTTTCACAAAATTTTGGGTTCCAAAATTTTCTCCCCATTTGTCCCCTCCCCCCACCCCAATACACTGAACATTCTAATTTCCCCTATCACCAATCTGCCCTCTCTTCTATCATCCCTCCCTTCTCTTGTCCCCATCTTCTCTTTAGTCCTGTAGGGC
>CM053769.1:333362316-333397749 GCA_028658325.1 Potorous gilbertii | reverse complement strand
GACCTGTTTTTCATGCTTTTCTTGCATCTCTCTCATTTCTCTTCCCAGTTTTTCCTCCATTTGTCTAACTTGATTTTCAAAATGCTTTTTGAGCTCTTCCATGACCTGTGCCCATTGGATATCTATTTCAGATGTTTGGGATACAGAGGCCTTGACTCTCATGTCTTTACCTGATGGTAAGCAGTTTTCTTCCTCGTCAGAGAGGAATGGCACAATCATCTGTTCCCCAAGAAAGTAACCTTCTATGGTCTTATTTTTTTTTCCCTTTTCTGGGCATTTTCCTAGCCAGTTACTTGACTTCTGAGATTCCTCTCCACCCCTGCCTAGGTTCACCCAGCTAGTGCTTGGGGTCTGAGATTCAAATGCTGCTCCCCAGCCTCAGGGCTTTTGGTGGCTGCTGGCTGCTATTGAGGGTAAGATTAAATCAGGTTCTCAGGTGGGGGCAGGACCGGCTCCCTGGTGGCTCAGTTCCCTCAGGGGGTTTATCCAGAGACATTTTATAATGGAGCTGCTGCAGAGCTCCTGCCTGCTCCGGGAGCCTCTGGCTGCCACTACCTCTGCCGCTGCCTCCTGAGGGTGTCTGAGCCACAGAGACACCCCCCCCTCCCCTCTCAGCCCATCCAGACATCTTTCATGGCCTCTGGAGATTCCTTCCCTGAAGCCTGCTCGGATCTGCTCGCTCCTCTCAGTGCCACACGGCCAGGGCAGGGCTGGGCTCCGCTCCCATCCAGTGCGTGATGGACCTTTGGAGTCGGTTTTTCAGGGCTCTCTGGAATGGAAATCTCCTTCACTCTGTTTCTGCAAGACTTCCCCTTCTCCAGAATTTGTTGGGAGTTCTTTTTACAGGAGATCCATGGGCTGTGGGTTCGGAGCTAGCATATGTGAGTCTTTCTACTCTGCCATCTTGGCTCCACCCCCCCGAGGATCTTTCATAATGAATTGAAATGTTTCTATAAGAAAACTAATATACTGATTTTCCTTCCTAGGTACAAATAAAATACATTTAATTTTTTCATACTTCATCTTCCAAATCCAATTCCAAGACATCATTCCATCTCATCATCCACTAAGTCCTCTCTATTCATGATTACAGTAATAGACAGAAAGTAAGCCAATATCTATTTCTTACTTAAAAAGAAAACACTCAAAACTATGATAGCCTGGGTACAACCTTCTAGAACAATTCTAGAAAGAAAAAAATGCAGCATTTATTTCATATAAAGTTTTCCAGAAACAGCATAATCATCTATTATTTCTTTCCACCTTAATATGCTGAATATAGTAATCTCTAGTTTGGTGTGTCCTATCAATCACATCCACCATCATAATGACATTGTTGACTCAAAAATAAAAGTCAGTCAGGGAGGGTACCTTGGAACCTAACATATAGTTTACAAAAAGTTCTAGAATTGAATATCATAATTTCATGGAATCTTAAAACACAAAACGTTAGAACACAGAACTTTGAATGAGGGAAAAAGCATTTAGTTCAATGCTTTATTTTATCATGAGGAAACTGAGGCCCAGAGAAGAGAACTGACTTAACTAAAGTCACAAAATTAGAGCTGTGAGAGGTCCTAGGACACAAGTCTTTTGACTTTTCGTTACTACATTATCCTCTCATTTTTAAAGAGTTCAACAAGACAATACACAAAGTGATTAAAAGGTTATTCAACTTTCCACCTATGGCAGAAAAATAATACTATGTAGAGAATAACAAATACATTGATCTTGCAAAAAGAGATGACCCAGCAATACTTTCTGAAATCACTAGAAAGAAAACTAAAGCATATTCACGTAGAAATTCAATGAATTTCATCCTGACAATGTCTAGACTTTGGCTATCCTGACATGCTAGATAAGTGTGTATAAATACACACACATACACACATTCAAATTTCTATGTAGGCATAAGTATAAGTATGTCAATATATCTATAGCTATATCTATACACACATGCCTGAACTCCAACAAGCAATAGTCTACCATATTGTCATAGAAAAAGCACTGCATTTGTAGACAAAGTACCTAGATTAAGTACCAATTCTACTACTTTCTGGCTGTGTGACTTTGAACAAGTCACTGAATTCTAACTTCCAATTCTAACTTCTTTAAAGCATGAAATCTCCTGGCTCTCCTCTCGAGCTATAAGTTTCTTCCTCTATAAAATGATTAGGGGTTGTAGGGTAGTCGACTACAACAGGGATTACAAGCATGGGACATCACACTTGGCTGTATCATTATCTTTTCAATGACTGACCCTGTGCCTAAAATGCACTCTCTCCTCACCTCTACCTCTTAGAATCCACTGTTTCCTTTAGAACTTCAAGTGGTAGTGGTAGTGGTGGTGGTGGTAGAGGTTGCAGCTCTCCTTTGTATAATGCTTAAATTTTACAAAGCATTTTCCTAACCAAATTCTGGGAAGTAGGGAGTACAAATATTTTTACTGATGAATCAGTGAGGTAAGGTGACCTGGCCAAAATCAGTTACAACTGGCTAGGACCCAGGTCCCTTGACTTCCACTCTAGTACTCTTTTATAGATAAGGAAACTGGGGTTCAAAGAGATAATGTGTGGCTCATGGTCACACAAGAGCCAAAATCTTAAGGGAGGTCTTCTGATTCCAAGTGCAGTGCTCTTCCTAATACACTGTACTACCTCTGGTTTGAGCAAGAAGTCTGTACAGAAGACCATAAATGTCTAGCACTTCAAATTAAGAGACCTGAAAGCTCAGAAGCTCCACTCCCTCCTGTCCCCACTGTAACATGTGCCTGTGTTTGAGAGAGAATGGGGGAGGGGACTAGGAAGAAAAAATAAACTGTAATGGGGAATTGGTACACCAGAGAGACATCTCTTTTCTGGAATTCACCCAAGGTCTGGCCTTTCATTTCAGAGGCCCACATCCAAGTCCTTGGTAACAGGGTTTTGTCAGGGGCACCTCCAAGTTCTCCTGACCTGTGCTGCTCCGTGTTAGCAGTAAGAGACAGGAGACAGGCCCCTCTGACACCTATTTAACAAAGGCAGATGGAGAGTGGTATGTATGGGATACCTTTAATTCTCCCTCAGGAATACCCTGCAGCACTGAAATGCAATTTCCACACAGCCCCACCACACCAGTCACTCTGACCATTACTGGCAGAAGGAAATCAAGCATCAAACAAGTGGAATGCCAGGAAACAAATGGAGATTTTACAAAAATTCAGGGAGCAGAGAAGGGCAGAGTAGGATGGAAGGAAGACTGGAAACTTGGACACCTGAGGATCACTGGAATTACTGGTGATAACCTGGAGCACAAGAAAAGGATGTTGGAGCCAGGGTATGGCAGTAGTGATGGTTCCTTAAATATAGGGTCTGCTGTGAGAGTCAAATGAAGACAAGGTCTGTAAAGCAAATGCTGAAGCATTATATAAATATCAGTTTTTGTTGTTATTGTTAAAGTGTTTTTGGTTTTGTTTATTTGTTTTTTGGAGGTCTATCAAGTGGAAGAGGGATTAGATTTGGTCTCATGAGTTAAAGAGAGCAAGACTAGAATAATGGGTTGAGGTTGAAGAAAGGCAAATTTCAAACCAATATAAAGAAAATTAAGGATTTTCAAAATGTGGAAGAAGTTAACTCTGGAAGGACTAGATTCCTCATTACTCAGGAATGGGGAATAGAACTAGATGACCTCTGAGTCCATTTCAACTGTAAGTTTCAATGATTCTATGACTGTACTACCTTAGACCCCTGCAATGATGAAACAATTTGTTTCAATGAACATTAAAATGCCTAATATATTCACTAGAAGCAGGGTCCTATGTTCAGTTCTGGGTGAGATACAAAATTTAAACAAAATACGACCCTTGCCATTCAGGAAGATCACAGTCTAATCAGGAATATGACACAAATAGAACTGTGACATAAAATAATACATAAATTATTTATAAAGGCAAAAACAAACTACTATGCAGGTAGAGGGAAGAGGAGGGAGAAGAAATCTGGAAAGACTTCCTGGTGGTAGGAAAACCACCACTGAACTCCAACAGCAGTTTCTGTAGAAACTGAGGAAGACATGATCAGAATTGGCAAGATAGTTTTGGATGCAGACACATGTTTATTAATAATCCTGCATATACAAAATGTTTAAAAAGAAGCTTAACAAGATAATTTCTGACAGCTCACGATAACAGAAAGAGCTCAAGCTATGTCATCCAACTTTCACACATGACCTAGCGGCATTGACTCCTTCATTCAAGGCATGAAATACAAATAAATAATGAAAATTATCTTTCTAGGCTTAAAAGCGCATGAACAGAATTTTGAAATCCTTTGCCCAAAGTGCAGTGACTTGCAGGGAAGAGATAGGGAACGATGGAGAACAGCTGGAAAACTTAAATTACATTCACAACAAAGCTAGGCCCACTTGTTCCAACAAGCCAATCACCACAGCCCAACCTCCCCTTACCTTAAGATGCAGAAGCAGCTTTTAGCTCCCGAAGATAAGCGACAGAAGCCAAACCTCTGTTTGCTGTCAATGTCAGTGAGCACAAATGTGAAGTTCTGGCCAACTTGGCTCACTGTAAGGCTACAGGAAAGAAAGAACAAAAGGAAAATAAATTGTGCAACCAGTTCAGTGATAAAAAGTATCTAATCAAACCAAGTCATTGAACCTGTAACATTTCCTTTCTCAGTAGGCCCATGGTTCTCTAAATGAACTTGCATATTTACATTTTTCACCAGAATTAAAGGGAAATTAATAAGGAAGTCAATCTCCAGGACCACCTTTGGAAAAGAATATATCATTGTAACTACAACTGAAATAAGTCAATTCCAGGCTCTGTCACTAACTACTAGTATAACCTAACCAAGTCAACTTATTCCTTGGAGTTTCAATTTCCTCATCTGGAAATATGAGCAGATTAGAATATATGATTTCTGAGGGTTCTGTCAGTTCTGGCATTCTGTGTTAGGGGGAAGGTTAGAATAGGTGCTGGGTTTGGAATAAGGAAGACAGTTCAAATTCCACCTTACATATTTATCATTTTACAGCCCTGGGCAAGTCACTTCAACTCTTCTCAGCCTCAATTTCTTCATCTGCAAAAATGAGGGGAAAGGAAGCACTGACTTCAGGGGGCTGTGAGGATCAAATGCAATAATATAGGGTATCCCAAAAGTCTTACTGCAGTTCCAAGATTTAAATAATTTGAAACTACATCAAGACTTTTGGATCACCCTATATATGTAAAGCACTATATAAATTTTAGTTATGTTTTTCTGTTCTAAGTTTCCTTTTAGTATGACATCCTGTTTTCAGATTCATTCTAGCTCTAATATTCTAAATATTCTATATTTCAAAATCTTTCCAGCTGACATTCTTTTTTCCAAGGTCCCCTTCTAAAATAGCTCTCTTACTCCTTACTTCACTTTGTACGATTACATGGTTCTAAATGATGTCCTATAAGTGCTTAGGACTGCTTAGTAAAACCACTTACTGATACAAGGAAGAAGGTGAGCATTTGCTTTCCCAAATGCCAGTTTCCATATAAGATTTTTGAAGCCCAAAGGAGCTCATTTTGGAGCCCAGGAAAGCCAGATTGTTTAACAATGTAAGCTGCTTTTCAAGATAGTGAAAAACAATGCTATAGGAAAGCATTAAACAAAGAAATGTTTTTACTGCATTAAAACAAAAATAAAAAACACATCACACATATAGGCCTTAAAGTAAAATTAGAATGCAACGTCTGTTCTTTAAAAAATAAACAGGCAAAAGTACAACGACCAATAAACTACATCATAAACTAACAAAATATAATATGGTGATTTTAAAATTAACACATATATAGCTATTTTAAAATTCTAATAATAGAATTTAGTAGTGTTAGCTCCAAAAGAGTCTTCAGGACATGGAACACTGGAATACTAGGGTTAAGAAGAGCCTTGTCATACAGGTATAAGGGAGTCCTTAGGTGAGACCTAGAAAGGACAGCAGGAGCCTAATAAATACTTGCTGAAATGCAATGAATGTCTTTGATGAAATTTTAGCATTGACAGATTTTCTTTATTCAAATTTTTCAATGGAATTCATGAGCTTTTCAACTTAACCATTCTTTCCTATATAAAATATCAAAAATGAATCTATGTATTCTGTACTAAGATTAAAAAAATGCTCTTCTATATAATTCACTGTACAAACTAAAAGAATACCATTATTTAAGATAAGATGGTAAATAACATTTGAAGTGGTCCTTTCTAAAGATGGCATTCATAATTACTGTTGAGTCTTCAGCATCATATAAGACTTTTAAAAGCCAGCTCTTATTAAAAAACAAAAACAAAAACAAACCCTGTGTAAGAGATGGATGGAACCTTTGGGATCCTGAGCACCTTTAATGGGTCTGATGTAGCAAGTCCTATTTGGCAGCATCATGCAAGGGGCACCAAATGTCAACAGCCTCTATCTCTGCCAGCAGATATGATTTGATGGAGAAAGCCCAACATTTGAGTAAGGAGATTTCAAGCACCAACTCTACTGAACAAGTCTAAACCTATTTGCTCATTAATCAAATGGTGATAATAGTACTTAAATTTCCTACCTCAGCATTGCTGTCAGGATATGACAATAATAGCAAAAGCTCACATTTACATAGAATTCTATGGTTACAAAAAAGAGAGACTACCTGGCTGGTCAAGAAAGTGTTAAGACCTGAAGTCTGGGTTTTAGTTCCAGCTCGCACACATACTAGCTATGTGTCCCTGGGCAAGGTCACTTATTCTCTAAGCCTTGACTGCCTCATTTTAAAAATAAGGGTAATATTGTTTGTACTACTGGGGGTCTTATAAGGAAATCATTTTGCAAAGTTTAAAGCACTTTGAGAAAAGGAATTGTTCACCAACCATCCAGGATTATGATCAAGATGAAGCAGAATGACAGCTACTTCCATTTCTAGGCTTCTAAGCCCACAGAATGTACTTCTTACCTTTCTGTGAGTGGAAATATAATTAAAACCATTCCACAGATGATAAAATAGGCTCAGAGGAGTAAAGTGACTTGCACACTTTTACATAGGTAGTAAGTAACAAAGCTGGGATTACCACCAGGATCTTCTAAACTAGCATATACAAGTGAGGTGATGGGAAAAGCCACAGAATCTGGTTCTGAATTCTCTCTCACTTCTTACTACCTGGATAAATCTTGGGTAAATTACTTCCTATCTCTGAATTTTGGCTTCTTTACCTACAAACGTAGCGTTAGACTAGGACCCCCTCCCATCAGGGTACTAGGATACCTCACAAGGTCTCTCAAATGTTGTTATATGCAAGAAAGTATTTTGTAAATGTTTTCATCTACAAGAATGTAAAGCCCAAATGTATGTCACCGCCCCAATTTTCCCCCGTTATCATCACCACCACCACCATCATCACTTTAACAAGATTTTCCCATGACAAAGGTCTAGGGAGAAGATCTATTTCAATTTATAGAGGGGTAATTATATTGTCTGGAGATTGATTGCTGAGACCAAGAAAATAATTCAGGAGGAAAGGAAAATACTTTCTTCTGCCAGGTTTAACCAAGAATGTGAACAGAAACAAAGTAGCAATTTAAAAGGAACATAGTAATAAAACAGGTGTAAGTAATGCTATCCTCCACCCTGAGCAAGCCAAGAGAAGAAACACATTTCTATAAAAGTTACAGAGCTGTCGAGGGGACACCCAATGCTACCTTCTTGTGGCTGTTATGTTTTATCTATAAAGCTTGGATGCGATGTTACTATGGTGACTTAATACTATGTTTTAAAGAAGGATTATATGATTAATTTTAACAAGGTTGAGAGCTGAGGATGTGTGAGAAACGAGACTCAAGCTCACATAATTAAAGTGATTGGGGACGAAAGCAAGGCTCACTTGGGGGAGGGGAAGGCTCATGTGATTGAATTATTTTGCACAACAGGTCAGAAAAACTCTAAGTTACAAATGCACACCAGCTTTTTATAAAGTAATGCTTTGTGATCTCACAAATTATGTACCTTCCTGAGTTTTACTCTGGGCTTCAGATTCTAAGATGGTTAAAATAAAGTAGTATTCCAAAAAGGTTATGTGTGTTGCCCTGGTTGGAATGTGTCATTTAAATACTTGGTGCTTTGCAAATGCCCACCCAGTCGTTAGTACAAGTATAAGAGGCAGTGTAGTAGAATGGAAAGTTCTAGCAGAAGACCAGGGTTCAAATCCCAGCTCCACCATTTACTAGTCACATAACTGGGCAAGTCACTTTTCTTCTCTGGGATTCATCTGTCAAATGGAGATGACTATATTTGCCCTACTAACCTCATTGAACTATGGGGTGGAAGGTGCTTTGTAAACCTTAAGGGATTACATAAATATGAACTGTTATAATTAACCTTTCTTTTAATCCTTAAAGAAAGAAAAAAGACAGGATATAAAGAGAATAAGTGGTAGGTTCTCACAATAAAATACGCTACTTCTGATTTTGGGAATTCAAAAATATCTGGGTTCAATTTTTAATTCTGTATCTGTATGGCATGGGGCAACTGACTTCCCTTCTCTGAGCCTCAGTTTTCTCCTTGGTAAAATGGAGGTAATACAATCTACATTACCTACCTCAAAGAGTTGTTTTATGTTGTAACTGTAAGATCCTGGTTAAAGTATTTTGTAAACTGTAGTGTTATAGAAAAGTGGGTTATTATTGGTTTTTAAAATCTATGCAAAACACTTCAGAGGACCTATAATATCATCAGTATGGGCACTTCTCCCACTGATACACAAAGCAATTTTTTCAAGACTTAGTAGTTAATTTGCTGTGGCCAAAAAAATAATATCATTGCCTAATGGTGAACATTCTGCTAATGAATCTCTCTTCACTTGGCTAGGCTGGTCCTCTGGTAATAGACACACACTCTACCACTCAAACAACAACTATTCATTAAGCTCTAACTATTGCCAACCACTGTACTAAGCTCTAGGGAGACAAAGAAGGAGTAAAAATAGGCCCAACCCTCAAGGATCATACATTCAAATGGAGGGAAAAATATATATAGTTATATACAAGATCCATACAAAGGATATAAGGCAACCTTAGAGGGAAAAGTACTGTAACCCCAAGGACAAGAATCCCACATGACTAAAGGCTAGTAGGACTTACAGTAGCTTGTCCTCTTCAAGGTCACCTCCAGACTTGAAAAGTAAGGTTTTAGTGGAGGAACAGTAATTCCACACCTCTGCGGTATTTTACAGTTTGTAAAGTGTTTTCTTTAATACCTTTATAAAGGATGTCATGAAAATATTATCCCCATTTTATAGAAGAGGAAACTGAAGCTCAAAAGTGATTTGATCATGCTCACATGACTAGAAAGTTGGACACCATCCTAAAGTCACAATGAGAAATGAAAGTAGGATTTCCAGAAAGATCCTCCTTCCTATTCCCAAATAACAACAAAAATAAAACCAAGAATGTACAAAGTGCAGCTAGAAACTGCTTGGTTACCTGATACCTCAAAAGGATTCATTCATTCACTCACTACAAAGGATTACAGGATCACAGTATAGGAAAGAGAATACTAAACTTGGGATCAGGAGACATGGAGCCTAGTTCTGGCTGTGTCACTTACTAACCTTCAAAGAGTAGGCACTCCTCTTCTTCTCTAGGCTTTGGTTTCCTTACCAATAAAAATTAGTGGATTGGACCAGATAGCCTGTGAGATTCCTGTCAGCTCTGACGTTTTATGGTCCTAAAACTTCTTTGTCTGGCTTATCTGTTCTCCTATTGGAGAAACTTTGACCATTTGAATCCTGATGACTTGGATAGATCAGCCAGGAGGAGGTGCTCCTTTCTGGTTGTATTTCTTTTTTATAGTTATTGAGCTTTTGGTTAACAACAGCGCTATTCAGATATCTAATTCAAAGAGAAGGGCACTTTAGGGGGTACCCTAGCTTACAGAGGGACACTTACTTTTACAGACTAATTGGTTGTATGTTAATGAACAGTGGGTTAACAAACATATCACCAAATGACAAAGCTCAAAACCATTATATTTTAAGATATTTCTCCTTGGTCAACTTCCAATTAACTTACAGTCAGGAAGTGCCTGTCAAACAAACGTCTTAAAGATTTTTGCATAGGAGAGGACTGATTCAACTTTCCACTTGTTGATATGGACTATAACAATATTAGATATTTCTCCATGATAACTACTTTGGGAAAAGGATCTGATTTCTTAATAGTTTTTGTTTTTATGTTTATCCTCTACTTCAGTATCAATTCTTTATCTTACAGTAATCAAATGTTCATAGAATGTTAGAGTTATAAGGGACCTTAGAACAAAGAACATGAGAATACAGAACAAAGAGAATTAGAGCTAAAAGGAAGCTTAGGACAGAGAACAAAGTGTCAGAATTCAAAGGCCTTGGGAATGTAGAACTAACATAGAACATAAAAAAATACATTAAAAATGTTAAAACTCAAAAAGACCTTTAAGATACAGACACATTGGAACTGGGAGAGATCTTAAAAACAAAAAATGGTTAATAGCTCATAGGACCTTAGAGATCATTAGTATAAACTCCTCACTTTATAGATAAAAAACCCTAAAATTGATTTACTTAAAAGTTAGTGGCAGGGCTAGAAGGAGAACCAACAACTTCATTCTGGTACCATATTCTTTTATGTTTTCTCAATCCTTAAACTTTCACAATTTCTCAGGATAAAATTTCTTTGTGAAGTTTTCTTTTAAAAAAAACAACAAAAAAAACCAAACAATTCTATTGTGGATGCCCCCAAGTAGATCAATTCTGAACCCAATTGGACACTAACTCTCAGCAAGTCAAAAGAACCAAAAATAGGAATATCTCCAAAAATGATTGTTTAAGGATAAAATCAACACTATCCTACAACCTCTAATACATCTTCAAAGTCCATGTCAACATGAAGAACAAGGAAGAAAAGCAATGTTTATTCAAACCACAGAATCTAACCTTCATGCTGCCTGCCAAGTGATGGCTATTTCTGTCTCCTCCAGAAGCATTTCATTAAATCTTGAAGAAGCTTCCAGGTATAGTATATAAATGGAATGAAGAAGCATGGACCATGTGGATGAAACAGTTGGATTCCAGGTATCACATGAGAGATAAGGTCTCTGTTAGCCAAGTCATCATCACCAAACATTCATGGAGTAGTTATATGTGGGCCAATGTACTGAATCCCACGTGGCAGCTACTTTTCTTTTCTTCCACTGTCCCTGGGTTGTTAAGCAGGAATGGCTTAATATAGAACCATCTGCAGACTGAATAAAGTCAAGTCCTTAGACTGCCATTTAAAGCTTTTCCAATAACCTAGTTCTGCCCTATCTTTCCTAGGATACCCCCCATTCCTTTCATGTATTCCATGCTCCACACAAAGCTGCTTAGCCATCTCCCCTTATCCCTCTAGAGCACATCCTATACTTTGCCATCACATTGTATCTGCTGGTGTTACCAGTATCTGGAACATCGTGCCTCAGCCATCTCTGCTTACTACCACTCTAGTCATTCTTCAAGAACCAGCTCAAAGGCCACCTATATTTTCTTCCATGAAGCCTTCCCTCATTTCTTCCATCATAAATAACACTCCTCACTTTAGTTCATCAATACCAAAACGTCTGTACCTCTCTTATGCATTTATCATATCCCAAACAGTATATAATTATATGAATTTCATCTCCTTAGTAGATTGTGAACTCCATAAGTGCTGAGACACCATCACCACCACCACCTCAACCATTTTATTTATTTCCTTATCACCTCTAGTGCCCAGCAAAGCACTCTGCATTGAAGAACAGAAGCTTCACAGATAGTTGCTGAGTTGTTGTGAGGATGAAATGAGGTAATATACATAAAATGTGCTGCTAAACTCAAAGGGCTATAAATGTTTGTTGTGATTATTAGTTGAACTGAATAGCCCACTATTTTTTGTGTATTTTGTCTCACCAACCCAACTAAGTGCTTTGAGGGAAAGTGGCCATGTGTTAGGCTTCTGTATTTTCAATAGTATTGATCACATATAAGATGTTCAACAGGTGTTTAAAATTTTTTCTTAAGTACATAATTTCTGTCACCATTTTTTTCAAATGGAGAGAATGTTACTTCTACCAATCTACTTCAGAGAAACAGTGTGAAGATAAGAGAATAACAACTAATGCCAAAATTATATATTTTCAGCAAGTTATTTTATTTGCATAATTCCTAGTTTCAAATAGAAAATCTTAAAATGACAAGCAAGATTTAATTTTTTAAAAAATAGCTTTAGGTGTTTGGTCATATAAAAATTAAAAATCGACAATCCCAAGATCTTAGAATTAACAGGCAATTTTATAGAACCTGAGGGCTGGAAAAGACTTCACAGGTCATCTAGTCCTTACTTAGCCAAAGTCTGAACCCCTTCTACAGATCCATTTTGCACATTTCTAATATTAGAGAAATTACTAACCCTGGAAATGGCCTATTTCATGCTATATCTGTTAGAGCTACATCTGAGAGCTCTGTTAGAAAAATCTTGCTAATACTGAAATTTGCCTCCCTGTAATTTCTACCCATGCTCCTAGTTTTTCTCTCTAGATCAAGCTAAACAAGACTAATCTTCCTTTCACAGACAAGCCCTCATATGTTTGAAAACCCGAATTGTGTAGAAAGGATTCAGTTTTATGCCTTATTCTACCACTAACTTCCTTCCAGAGAGGTATCTCCCTAGGCCACAGTTTCCCCACCTATAAAATAGGATGTATTGGCATAAATGATGCCTAAGACTCCTTCCAGCTCTGACATCCTATATTCTAATATAGTCCCTTCCGGCTCTAACATCCTATGTGATAAGGTCCATTTTTACTTGAATATGCATGTATTATTAAGTTTTCTAACAAGTTAATAACTCTTCTCTATTTAACAGTGATCGGGCAAGTCCTACTTTTTTGGACTAATATACTGTACTACTATTTGTTATGGTAGACAAGGAACAAGGACATAAGAATGACTAGGAAAACTTTTTTTCTAAAATAATCCACTAGGGCATTACTCTCCAACCCTAGGATATACTCTATATCCCACAATAAAATAACCAACACCTGGGGTGCTTAGACCCTGGCCAGTGACAAACAGAGCTAAAATATTCATTTGCCATATAAATTGTACTACTGATACTTAGGGAGAAAATCCTGGCATTAAAATTTTTTAATTTCTTGAAAGTGAACTAATTTATTAGTATCTCTAGTCTAAACTAGACTAGATTAAATTTTGTAAAAGTTCAAATCTGGGAAAAGAAAGGGGGGACTTAAATACTATGTTCCTTTTAGATTCCCCAAAATATTTTATTCTATCAAGAAAACTATTTCATCACACTTAAAGTGAAAGAGATCTCAGTAAAAGAGGGAACTATGTAAAAGATTCAGCTATATCACTAGAGCAACATTTCTGTTCCCAAATAATGCATGCGAAGGAATTATCAGCATTCTGAATTTAGTATACAGAATATTAAAACCCAGAATGTTATAGTGAGGGGCTTTAGAACTTAGAATATTATAACATAAAACAAAGAATATTAGAATATAACCATAAGAGCTGGAAGGCTCTTAAGAGATCATAGAGTCTAATTTCATTTTAAAGATGGGCAAACTGAGGCCTAAAGAAGTAAAGTGACTTAGCCAAGGCCATAAAGCAACACAGCTGCAGAACCATGGATAGAAGTGTTCTCCAGAATCCAAGTCCAATGTTCTGTCCCCTTCATCATATTATATTTCTTCTATTAGCTGAAAAATATCTCAAGGGCCTACGATTTCATCAGTGTGCAAGTTCCCTCTACCAACACAGAACATGCTCTATAATACAGAATTTTAGAGAATGGCTTAAAGCTCTGGGTGGTTAAGTGATTTGTCCATGGCCATATACTCAGTAAATGTCAGAAGGGGGATTTTAAGTCATGTCTTCTTAATTCCAATGTCAGCACTCAATCCACTATGCCATTCTCTAGTTTTAAAATATTCATTTAAAAATAATAGCCAAGGAAAAAAACAAACCCTCCCAAAATGGATGTCCATTTAACTGAAAGTCATATTTGAACTGATTAAATTGTTTTTCTTTATTAAAAAATCCAACTAAATTCTTTAAAATGCCAGTTTCATTAGTCCCTTTATCATCACCATGATTTGCAATATACATTTTATCAGTGAGTAAAATCTCAGTTTTACATATCATTGGTTAATACAAAATAAATGGGAAACTGACATTAAATAGAAACCAACAAGCAAATACAATCTGCTTGGCTTGGTTTAGAAGACAAAAGAAGGAAACGAAATTTATTTTGATCTATTCATAATCTACTCATCTTAAAATTAAGGTCAATTTTAAATTTAATGTTGACTACATATGCACTGAATGGGCTAAGAGTCCTTACCTAATTTCCCTCAGGTGGAAATATTCCTTTCTTCTTAAAATTTCTCATGGCCCTGAGCTTGAATGTTCCCTTTGTACTGATTTACATTTAATTGGGCATCATAGTTATATGTGTGCATGTCTCACCTCTGCCAATGAACTGGAAGCTAATGGAGGACAGTGGCTGGATTATTTCATCTTTGTATCCCCAACACCACTTTTGGTGTTGGGCATATAGGAGGGCACTTTGTTGAATTAAATTAGATGTCCAATTAAGATCCAAATTATGACTTAACAACATGTCACAGAATCACAGATTGTGTCAGAGTCAAAAGATGCCAGAGAGACCAGCTAGTGTGACTTCCTCATTTAAACAGGTGAGGAGAAAGTGACTTGCCCAAAGTTATAGAATTAACAATAGGAAGCAGAACTTAAGATTTGCATTGGAGTCACTTTACTCCAAGTCCAGTGCCCTAGGCACTACCTGAGGCTGTCAATCTCACCCATAATATCAAGAATGGAGAGGGGTCACTCCATTTCAAGAGAAGTGAAGCATTTTTAAAATTGTTACACCTACAATTTCTATTTACTCAATATACACATATTGCCCCCCTTCTCCTCCTCCCCTCCCTCCCTCTTTTTGTTTCTCCCTCCCTTTCTCCTCCTCCTTCTTATTCTTCTCTCTCTCCCCTTCCATCTGTATACTCCACATACATAAATATATACATTATATCCAAAATTCATGAATTTCTATAACAACACTAACATGTTTAATGTAATATACATATAGTATAAATAGCTGGAGATTAAGCTCCATCCATGGTAACTCAGTACTTTTTTTGGTATTGAAATCAAATTAATAGAATCTTTCATTCACAGAATCAGGAGAGACTTTAGAGATGACCAAAAGGTAGCAAAGAGCACTGGGCCTAGAATCAAAAAGATCTGGGTTCAAATTGTGACTCTGACACGTTATGTGAATTTGGATAAATGCACTTCTGAGTCTCAGTTTTCTTACTTGTAAAATGGGGATAATACTCCTTCAGTGTTTTTAATGGGGGAAGGGAGAGGAGAGGAATGTGTATATCTTAAAGCATCATTATATGTTATTATTATTAGAATAAAATAATTACAAGGTTTAGAATCTGACAATCTTAAAGATCATGTATTGCTGCACTCTCATTTTCCAGATGAGGAAATTAAGGTCCATAGGGCTGTACAAGTGACTTGTACCAAATCCCAAAGACATAAAGTAGCTGAGTGAAAATTTGAATTTAGGTCTTCTAACTCCAAATGATGAAGTCTTGCTCAAACTATGAACTATACCACTGCTTCTTCTTCACTGCTATTACTAGTACTATAATTTAATCTTCATTTTGCAGATGAGGAAACTGAAGCCTACAGAGGGAAAATTACTGGACCAATGTCACATAACACATTAGTTAAGGAGTCAATTGCAGATCTTTTGCCTCCCAATTTAGGACTCTTCCCACTATCCCACACTCCTCTACCAATGCACAGTTCAAACTTTTAAACTTTTTGATGGTGCCCATAAAATCCCCAGGAAAGAGGATATTGCAACTCTCCCCAGCACATAGGTGCTTTAAATCATAGTTAAACAGACAGAATGTTACAAATAGCATGGTTTTCATTCTCCATAGCAGTTTTATTGACAAGTGTTGTTTTTTTTTCTCTCTTGTAAAGTTTAAAAATCTAACACTACCTGTCCACACAGAAGGGGAAACAAAACTTGGTCAAAGTCTGTAGAACTTCCTGTGGAGAGAAAAAGAGATAATTTATACATCTAATGGGAGCAATAAATCTAACATTAACCACAAGCGCCCAATCTTACAACTCTACCCCTGAAGAAATCTGAGACAGATGAAGAAATATGAGCTTTATCAATTACATGGGGAGGAGGACTGGGCAGTCAATCATGTGAAATAATAAACATGATCAAACTTCATTAAAAATGAAAAATTAATCAAGATTCACACATGGGCAAGCAGCAGGGGCCCAGCAGCAAAGCTCCAAAGGGAGGGAGGAGTTTGCATGGCTGAGTGTTAACACCCCTCAAGGGACCATCTTCAGCATGACCATATGGATCAGACTGAATAACACCAAACCACATGGGTTTGGCCTGGCAGGACCACTTCTGCTGGCACCATTTTTGCCTGTTACCTAGGAACAGAGGGGTCTGGGATTAGGAACCGCTTCCCAACATCAATAGGACCAATAACAAGAAAGAGATAAAGCCAATCGTTCTCAGAGATCATTTTTCCTGAATGTACTCACAATCATTTCCTCCATTACAACCTCTATTTGCTTAATTTTTGGTGAAAGTTTCTGTTTGTCACCAATTTATTCTGGCATCAAATTGCAACATTTTCAAGTTGTTTTTTAATGACACTACTGTGCTTGTCCTTGTTTACACATTCCCAGGTTATCAATTAATCAAAGTAAACTATTACTTCAAATGTCTTTTTGAAATAGGTTGGTAGGAATCACTAAACACATTCTTCAGAAAGAACAGAGAATGGAAAGGTGGAGTGGTACTTCAAAATTCCTCATTCTTTGGACAAGAAAACCTTTCCTCAGTAAAAGTGTCAAAGCCAAAGAATATTAGTGCCAGAAGGAAGGCTGGGCCACAGAGCAACATACCATAAAACACAGAATGTTGATCTCAAATGATATGCATGAAATACACCATGTTAGAACACAAAACATTAGACCTGGAAGCTTTTAAAACATAGAATGTTAGAACATAAAACTGAATATTAGAACTTTATATTAGAATTAGAATATTAGGACTTTATAATGTCAGAGAGACCAAGAGGAGTCCTTAGTAGACAGAATGGTTGAACATGGAATCAAAACATAAACATATATCCAGATAAACGCAACAGGCCTTTGAAGTCAGCAAACGTTTTAATGTTTTTTAAGTGCCTATCATATAAAAGGCAGATAAGTTACTTACACAACCTCCTGTGACAACAAATTTTTTCTAATTGAGCTTAACTTAAATGAAAAGCCTCATCAACACCACTAAAAATTCATTAATTCAAATGTTATAAAAATTAAACATGTATCCCTTTCATGAATCTGCTTTGCTCTTCAGCCTTTTTCACTCACAAATTTCAGGACAAAATGGTGAGCACATTTTTATGACTTTAAGTCTTGGATCTAAATTGAAACAAGCCTGACTTAACTAAATCCAAATCTGTCAGTGTGATGAAGTAAAGATTAGGTTACAAATGTAGTCCTTTTCCAACCAATAATAATGAGTTATCAATGCTAACTGGATTGATGATGCTCGCTTCATTTAGTTTTAAAACCAGTTCTATCACTCAAGAAAGAAACTCACATCAATCTAATCGTCTACTCAATGAAGCAGAAAACTTTTTGGCTTTCCCTGCTAGCACATATTCCTCCTACATAATTCAACTGAGAATATTCTATTCTTTAACATTGTTAGACGGGGGCTACATTAACTATACCACTGTTAAAAAATGAAAGCCAACACTAAATGAACTTTGATTAGAATGAATAACAAAGGAAATTTTCTCTCAATATAGTCTAAATTGTTGTATCTGTACACTAGTCATATCTGAGCTATGCTGTCTGTAATAGCTGATGTGCTATTTTAAAAGAGCATGTCTTCTATTTAAAGATTAATCACCACCTAGCTCACACAGAAGATACTGCTTAGGACTGAATTAAGGAGAAGCAGGGAGCTGGACAGTTCTGCCAAAAGCATTCTCCATGTGTTCCTGTACAACTTGTAATATTCTACATTCTTAAAGCACAAATGTCATCAGGTCACAACCCACCCCACCTCCCATACCCAAACTCCAGTGGGTCCTTATTATCTCTGGCATCTAATATAAACTCCTTTAATTAGCACTTAAAATGCTTTATAACCTAGCCTTTTTCTCTCTTTCTTGAACATAACTCTCTCCTACAAATCTACTCTTCCAACCACACGATTGCTTCCTTGCTACTCCATGAACACCACACTCTATTTTCCACCTGTACTCTAGTCCTGCTCCTCATTCCCTGCCCCCTCCACCCCCCAGTAGAACTTAGATGCTGTCCCTGGGATCCTGGCCTCTGATACGTGAGCTCTGACCTTATCCTCATTAGAATCAAGACACTAGCATACTTACCTAACATCTGCATACCATCATAGTTTTAGCTTGAATACTCATGTTCTGTGTTTGAACATTTTATGTTCAAAGGTCCCTTCTAACTCTGTGATTCTATGATTACTATATATAGGAATAAAGGAGTTTTCCTGGCCAATAAGGACATCATTCAAACAACTAGGAGAGTAGAGGGAGGAACATTCACTTTAATATCTTTAGGGCCCCAGCCCCACTAACACCCTTATCCTATACATGTATCCTTCCCAATAATTTAAACAAAAGAAATAATTTAAACAAAAAAAGAGAGTCCTCTTTTTACCTCAGGATGAAATTTCCTTCAAAAAGTATATTTTGAAGGAAATCACTTCAGCATATATACCAAACATTCTGTAAAATTCAAACACATGTGCTACCAAAGGTATACAGACCACAAAGACTGATCTCTCCTCTACTACCCAAAAGCTACAAATGCAAAAAGGACTTTTCCTTTTTAAGTTGGAACTTTACTGATAAAAATGCTTGAAAGATATCTCAGATAAAGAAATCCTACGACTACTACATTTTGCCCTAAAGATCCAATAGGTAGTTAACAGGTCCAGCTTTAAGACTTTCTAAAACATAACAGCTACAAATGTCAAGACATCAAGGATCTGTAACTTCACCAGTCAAGTAACTCAACTAAGAAAGTTGCCCAAGGTTCAGGGAAATTAAATGACTAATTACTAAACATTGGAGGTAAGACCTGAACCCAGGTATCTCTGACTTCAAATCTAGTATTTTATCCATTGTATTACATTTCTTCCCCCACCTAGCATCATCACGCTTTCTGACATTCAAAAGGTGGAGAAAGTCATGGGAAAGATAGTGGGACAAATGCTCAGGTGTCTGGTCAGTACTCTGGCTAGCAACTTCAGTCATCCTCAACTGCTCTCTCTCACAAACTGCATATACCCAACCTATTGCCAAATCTCATCACTTCTCCCTTCATGTCTCTCAGATAAGGCTCCTTCTTTCCACTCACACGGTCCACTCTGTTCTAAGCTCTCATCACCACTTCTCTGTCCTACTACAAAAGCCTTCTGGTCAGTCTCAATATGCTTCCCACTCCAATCCATCTACCACACAGGTGCCAAAGTAGTTTTGTAAGATACAGATCTGAACAAGGCCTCTTACTGTTCGGTGATTACCTCCAAGGGTAACTAGAAAGGCTCCTCAGCCTGGGAATTTCCTACATTTCTAGTCTTCTTATACATTCTCTAACCCAGTTACACTGACCTCCTTGCCATTCTTCACCATGATATAACATCTCCTGATTCTACATTAATACTAACCATCCTCCATGTCTGGTACATTTTCCCTTCTCATTTCCACCTCCTGGCTTCCCTGGCTTCCTTCAAGACTCAGATCAAACCTTGCCTTCTGCAGGAGACATTTCCAGTTCCCCAACACCACTACTGTTGGTGCTGTGTCTCTAACATTGCCTTCCTTTACACTGCATATGTCTTACATGTATAATTTTTTTCACATTTTGTCTTTCCACTACAATGTTAGCTCCTTGAGAGCAGGAATCACATTTTTACTTTCTTTGTATCTCCAGTGAGAACGCACAATACCTAGAGAATAGTAAGCATTTAATAAATATTTGTTAACTGCATATCACTTTTCAAAAGTCTATACTTGCCATGCAGCTCAGTGGACAGAGCACTAGACTAGGAGTAAGGAAAATCTGAGTTCAAATTTCACCTCAGACACTTACTAGCTGTGTGATTGCAGACGGTCAGTTAACGGCTCTGTCTACCTCAGTTCTTCAACTGTAAAATGGGAATAATTTCAACTATTGCAACTAATTGCAACTATTTCCCAGAATGGCTGTAAAAATTGAGATAATATTTGCAAAGTGTTTATCACACTGCCTGGCACATAGTATGCACTTAATAAATGCCTGCTTCCTTCTTTCCTTCCCTCCTAGGTTTATCTTTCAGAAGAGAGCTACATGTTAGCACATTACAATGGATGAATACTGGATGAAGAGACAAGACACAAGTTCTACTCCCAGTACTCCCATTTAAGCAAATCACTACCTCATCCTGGCCTCGGTTTTCTCATCGGTAAAACAAAAGGAGAAACAAGAGCCTCTAAATTCCTTTCTCCTTTCCATCTCTAAATATAGAACTTTATGACCAGATGATTTCAAAGGAACTCTTTAGGTCTCTCATTCTATAACATGGCATAAAAAATATTTTTTGAAATATAATCATTCATTTGGAAATGTAATCTATAACTTAATAGGTAATGGAGAGAACCAGACAGCATTAAGTGAGCTGTAATATGACCAACAATGTCTTGTATGTAGGAAGTGGTGTAAAAATTGTAACATCTTCTCACTCCCTAACCCCCTTCCTCTCCTTCTCTCATTTCATCTCAGAAGGGAACTGCTATTAAAGAGATGTCCTCTATGATGAATAACTTAAAGTATTAGAAGAGCTGTCTGGGCCACTGAGAGTTTGAATGATTTGCTCTAGGAAAACACAGTCAACAGTGGTTGAAGGTGGGTCTTGAAGTCAGGTCTTCCTAACTCCAAAGCTTGCTCTCTACCCACTGTACCATAGCTACCTCTCAAAGTAAAAGTTATCAGTCAAAAAATATAGAGAGGACATGGTGTCATTATATAGGTAAAACACAGGACAAAACAGGAATAAATCAAAGTCCCCACAAAATAAAGAATAAGAGGAACATATCCAGGAGGTGGGCAGATATCCTATAGAGGATTTTAGGGGGAACAAGGATGAAGACTGCAGAGGACAGGTTGCAATTAATGAGGATGTAGGGAGTGTCTACCTATATGGATGAGCTCTGAGATCAACTAAGTAACCTCTCACTAAGAAATCACTCTTTCAGCCAAGAAGCGAGCTTTTAGTTTGGTCAGCTGTTTCAAAGTCTTCTTGTGTTCAATGGATATTAAACTGAAAATTATACATATATACCCATATGTGAGTATGTACGCGTATATGTATATGTAACTAGCTGTCATCATTATATCAAAAAAGAAAGAGTGCTTACTTATGCTACAGTATGTTTTGTGTTTCCTGTTAAACAGGATAATAATGTTATAGCTAGAAGGGACCTTACAACAGAAAATATTAAAATGAATCTGAGATCATGGAGTGAATGCCATGGATAGAAGAGAGCTCAGAGATCATCCAATCTAACATCCTGATTTCACAGAGAAGGAGACATAGGCCCAGAGAATGAAAATAAAAGGCCCAAATACGTAAATCATTAGTGTCAGAAACAAGACTGAACCACTGAATGACTACTTTTCTCATCCCTTCCCCTCTAGAAAATATGACATCACTTTCACATGAAAAACGCTACTCTTCAAGTAAGATACCAAAGCCCTGCTTTCAATGTGATACAGACAGTCTCTAAGCTACCTCATTGATTGTTTTGCTTAGAAAATGATCTCTATCAACCAATTACATGTACTCCTTTTTCATGAAACCTGTATCTTTGAAGAGTGTGGTAGAGTGGAAAGAAAACTGAATTTGGGTAAAAAACTCAGGACTGGAATCTTGCTAATTTTGTAGCTATTGGCAAATTACTTCCCCTCTAGGAGACTCAATTTCCCTATTTGTAAAATGAAGGGGTTAGAGGTCTTCTGTTAGCCTTTAACATGTTACAGTCCTATGTGCTACACAGATGAAATGGAAATGAACAACAAATTGTCGGGGGTGGGGAGAAGTAGAGAGAGCAAAGGACAAGGGCAACATCCACCAGTTTCCAGGATCAATCCCAGAATTTATATTTTCACAAGGCTTTTTTATGTTCAGCTTGATTTCTTAACATTTTAATGAGCCAAAAAAAAAAAAGTGAATCTATAGCTTCCAGTCACCACAGTTAAAGTGCAGAGCATGAACTAGATCCCAAGGGGAAGGCAGCCCACCATGTCACTACTGGCTTTAGGACATACACCACCTGGTTCCATGTCCCCAGGTTCCAAATCTTTTCATAATCAAAACACTGCTGACATTATAAACCCCGCACGGGTTTGCTAAAATCCCCCTCAATCAATATGGCCAACACATAACTTATTGGAGACAACAGCGGGCTCATTGATTAAGTTGAGTTCCATAGCAAAGTTTTCAAAATAAATGAGACAAGGATACAGCGTTCAACCCCTTTGTGTCACAAGACAATTTATGAAATGGGCAATTTCCAAAAGGGCCTTTTTCCCCCTCACAAAACAGACAATCATTGAAGAGGGAAGAAGCCAGAACAGGAAGCAAAGAAAGAGAAGGGGAAAAAAAGAAGCAAGATTTTCAAGTAACAGCAACTCACATTTCTGAGGCACTTTACCCCCTTTACACCCTTTCCTCATAACATTTCCCTGGAGATAAGTAGTATAGGTATCATTTGTATTATACAGTTGAGGAAACTGAAATCTTCACAGGCTAAATGGCTTGCCCACAGTCACTGAGCAATGGAACAAGAATTGAAATGCAGTTTTTTTGTGTCAATTATTGTGTTAATACATTGCCTCTAAACTATGTATCTATTACAGTAACATTTGATGCGTCAGGAGTGTGATGTATCAACCAAAAGAACTAATGTGATATTAGAATACAACAACAGAAGTGTAGTTTCCAGAACAAGAGAAGCAATAACAATGCACCTATTCTTTGCCCTAGTTAAATCATACCTAAAGTACATTATCTAGTTCTGGGTTCCACATTTTAAGAACAATAACAAGCTGGACAGTTTGTCCAAAAGAGATCATTGAGGATGGCAAAAGGTCTTGAAAACATGGCCATATGTAGAATGGTTGAAAAAATTAGGAATATTTGGCAAAGAGAAAACTTGGGAGAAGGCACAATTATAGGATCCATCCCAACTCTTTCATCTTATGTATGAGGAAGCTAAATGATCACCATCTTTGAGTATTTAATGTGCTAATCTGCTTTAATGTAAGAAAGAATGTGCAAAAGGGGCAGATTTTGATTCAATGTAAAAGTAATTTCTTAATAACTAGAAATGTCCAAAAGTAGAATGGATGCCTTAAAAGTTAGTGACTACCCAACCCTCAAGGAGAAGTTAGATGAATACTTATCAGGAGCATTGCAGAGAGTATTCTTGCATCATGTACAGGTCATAAAATAAGAGGTCATCTAGTCCAACCCCCTCATTTTACAGATGAAGAAGCTGAAGCCAGAAATGGTAAATGACTTTTCTATTATCACCCAGGTAATACCTGTCGGAGGTGAAAGTCAAACCCAGATCCTCTAACTCCAAATCCAGTACTCTTCCCCTATGCCACACTGACTTTGGCAGAGAACTAGAAGATCTTTAAGACTTTTTACAACCCTAAAATCTCACAATTCTATGAAAACTGCTATTTTCACAATATAATGAAAGGAATAAAAAAAATTCACACACCAAACCTCAAGCTACTGAGAATGCAATCCATCATCCAGCAATTAGGACATTTGCAAATGGGACACACATATCTCTCAAGATGATTTCTCATTCAACATTGCATTCTCTCCAATTATCTGGGCAAAGGAATCCGAAAGTGAGGTCATTACAGTCTTGAAAAGGTGGGAAACAGGGCACTAAACTCTACTCTTCCTTCTAGAAGGATGGTTCTCTCATCTAGCCACAAAACTAGGTGAAGGGTTTTAAATTTATAATTTTTACACCATTTCAGAGTCCTGTCTGGAAGCAAAACTTTGAAGGCTAGATTCACTGAAGTTAATTAGGATCATTAATAACAAGAAAGTTATACCATTTCGTCCTGAAAGGGGGAAGGGAGATCCTGCAAGGGCTATCAACATTATTAACATGTACTTTCTTTATTTGCTTTGCTTTACTGAAACTGATAAACAAAAAAAAAGTGAGTCTGGCATCTAGAAAACACACATTTGAACATTCATATACACATGCATGCATGCATACACACAAGCATGATTAAACTATTGATATTTAAGAAATTTCATAAAGTTATTAACAGTAAAAAAGAAAAAGAAAAATATTTGAGATCAATGTACAAACAATATGGTAATGATCATACCAGCAAGCAAAATGTGTTTTTTTATGTTTTATTGGAAAAGTGATCTTCTATCAGGACAAAATACAAGGAAGGCTGATGGGAAATGTGGACAAGTTATTTTTGTCTACAAAAAGAAGAAACAATGTTATAACAATCTATGCTTTAGGATCCCTTCCATTTTTAACATTCTATGTTCCATTTTCTATAATTCTATGATCTAAAGTCACTTTCCAGCTCTAATACTGTATGTTCTTGAGATTCAAATGGACAGAATGATAGATCAATAGGGGAGAGACAAAAAAGAGATTTAATTATCTCACTTTTTTTAAACTGAAGATGCACTCTTGTGGATCACAATTCTAAGTCCTGCAAAGCTACATTCCAACCTGTAAAATTTTCTCTATTCAAATAAGAATATATACTGACCCTCAAGGTCAGTGTATATACAACTAAAAAGAAAAAAGGCTATCTTTAAGAAAATTGATCACCTTAAAAGCAAAATTAAAAATAGATACAAACACAAGCTTGGTTTTATTTAGAAATGTCTATAAACTTTTAGTCATTTCTACTTTTAAAAGGGGGCACTATTTTGAAGTTAACATAAGTTTAAAACGTTGATCAATAGTCATCTATGTAGTAGGATAAATTAGAAGTCCTTTAAATTTTAATTTATCACCAAGGACACTGAGAACAGTAATTTCCTAAGTATAAAAACAGGAAGATTTTTTTTTCTCCAATTTAAGCATGGTGCAGTGGAACAAGTACAGGATTTAGAGTCAAAGGACTTGGCTTTGATACTTACTAGTTGTGTGACTTGGGTAATTCACTCTCTGTGCCTCAATTTTTCCATGTGTAATACAGTGGTAATAATATTTGCTCTACATAGCTCACAGAGTTCTAGTCATCTTTGCACTTTGTAAATTATAAAGAGTTATGGAAATATGAACTCCTTGAAAATAGGGTCTGTTTCATTTTTGTCTGTGTGTTCCTGGTGCCAAACATAAGTGCCTAGAACATAGAATGCACTTAATAAATATTCGCTGAGATAATGATTTAAAATACCTAACTAAATTCAAAATCTACATTATAGTTACCTCTTCTGTAAGGAAAAAGCACTGATCAAATAAGCAACTTTGTAGCTCAACCCTTCAACTGAACATAAAGTTCCTGTCAAATTTTTCATTAATGTTATTGACATACTGCCTCTTAAAGAAGGAATATCTCAACAATATGTTTAAGGTCTCTTACAACTTTTCTGAAGTGTCAAGAACTTGTTCTACAGGCAGTAATTAGAATAGAAATAATGTAAATAGCGCTATAATTCCCAGCCTCAGTTTCTTTGATCTATAGCACGAGGGGGTTATACCAGCAGAACTCTAAGGCCCCTCCAACAAAGAGCTTTTCTAAGGTTCCTTCTAGTTTTAATACACAATAATTCTATGAATTTAAATATGAAACTATAGTTCTTGAATATAAAAAAATCTTAAATTTTAATAAGCATCTACATGTAAATTTCATATTAAAAATAGGTCCAAACAGAACAAACTCATGGGAAGGATCTGTAGTCAGAGACACTGGACCCAAAGCTGCTTACAACTATCTGTTTGATTTTAAGTCATGTAAATTCTCATGACCTCGGTTTTCTCATCCATAAAATTAAGGAGTTGAACTAGGGCCCTTCTAGCTCTCAATTTATCGTGCTATAATCCAATGACTATATTTCATAAATCCCCACCAAAAAAATTAACAGAGAAAACTAAAGTTTTATATTTAGAAAAAAGAAAACTCATTTCATCTTCTTCTCTTTTCTTTGTTAACCAAAACAGTAAAAACAAAGCTGAATCTCATAGTACAACTTCTATTGTTTCTTTTTAATAATTTAGAATTTTAAATAGAAGGGCTAAAAAGGGAGAAATTGAAATCTGTAGTCATTATGAAATACTAAAAATCTTCAGATTGTTTCAGAGTGCTCCCAAAATTAATAAGTAAAGTTTTGTTTCGTGACTGCAAGCACTCAAAACTGTCTAGGATATGAGAGAATTGCAGTCTGTATTGGTGAAGTGGGCACACATATTTATGAAATCAAAGATCCATAAAGTATTATTATAAGTGTTTACAATCTACATCAACAATATCAGTAATGTAATGCATTGAGCTGAACACTCATAAAATAGTAATGAAGTATAACTTTCAGTATATGGTGAACTATGCATGTTTCTAAAATTTTGCTAAAATGGATGCTATTTTTTAACATAATGTTGTCATCAGTTAGGAATGTTTGAGATAACAAAAAATGAATTTTAAAACAACACAAAATGGAAACAGATCACATTAAGACAAGGACCCAACATTATTTCAGTGAAGAACTCATGCTATACATTGATACTATTTGGTTACTTCTCCCTCCATTCCAAAGAAAAAGAGCATTGATAGAAATACTATTTTGTAAGCATATTATAAGCTGTCAGAATTTAAATATTTTAAATGCACACAAAATTGTGCACAGATGGGCAACTTTTCTGCTCACATTAGTCTAAAAAAAAAATCTTTCATTACCAAGCTCAAAGTCCTTGAATTTTTTAAACTTAATTGTGCCTCTATTTCTTAGAATTTACACCCCAAGGCCAAAGCTTTCCTGCCACCAGTCCTTCAAATCTGACTTGGACATTACACGGGAGGAGGCTCCAAGCCTCCCTGAGGTCTGAGCCCTTTCACCACATACGAAAAAGCAGTCGATAATGGGCCCGTGCTGAATTCACTGCTCTCTAAGGCTCCTCCTGGGACCCAGGCCTAGCAGATGTGATTGAAAAAAAAAATCGTGTCAGAGAAAGTAGCTGGAGTTTGTGGTTTAATGACAACTTAAACCTTTAAACCAGTACAACTAAAAGTACTAACAGGACGACTGCTACACTTTGCTAGTGCCAAGCTCCCCAATGAAATTAACACTTCTATCCACAATATCTCCTAAAGCCCAAAAAAAACCATTCTAATTTTTAAAAATATATTTAGCAAATGCAAGTATCTTCTAGGGCCATGAGGATAAGACAGAAATATTTTAAATATAAGTCCTTGAATATTCTTCATACAATTTTTATTTGTCCAAAGTATTTTCTCATCTGCCTGAAATAGGGAAGAACAATAGGATTATGAGATCGGAGCTAATTCCATGGCCAGAAGTCACCATGTGAATGTACACTATCGGTGAACTAGGGATCCCAAAGAACCACAAAAGCTAACAATTATTTTGAAGCTTACTCAACTTCAGAAAAGAAAAGGACTATTATGAATTATTTGAACTTCCCGGTTATTAAAATCCATTACCCAAGGGAGATCTGTTTAAACTATGAGTGGCTACAGGGCTCTACAACTCCTGAGAACTCTTTGTCTAACGTAATTACATGGTACTAAAAAACAGATTTAAGTATCTACATGGGATAACATTTTCCAAATTCTATAATTCTGCCTTCAGATGATAGGTCTTTCTTAACCTAGCATTTCGAAAGCCCTATTCAGTCCCAATGGCAGACCCACTTAATCAGCAATCATTGTTCTGGTAGGCAGGACTTTGTTGTCAAGACAAGGGGGTAAGGGGGTAGGGAGAGAACCTTAAAAAAAATTCCCCCCCCCCCACCCCGGCAACTGGCATAAAAAAAAAGTGATCTTTCTCAAACAGGGCCAAATTTATGCAAATCTTTTATAAACATTCACAAACATTTATTTAGCTTTTGAAATGCTGGCCTCATTTGAGGGCATGGAAATGAGAGGGGGAAGTCGGAAAACGCCAAGGACAGCTTAGGGGCCCCGCCATGCTGCATAAATATTCACAAGGAAGATTATAGGATTCATGTTCGGCTGTCTTAGGTTTCTCCAAAGTCCACATAGAATAGCAAAGAACAAAACTAACGAGAAGTGGAGCAGATGTTAGACAATGCATCAGCCTCTTTTCCTCTCTCACTTGGCTATACTTGGGCGCTTTTATATTTTCTTTCAATATGGTTAGGTCATTCAAGGATTCTCCTATACACTCTGTATTGTGGATACAGATCTATAAGCTGGGGCTCTGTCAGCTTTCCAAAAGTTTCCAATGAAAAGGCATTATGCAAATTTTACCTCTCTTACCCTCTTTCAGGGGGAAAAAAAAGAGAGAGCCTCCAGTATGTAGTCATTGGAGTATTGGAAGCCCCTGAATTCATTTCAGTGAGGCTGTTTGCCTTAGGGCCACGCTGCGTGTTTTGACAGTAGATCCCCCTAGATAGCTCGGATTAGTGGGGCTTGTTTAGATAAACTCCAAATCAAGGCCTTCTCTAGGTAGACAGCTAGATGTAGCTACTGAGTTTCCAGCTGCCTCCTCCTTTCATCCCCAAACAACTGCAGATTCACAGTAGCTATCACAGCCACAGGCTATGTCACATACATAAGTACAAAATTAAAGGATCGCTAAAAGAATCCTTTGTAAGTCTTAGTGCTAAAATAAGGAATCTGTACTGCATGGTTTACGCAAATTATCCAAGGTACTTCCCAGTAAGGCACTGAAAATCATCATCCAACAAGACATGTTAATAAAGGTCCCTAGGTGCCAAAAATGAATACCATCATGATATATTAATCTACACCTCCCTTATTTACTCTTAGGTTTTATAATAGAACAGTTCTCTTACTAATATTTTCTTCTAATATGCCACCTTGTCAAGAATGGGACAATATACCTGTGATGGTAATATTGGCAAACACAAACTCTAGCAGGTCTGATCTGCTGGAAAAAGAAGAAAGACTTTTGAGTCAGATTGGAGACAGATCATGTCTGTGGCTTGAGGACCACTCAGTTAAACTCAAAGAAGTTCATCATCAAAAATGGGGCTAAAAGAGCAAATTTTTTTAAACCACAAACCATGAAGACATATATACACTGATACATATCTTATGGATGTAGAAATGAAATGTTTGGGACTTGTACTTGTAGGAGGACTGACATCAATGACATTAGAGATCTTTTAAATAAAAATTTTTTTGTAATGCAAAAAATTCTATTTGTCTAGCATCAAGGAGATACTTGACACTGATAGATGATGTATATTAAAATAAAGAAGATAAATAAGTATAGCCATGAATTCTTCATATTAACATCTAACCTGCTCCATTTCCATACTGGTTGTCTCCCCACTGCCCCACTCCCACAGGTCATTATCACTTTTCCCCTTCTTTGTGTTGTCTTTCCCCCACCAAAATATAAACTCCTTAAGAACATGGAATAAGTCAATTTATGGATTCTACATTTCTAGCACTTAACAAAATAAATGATACACAGTAATAGCTTTAATAAATGCTTTGCCTATCTATATAGAAGGAATTATTTAACACTGAAGGATTGATTACAATAGCAATGATCATGACTGCATGGAATGTGCTCCCTCCTCATTTCCATCTCCTGGCTTCTGTAACCTCCTTTAAGACCTCTCTAAAGTCTCACCTTTTATAGGAAGCCTTTCTCAATTCCTCTTCATTCTAATATCTTCCCTCTGTTGACCATTTCCTATTAATCCTGTACATAGGCTTGTCTGTGTAGTTATTTGCATGTTATCTCCCTCACCCCATTGTGAGCTCCTTGAGGGCAAGAATTGTCTTCTGACTTTCTTCCTATGTCCAGTGTACAGTGACAGGCACAAAATAAGCGCTTAATAAATTTTATTGACTGAATGACTAACTTTAAAGATGACATTATTCCATACACATCCTACAGACAAGTTCATACACACACTTACATACATGGTCTTTAAAGAAACTCTACAAAACTAGGTATTACAGGTATTATTACTCTCCTTTTATAAGAAAGAGGAGAACCAGGACACAAATCCCCCTGACCCCCTGACCAGCATTCTATTATACCTCACTACCTCTTACTACATTATTGGTAAGGAGTTACACTGACGACAGGGCTCCAACAAAGAATTATGTCCCCCTTTTTGGCTTTCAGTTATACTGCACTTAAATTATAAATTCTTAAGTTACATTCGAGTTCCTCCCAACGAAGATTTTAATACAAAAAGATGATAATCATAGATATCATTTATATAGTGACTTAGAGCATATAAATTTGTAATCAGGATTTAAAACCTGCTCAAATGCTTTATGCACATTATACAATTTTATTCTCCTAACGGTCACATGAGACATGGAATAAAAGTATCATCAATATTATACCCATCTGATAAATAAGGAAAACCACAACAGTAGCCTTTGTGAGTTGCTAAGGCTGAAAGGTAATCGTTCATTTGGGGTCTCCTGATCCATCAACACAATCAAGATCTCTCAGAAGATGTAAGAAGACTGTTACAAGAAGAAAGGTGTGTGGCAGGAAAAGCCCTGTATTTGGAGCCAGGAGGCTTGGACTGAATCTTGGCTCTGCCAATTAGGAGCTGCTACTCTGGGCTAAGGCACTTTAACCATCTGAACCCATTTCCTTATCTGCAAAAAAAGAAGACATTGGACAAAATCATCATCAATGATGCCATCCAACTCTACAATCTTGGTAGTTCTAGGAAACCAGTGACTAAACTCTCACCTTCCTGAGACTCTTTCTACAAAGAATTAGTAGGGTTTTTAATATATAATTGGGTTAATAATTAGAAACTTCTCTTGGCCATATCCTTTCTTCCTCATGGATAAAAAGTTAGAGATTTGTTTCCTGGCCATGTGTAGAAGAAACAAACTCATTCCTATTTCTCAACTGATGAGAAAGTTGGATAAATAGAAGCAAACAAGTTCTTGTTAGACATGCATATATGACTCCTACCTCAGCAACCCCTGTGCCTTGATTAATGGTTTGTTTTCTTTTGGCCCACCCATGAGGTCACCACCCCATTTCTGTCCTCATCCCCAGATCTCCTCATGTACTCTCATGGCTTCACACACCATTAATCATAGGCTTCACAAGAATTATAGCTATATTTTATCTATGAGAAAATTGAGAACCAGAGGAGGGAAGTCATTTGTCCAAAACCACACAGCTAGTAAATAGCAAAGCCAAGAAATTTGAAATTTATGTTTGCACTATGCTATGTTGCTTTATGCAAACGATGGCCAAATTTGTATCTCCAAACCTGATATCTCTCCTTCAATCTAATTTCATATTCTTACCTGCTTGCTGGATACTTTCAGTTGAATGGCCCACTAATCCATCAAACTTGATTCTAGAAACTGAATAAATTCATATCTGTCCCCAACAAAATTCTAGAAGAAATTATTAGATTTAGAGTATCTAAGAATTTACTAATCAACAAGTGTCTATTAAGCAATATGGAAGCATATAAGTAAATACAAAGTAACCTAGAAGGAAAGGGTACACTAATTGTTTGGGCAACAGGAAAGGCCTCTTATAAGAATGGCACTAGCCTAGCTCAAGATTCTAAGAGATCTGGTGAAAAGGGAATACATTCCAGGCAAGCAGGAAAGGCTACGAAAAGGTACAGAGACAGATGTGGGATGTTCTGTACAAGCAACCAAAGAAAGCAAACTTGACTAATACACAAAATGAGTAAAAGGATACAACGCAAAGTAAATCAAAAAATATAATATAGGCTCAACAGAATCAAATTATGAAGACCTTTAAACCCCAAACTGAGTTTACATTTTATTATAGAAGTTAGCAGGAACCAATGGAAACGCTTAACAAAGGGAACAACACGGTTAGGAATATTTCTTTGGTAGGTATGTAAAAGATAGATTAGAAAGGAAAGATTTGAGGGGGGGAGGCCATTGAGATAATTCAGGCAAAGATGGCCTGGTGTGAGCTAGTGACCATATCAGTAAAGAGAAGGGAACAGATGCAAGAGATGTTGTGGAAGTAGATTCTGTATTTATCTTGGCAACTGGATTTATGGAGACTGAATGAGAATAAAAGGTTCAAAACAGGTCTTAGTCTGAAAACTAAGGTGATTGGAAGGATGGCACCCTTAATAGAGAAAAGGAAGTTAGGGAAGGAATAAAATGCACACTCATTTTGGTATGAAAACCTATCTTACAATACAGGAAAGCGGGGGAGATGGGGATAAGTAGGGTGTGGGGGATGATGGAAGGGAGGGCAATGCGAGGAGGGAGCAATTTAAAGGAAGTTAGGGAGAGAGTAACATGTGAAGGAAAAGTTAATAACCTCAATTTATATAGAGAGAGAGTTTGAGATGCCTGTAAGACATCCAGAAATGCCAATAGGCACTTTGCAATATGGGACCAGAGATCAGGAGAGGTACTAGCACTAGTTCTGTGAATCAGCTGCATAGAGATGGTAATTTAAGCGAAGGGAGCTGATCTTTTGAGATCACCAAGTGTGTGTTCATCCTTCATTGACAAAAAAGACAATGCCATCACAGAAATAATGACATGACTTGCACTTGACTTTGTTTTGAGATCACCAAGTGAAAGTGTATAAAAAAAAAAGAGAAGAAGGCCCAGGAAAGAATTTTGGTGTAATAATATTGATCTATGTCTACAAAGAGCATATACATACCACAGCTTATCTAAATTTTCTATATCCTTTGATTTCTAAGCATAGCTGGTACTTGAAAAGCTTTAGCTATATTGTACACAGGTATGTCCCTTCATACCTCTGAATGCCCATGTGAAATAGTCAAAAATTATTATACCAGTTTTACAAATGAGGCAATAGAGAGAAAAAATAACTTGTCTGTAGGGCATATATCTAATATTTTGACTTCAAGTCGAATCTTCTGACTCCAAGTCAATGTTCTTTATAAATATTACCACTCAGATGTGACTTCCATATTCCATTCTCATGCAGTGCTTAATACAATGCCTCATACCTAAGGGATGTTCAATAAATGTTCCCCTACTTAAATCCAAAGAACTTAGATCTATTTTTATTTTCCCACCTAAATAGCTAGCTGCAGGCAAAGTTCTCACTAAGCCATACCCAGATAGGGCCGAACAGGCTAAAAATACCTTTATATACAGTTTCTTTTTGACTATTCATAGCTGAAGATAAACAGACCTTTGGGAAAGCCATGAGTTTGGCAAATCTATGCTTAATATCTCTAGTCTCCTTTTAGTGCCCCTTTCTCCCTTACTTAATGATGGTCTCTCACCCACCTGGAAGCTCAGTTCCCTCATTTGTTAAATTTGTTAATGTTGGACTAGGTGGCCTCCCAGGTTCCAGACCCAGACTGAGAAGAACCTGCTGTCAATCAGAGGTACTAACTGACTAACTCACTCATTCTTTCATATATTCAATAAATACATTTAATTAAGTACCTAGATGAAATTCACTATGTTTAGTTGGACCTGAGAAACAGGATTTGGTTGAACATTTACACAAAAGTAAAGACAGTCCCTTCCCTCACAGGGGTAGGGAACCTGCAACCTCGAAGCCACATGTGGCCCTCTAGGTCCTCAAGTGTGGCCCTTTGAATCCAAACTTCACAGAACAAATCCCCTTAATAAAAGAATTTGTTGTGTAAAACTTTAACTTAGTCACAAGGTTGAACCTGAGGACCTAGAAGGTCAAATGTGGCCTCAAGGTCACAGGTTCTCACCCCTGTTCAAGTAGCTTCAGTTCTAATGGGAAAGCCAACACGTAAAAAGCAGGGATGATCAAGGAGGGATATTTTGGTTGAGAAAGTTACAGGGACCTAGAATATCTGAATATAACACTTCAAGGGAAAAAACGGACAGTCAGTGATAGAGACAAATTTGAAGATTTCATGCTGAGGAAAAGACCAGAGCTGTATTTAGAATTTTGACTTTCCAAGACAAGAATCAAGAGAAGCATGAAAAGGTAAACAGGGGGGAAAAAAAGAAAAATCATAAAAGACTCTCTAAAGGTGAACTGTTTACATTACTACATGGAAAGAAAATATTTTTAACTCTTGAATCTTTTCTCAGTATTTGGGTAGTTGGAGAGATTGTATACACACACACACACACACACAGACACAGACACATACACATAGAGAGTACAGGGTGTGTTATATCAGAAGAGATGATATCCACACACACACACACACACACACACATAAATAAATGAAATGAAAATTAAGGGGTGAGAAAGGGAGTAATGAAATGGGGCAGGCTATAACTCATAAAAGAGTTAAGAAAAATCGTATTCAATAGAGGAGATAAGGGAGAAGGGGGAAAATAAAGCTACTCTCCCCACATGTGGCTGAAGGAAGGATTAACATGCTCACTATAATTTGATATGAAAATTTATATCACACCACAAGAAAGGAGGAGAGGAGGCAACAAGTGGAGCAAGGGGAAAGTTAGAAGGGAGGGCAAATGGGAGAAGGGAGTCACTAGAAATAAACACTTTCGAGAAGGGACAAGGTCAATTATAGGGGGGAGAAATAAGGGGGACAGGGTAGGTCAGAGGGCAATGTAATTAGTATTACACAACATGATTACTATGGAAGTCTTTTGCAAAACAACACATGTTTAATCTGTGTTGAATTGTTTCCCTTCTTAGTGGGGCTGGGGAGGAGGGGCAAGGGAGAGAAGTTGGAATTCAAAGTAGTAGAAACAAATGTTGAGAATTTTTACTGCATATAATCGGGAAATAAGAATTACAGGGATAGGGGTATGGAAATTTATCTTGCCCTGCAAGAAAAAAGAGAAGATGGGGATAGGACAGCGGTGGAGTGTGATAGAGGGGAGGGTACATTGAGGGAAGGAGTGGGGGGAGGGAGGTGATGGGGAGAAAAATTGGTCATGTTACAAAGTGAGGTAAAAAGCAATTAGTATTAAAACAACAGACTGAATTAATTACTGAGAATAAATCAATGACAGCTTTAGTTTGGAGAAAAGAATTTCAGTCTAACTTTCCAAGAGGAAGGTAACCTCTGATAAAATT
>CM053769.1:333344478-333362216 GCA_028658325.1 Potorous gilbertii | reverse complement strand
TGATTGCTATTTAATCAGGAACTAGAACATGTATAGAAAGACAGATAAACCACTTAAGACTTGCCTAAAAGATGTTCCTTAGTCAAAGTGAAACTATAATCATATTTTAAACCTGGTTATAAGAACTTGCCATTTTTAGATGCTATGGGACTACTAAGTGACTGTTCTTCTGAGTCTAACTCCAGGTATGGGAAACAAGAAAGGCTATCCAAGCCTCCATTACATGATGCCAGTATGCTCACGAGATGCTATTATGAACTACATAGGTGATCTCAAGGAAAGAGCAGTTGTTCAGCATGGGTTGAGGTGGGATTCTCTGGACTCAATTTCCCCACTGACACCTGGCAGACTTTAAGCCTGACTGAATGTAAGTGGACAATCTACTCCTGCCTGGAATAGACATGAAGTTGGGGAGATAGTTTCCCTGCAATATCCCTACTCTTGGTGGAAATTTCCTATAGTCAAAAGGTTTGTAAGCTGAATATCAGATCTATTCAATTTGGGTAGAGGAACATCCGAGGCTGTCTAAAATTAAGGTATTAGGCATAGGACTTTAGACCAACAACATTAAGTTAGGGTCTTTTCATTCTTAGTAATACTGTGGAGACAATTAGATCAAGAGATTGTGAAGTTAGCAACATAAATATTATCTGTGTCTCAGTTGGTTTATGTCAAAAAAAAAAGTTCTTTTGTGGTACATATTGTAAATGCTTTAAAAAGATGTATCACCTGACCAAAAGTTTGAATTGCTTTATCTGTTATAAACTGTGTTAAAAATAAAAAAAAAAGAAAGTTACAGGGATAGTGAGCAGAGATGTAGAAAAGGACAGATACATATTATCTAGTAGAAACAGCAATTAATTTTACTACATACAGTTCAAGAAATAGGAGTGGTACAGCACAGAGAAAATATTATAAGGCAGCTAGCAAAAAGATGACTGGAAAGGAAAGTGAGACATGGATGGAACTGGCCTGGCCTAATATAATGAATCACATGAGGTGTTCACCAATGAGAAGAGGGGTGTAAAAGCAAAAATTCCAGAGATGAAAATGTTAAAGGCCCAAGGACGTGATCTCTAGTCCCAGAAGCAAAATGGCTATCAAGAGATAAGATGACCAAGAAGGATATGGCCAGCAAGTAAAATGAAATTAGGTAATTACTATTTGTAGGCTACCATTCTGGGGACAAAAAGAAAAAAATGAAATATACCTCTTCTCAAGAAAATCAAAGTCTAATAAAGTGAGATTTCTGCAACGTAGGTCTACCCTCCACTCAAGAAAAATTCAACTATTCCAAACCTTAGCAGAATCTTTAGGACTGTTATGACCAAAAAGAAAAAATTCACCTACTGCCCAACTTTCAAGTCATGAGTCTTTCTGCTAGTCCTTGGATAACAGATACAGTCTATCACAAGAAAGCTTTTCTAGTTTCTTAGTATTTGCCAAAAGTTGAGTGTCACTGACAATAGTCTTTACAAGTTCAAGCTTTACAAGCGCCATGCTATGATGAAGCAGTGAAAGAAACTTTACTAGAGGAGAGAAAAAGGAAGTATAAAGATAGGTAAAATACAGATTTGGTCTTTACCCTTAAGGAGCTAAGAATATAGTAGTGAAGCACATAACCAAATAAATATTAAAAGAAGAAAATATAAGTACACAGGAAGAATGATAAAGGCCAGATGAGGAAATGATCACTTTCAACTTCAGGAAATAAAGGAGAAGATGGAAAAAAAGGAGAACATCACAGGGAAGGAAGTATTTTAATAGAATCTGGAAGAAACTGAAATTCTGAAAGAATAGTTAGAAGTTCATAATTTCTTAATTTTTAAAAAATACATAAGATAGGATCTTAATGAAAATAAAATAAAACAATTTAAAAATAAAAAAGAATACATAAGATGTATAGAGTCAAGAAAATGCACAATGTATTCAGGAGAGTAGCTTATTTTGATTTAAATGAGTTTCAGAATGTGGTCATTACCCAGACACTTAAAATATTCAGGCATCAGTTTAAGAAGTAAGGAGACATTTATTTGACACTTGGAAATGGTTACCATTCACTGTATACTTTCACAAACTAGGCTATGAACAAAACCGGACCAAATCACACGGTATAATGGGAAAAAAAATCATTGAACTGGGAGCTAAGAGACTTAGATTTTTGTCCCACGTCTGTCACTGATGACATTTACCCTAGGCAAGTCATTTGGCCATTCGTGGCCTGTTTCCTCATCTACAGAATAAGGAATTGAACTATATGATATATAAAGTCACTTTCACTTACAATCATTCAAGGTACTCTCCAGTACTATCATTACCAGAAATTCTTCCAGATCTAATAATCTATACTTTAACACTCCCTGTATTAAGGTCCCTTCTAGATCTCCCATTATATGGTCTATGGTATTCAACAGCTCTAACATCTGACGTTGCATCACTATATTCTGAGATGCCTTTCTAAGCTCTGATGTTATATGTTCTAAGGTCTGGTTCATCTCTAAATTATACGATTTCTGTGTGAACTAAATAATTTCTCTGTCCAGGATAAATTTAAAGTCAAACTTGGCAATATTTTCCAAATGTAGCTATGGGTGTTTGTTCTGAGAAAGGGTCTTAGAGAGAATAAAGGGATGGGGAGAAGGAAAAAAAGGACTTGAGGGGGTAAAGGTGAGAGGCTAGAAGATTTATGCCAGGGCAAAAGGGGATGGAAATATAAAGGTATAATTTCTATGTGATGATAAAAGTCTAAATGGTGGCTTTTATCAAATCATTTCCTTCCAGAAGATTCCTTTACCCCAACATTTTGCTCCAGGTATTAGCACAAAACTAACAAGGATAAGTTACACACAGAAAGCAGAATATACTGATGTAAAGAACCCTTGGACCTGACATCAGAAAATTTGAAGTCCGTGAGAACAATGATGATGGTAATGATCAGTTGGCATTTAAATTATAAAATAATAAATCATAAGAATCACAGAGATCGCATGATGAAGTGGTTGGGGAGCTATACTTAGATTCTGGAAGGCCTGGGTTCAAGTCCTACCTCTGATATCTACTAGGAATGTGACTCTGGGCAAGTCACTCCCCCTCTCACTGCCTCCAGGCAATCCTCTAATTGCAGAGAAGGTGACAATCTTCAATAGCAGAAGGAAGTTCCTCAATTTTTCCTTAAAAGGGGTGGAGACATTTGGTTGGCTCATGGTACTAAAGGCTCAGACTGTTGGGGTGAGATACATGTATATATAAATTTAGAAATACACAGATACACAAAATTACCATGTTAAAAACACATTTACTGAGAGAGTTGGATGATAGAAGAAGGCTTTGGGAGAACTGCCCAGGCTGGGGAAGAAAGATATGATGTTTGTCAAATCATTTTTTAAAAATATTTTTAAAAGAACCTTTTACAATAATCCACTGAAAGAAAATAGATAATTCTGAGTGAAGAGAAAAATGTGGGAAATGTGATGGATTACAGAAATTGATGGAAGAGAAAGTAGAAGGAGTTTGAAATGGTACTAATATTGCAGCTTTAGAAGATGAAGTCAATGGTTTCAAAAAGAAATAAAAAAATAAGAAGGCACAACTGGTTGAAGAAGAATGAGTTGTTTCAGACTTGACGAAGACCATTTTCCCTCACAGGTTTATTACAGGTAAAATGGCCTTTTTTCTAATAACAGTCCTTTTGATTATACCCTTAATTCCATCCCTTCATTTCTCCTCCAAAAATATCCCTCTTCAATCATTTTCATTTTCTCTTGAAGTTTCCAATCTCTTCTTGAAAGAAAGGCTTCTTTTTGTTTATATGCTCCCATAGTGCAACAAAATCCACTACTCTCCGGGTTAGTTCAGTCAGTCTCACAAGTTCTCAACCCTCAGAGATCTAGCTTTCTAAAGACAGGCCATAAAACCTTTATAGTCAAATTCTCTCAGGGTCCTATTGAGGGAAAATACACTTCCCCTACTCACCACTCTAGTTCTTGATCCCCTATTCAACAGATTTTCTATGTACACAACCAGCTACTCATAGAGTAAAGTACCATCAACTGCCTCTCCCTTGTGACTGAAGTGCAGAGTAATATAATCCTTCCAGAGTATCCCTTTATAGAAGGCACTGAATTTCCCAGCTAACTCATCATTTCTCATCAGTTACTCGGTGTAGTTTTGACTCCATGAATATCATGTGCCCCACAATGGGGAAGCCCCTACCCCTTCAGCTTCCTTTTGTATATTATCCTCTCTCATTAGATGGTAAGCTCCTTGAGGGCAGGGATAGTTTCTGCCTCTCTTTTGTATTTGTATCCCATGTGTAGCATGGTGCCTGGTACAAAACAGGCACTTAATAAATGTCTAATGACTTCTGACACATCCAAGTACTTTTAATCATGACATCTTTATGACACAAACATAACCATTTACTTAATAGTAAGGCAAAAGAAATAGCATTATAGATACTAAAGCAAAAGACAGTCCCTGGCTTTGAGGAGCTCACAATCTAATGGTAGAGAAAACGTGCAAACAATTATGTATAAACAAGTCATATACAGGATAAATTAAGAAATAATTAACTGAAAGAAGGTATGAGAATTAAGAGGAATTGGGAAAACCATCCTGTAGAAGATAAGATTTCAGCTAGGACTTTAAAGAAGAGAGAGAAGCCAGGAAGTGTAGATGAGGATGGAGTATGTTCTAGGCATAGGGTGGGGATCCCCAAAGCCAATGAAAATGCCCAGAGCTGAAAGACAGAGTGTATTGTTTTTAGAATAGCTAGGACCAGTGTCAATGGATCAAATAGTATTTGGAGGGTGGAGGTGCATGTAAAGTATGTAAGAACACTGGAAAAGTAAGGGGCAAGGTTGTTTATGAAAAGCTTTGAGCATCAAAGAGAGAATTTTGTATTTAATTCTGGCAGTAATAGTCACTGGAGTTTATTAATTAGCAGGGTGACATAGTTTGACCTAACTTTAGGAAAACTACTTTGGTAAGTGAATAGAGGATGATGAACTAAAATGCAGAAAGACTCATGGCAAGCAGACTAAACAACAGACTACTGAAATGGTCTGGGCATGAGAGGAAGACCTCTACTGGCCAGTAACAGAGGAGAGGAGACATATTTGAGGGATTGTGATCAACAGTCAAAGGCTGCAGAGTGGTCAAGAAAGATGAAGATTGTGAAAAGGCCATTATAACTGGCAATAAAGAAATCATTGGTAATTAGAATAGGCAAAGAAAAAACTACGTTTATTACACTTTGCAGATGATATGATAATATACTTAGAGAAACCTAGAGAATCAAGTAAAAAACTATTTGAAATAATAAACAACTTCGATAAAGTTGCAGGTTACAAAATAAACCCACATAAATCATCTGCATTTCTATTTATTAGTAACAAAGCCTAACAGCAAGAGATAGAAAGGGAAATTCCATTTAAAGTTGCAGTAGAAATTATAAAATATTTGGGAGTTCATCTGACAAAACAAACCCAGGGACTATATGAATACAATTTCAAAACACTTTTCGCACAAATAAAGTCAAATTTAAGTAACTGGAAAAACACCAGTTGCTCATGGGTAGGCTGATCTAAAATAATAAAAATGACAATTCTATCTAAATTAATTTACTTATTCAGTGCCATACCAATCAAACTATCAATTTATTTATCAATTTTTATTTATTTTATTTATCAAATTTTATTTATAAATTTATGAAAATTTATTTATAAATTCTATTTATTTATTTATCAAAATTATTTTCTAGAGCTAGAAAAAATAATACCAAAATTCATCAGGAAGAACAAAAGATCCAGAATTATCAAGGGAATTAATGAAAAGAAATGCTAGGAAAGGTAGCCTAGACATATCAGATCTCAAATTGTATTATAAAGCACCATTCATCAAAACCTCTTGGTACTGGCTAAGAAATAGAGGGGTAGATCAATGGAATAGGTTAGGTATTCAAGACACAGTAGTCAATGGACATAGTAGTCTGCTGTTTGATAAACCCAAGGACCCCAGCTTCTGTGATAAGAACTCACTGTTCTTAACTGGATAACAGTGTGGCAAAAACTGGGCATAGATCAATGCCTGACACCGTACACAAGAATGAAGTCCAAATGGGTACATGATCTAGATATAAAGGTTGATACTCTAAAACAAATGAGGGGAGCAAGGGACAGCGTATTTTTCAGATTTATGGAGAATGGAGAGATTTATGACCAAATAAGAGACAGAGAACATTATGAAGTGTAAAATGGATAATTTTTATTAAATTGAAAAGCTTCTGCACAAACAAATCCAATGCAACAAAGATTAGGAGGAAAGTAGAAAAGTAGGAAAGAATTTTTACTACTAGTATCTGTGACAAATGCCTCATTTCCAAAATATATAGAGAACTGAGTCAAATTTACAAGAATACAAGTCATTCCCTAATTGATAAATGGTCAAAGGATATAAACAGGCAATTTTCAGAGGAAGAAATTAAAGCTATCTATAGTCATATGAAAAATGACTAATCACTATTGATTAGAGAGACACAAATCAAAAAAACTCTGACGCACCACATCATGCCTATCAGATTGGCTAACATGACAAAACATGAAGATGATAAATGTTGGAGAAGATGTGGGAGTTAGAACACTAATTCACTATTGGTGGAGCTGTTAGTTGAGTCAACCATTCTAGAGAGCAATTTGGAACTATGCTCAAAGGGCTACAAAAATGTGCATACCTTGTGACCCAGCAATATCTCTTCTAGGGTTGTATCCCAAAGAGATCAGAAAAATGGGAAAATGTCCCACATGTACAAAAATACTTAAAGCAGCTCTCTTTGTGGTGGCCAAGAATTGGAAATTGAGGGAATGCCCATTAATAGGGGAATGGCTGAACAAACTCACATATGAATGTAATGGTATACTACTATGTTACAAGAAAAGACAAACAGGCGGAACTTCAGAAAAACTTGGAAAGACTTATATGAACTGATGCTGAGTGAAATAAGCAGAACCAGGAGACTGAACTGAACAAGGACTGTTTCTGATAGACTAAGACCTCCACAGCAATGCAAGGACCTGAAACATTCCCAAAGGACTCCTGAGACAAAACACCATCCGCATCCAGAGAAGGAACTATGGAATCGGGACACAGAATGAAGCAGAATATTCACTTTTGTTACGTTTGGTTTTGTTTAGTTTTACTCATGCCTTCTCCCATTCGTTTAATTCTTTTATGCAACATGACTAATGTAAAAACGTGTTTAATAAAAATGTACTGTAGAACTCATATATGATTGGATGCCATCTCAGGGAGAGAGAAGAGGGGGAGGGGGAGAAAATTTAAGATTCATGGAAGTGATTGCTGAAAACTGAAAACAAATAAATTTTTTTAAAAACTTTGTAACTTTGGAAAAGGAAGTTTCAGTCAAATGACAGGGTTAGCTCTCTGCAAATGGCCTCTCTTTTACCAGTAAAATATGAGGCAAGGTTCTCCAGCTGAGAGTAGAGGGAGAGGAGCCAGAAGATGTCTAAACAAATAGAAAAGATGGCAGCAAGGTCAGGTAACAGAGAATGAATATCACAAAAGTGTGATAGTTCTTTAAGAAGAGAGTCAGGTTCTAAAGTTCAGAATGAGCCAAGGCTGCAAGGAAAGCCAAAGGCAATAAAAAGGTGGAGATTTTTAAAGGTATACAGAAAAATGGAAGATTAAAGAAGTGATACAACCCCCAATCAGAGTGGAAAGGATAATTTTAACTGATGACAGAGAAATGGAACTACTCAACTTTTATTTTTCTTCTCTTTTCTCTGCCAAGGAAAATAATGTACAAATTAGAAAGGACCAAACAAAAATGGCAAATAGGGAATTAAACCCCAAAACAAGTAGGAGGAAAGCAAAAGATCATCTATCTGCATTTAACAAGTTGAAGTCAACAGGCTCAAACAGACAGTAACCCAAGGTACTAAAAGAGCTGGCGGAAGATCACTGAATCAAAAGGACAGAGACGACGGAAGAGGTGCCCCAGGACTGTAGATAACCACAACCACAGTAATAACTACTATAACTACAACTATATTTATATAATGCTCACTATGAGCCAGAAGAATCTGGAAAATAGAGGCCAAAGAGCCTGACTTCAATTTCTGGAAAATTCTACTGCATGTAATTGAAGTGTTGGCTCTGGTGAAAATCTAGGAAAGGAGTAAGTAATCACAAAATGTCATCAACTCTAGGTTATGACATTGTGATAGTATAACAGTTTTCCTCAAATCTCCCAAAATAAAAAATCCCATAAAAAGAAATATGCCACATAAAGGATAAATGCAGCTAAATCCACAAGTTGGAAAAACTGCCTACACTCTTGAAAAAACATCAGAGAATGTCAATATCCCAGATCCCACAAGCTTCCTTCCCTACTCACACCATAGCTGGGCACAATAAGTAAGTAAATTTGCATGCTCATGCTTTGGATTTGAGCTGGCAGAGTCCCTTTGATGTTCCAACAAAACAAGGACTCATCTTAAATCAGCTTGAATCTCTACCACCCACACCACCACCTTTACCCAAGAGAGGGACCAGATTAGCTTTGCCTAGCCATACCAACTGGGAAGACAGTAGAAGGAACAGCAGAGAAGGGAATATACTCCACCCACCCTGCTCCAACAGTAGCAAGAAAACTACAGACTGGATCAAAAGAGAAGTTTTTAAAATAAAATATTATTAATTAAATCAGGTTGGAAAACTGAACTGCAAAGGTAGAATTAGAAAAAAAAAACCAGGAAGGTACAGAACACAGAAAATATAATAGATAGTTTCTTTAAAGAAGTAAAGGCTCTGAAAGCAAGAAAAACAGATTTAGAACACAAAAAAAGACACAGAAACAGAAGAAAATGTCAGAAGAACAGAAAAAGGCAAAAAATTGAAAATGACACAGGAAATATATAAATGCTAAAGTTACTGGATGTGAAAAGAGAATGCACAGAGATAACAAGGATTACAACTTCCTAGAAGAACATGACAAACTATAAAACTTTAATATCATACTAAAGGAAAAAATAAAATTAAATTACCTAGAACTTTTGAATACAAACAACAAAGCACTGATTGAATCCAAAAGTTCATTACCAGAGAAAAACTCAATGATTAAAACTCCAGGGCACATAGTAATTAAATTCACAATTTCAATTACAAACAATAAATTCATCAAGTGAACAGTAGAAAGATCTTCAAATACAATGGACCATAAATTCTAGTAATTCAGGACTATTCTTGAATCATCAGGAATCAAAAAAGAAAATGGGAATAGTAAATTATAAGAAACAAAGGACATAGAAAAACTAAATGAACAAGTAAAGATACAGCTCAGAAATCAAAGAACAACATATGAGAAGTGACAAGAAATAAGATAAAGCAAAAGAAAACACTTTGGCAAAAGTAGCAACAAAATAACGTTGCTTATGTCAAGAGGTTGGGAGTAGGGAAAGGAAAATTTTGAGCCACACATTTAACTGGGCAGGGAAAGAAGAAGAGAAACAAAAACATGAGCTAGGAGAAAGAATACTAAATTAGCAACAGAAGTAAAGTCAAGGAATTGAGGATAAGTCATGCAAGTGAGAAAGTAGGAAGTTTGTGGGATAGACTCAAGGAAGTATAAATAAAACTAGGGGACAAAGCGATAAAAGAAAGGCATAAAAGTTAATGCAATGCTATGGAGAGACTAAATAATCTAGTAAAAATAAGTAGGATAGTAGAATGAGTAAGAAAACAAAATACTAGAAACATTTAATATGTAAAAACATATGCAAAATGAAAATATGAGACAGAAACAACATCAGGGAAGCTAAGCAATGTAATGGAAAGAGTCCTGGGGCTGGAGTTAAGAAGTCATCTTCCTGAGTTCAAATCCAGCCTCAGACACTAATTAGCTATGTGACTCTGAGGAAGTCACTTAACCCTATTTACTTCAGTTTCCTCAGCCAGAGAAGGAAAAGGCAAAAATGGCAAATCACTCTAGTATCTTTGCTAAGAAAGCCCCAAATGGGGTCATAAAGAGTCAGACTTGACTAAGGTGACTCAACAACAAGAACATATATCAAATATAGTAGTAGCAATCATACTACTGGATAAAGCAAAAAGAAAAATTCATAATGTCAAGAGATTATAAAGAAAATTACATTATACTTAAAAATACAGTAGACATTGATCAGAAATAAAATTAATACACAAACCACATAGCATGGAATCTAAATTCATAAAGGAAAAGTTATACAAATTACAAAGAGACATAGATATAACTATGGTATCTTCTGAATGGAAATATTAAAGAATATAAATATTGTTAAGCACTACATACTATATATTTTTAAAACAGTCCATGTACTGTGTCACAGAAAAATTATAAAGTATATAAAACCAGAAAAACTAAACATTCTTTATAGACCATAATGCAATGAAAAGAGTAATTTATACAGACAAGGAGCAAAAGACAGAGACCCAAAATGTAGACTTATTAATGACATACTGAATAATATGAGTCAAAGAGCAAATCACAAAAATAATCAATAACTACATGAAAGAGAACTAACAATGAGATAACATACCAGAATTTCTGGATAAACCTTTAAAAGTCTTCCTCAGAAGAAAAATAGAATCAAAGAAAACATACGTTAAAAAAAATGTTTAAATAAGATTGATGACAATTAAGTATACAAAAACTATCAACAGACAAATAAAAAATGAGCACAAAAGATGAAATCTTTAAAACTCAAAAAGAAATGGCTAACATGGAAAACAAAATTAATAATAAAAATTAAAACTAGTTCAATTAAAAGACTTAATAAAATTTATAGATGTTTAATTAACCTGATAAAAAGAAAAAATCAAATCACCAGTTTTTAAGAGCATGAAGAAATACTACGAACTTTCAGAATTTGTTAGAACTAACTTGAGGATGTGAATTTGAACCATCTGACTCCAAACTCACTCTACCACTACAGTGATACTTAATGTAAATTTTCCCCACAACATGCTATTTCTTATCTAATTCTATCTTCATTAATTTTATTTTTGCAAAACAGCTTTTCATTTTTACTCAGAATTTTCTATTTTATCCATTATAACCACCTCAACTACTCTATTTGGTTAAGAATTCACAACTGTGGGGGGGCAGAGCCAAGATGGCTGAGTAGAAGGGCGGACCTGTAGAAGCTCTCCCCGCATAGCCCATAAAATACCTGCAAAACATGACTTTAAACAAATTCTAGAGAAGCAGAAGCCACAAAATGACAGAGTGAAAGAGATTTCCAGGCCAACACAGCCTGGAAGGTTTCCAGGGAAGGTCTATCACACTGGGCTCAGAGTGGAGAACAGTCCAATCTTGCCCATGTGGCACTGCACTAACAGGACCAGAGCAGGCTTCAGGATGCGGAATCATGGGCAGCAGCTGTCTGTGGTGCCCAGATTTCTCAATTCAAAAATAGAAAAGACATCTGCAAAGGTCAATGAGAAAGCTCTTTCACCTGGATGAGAAGGGAACATGGTCTGACCCCAGCCTGACCCTGGGGCAGTAGCAGCCATTGCAGCAGCAACATTCACTGTTGGAGCCCTCAGTCTAAAGACCCTGGGTTAATCGAGCAGCTGATCTGGGTCTCAGTTCTGAAGGGCAGTCCTGGGGTGAGAAAAAGTGCCAGCAGTGGAGCTGGTGATGGCTGTGGAGAGGGAATCCTACTCGTAGATCCTGGGCAGATAAAAAAGCTTGTGGTTGCTCACAGAAGAGAGCATAGGCCAGGAGAGGAGTAAACTCCTCTCCCTTGATTGTGTCACCATGGAAGAACTGAGAAATTACAGGTCTCTAGAGTATACCCTCCACTTGAAAAGGATTCAAAAGTCAAGTAACTAACTGGGAAAATGCCCCAAAAAGGGTGAAAAAAGACTATAGAAGATTACTTTCCTGGTAAACAGATATTTTCTTCCATCCTCCCAGATGAGGAAGAACAAAGTATACCATCAGAAAAAGACATCAGAGTCAAGGCTTCTACATCCAAAAGCTCCACAAAAAAATATGCATGTCCATGGAAGAGCTCAAAAAGGATTTTAAAGATCAAGTAAGAGAGAGGAAAAGTTGGGAAGAGAAATGAAAGCAATGCAAGAAAATCATGAAAAGTGATTCAACAGCTTGCTAAAGGAGACCCAAAAAAATGCTGAAGAAAATAACACCTTAAAAAATAGTCTAACCCAAATGGTAAAAGAGGTCCAAAAAGCCAATGAGGAGAAGAATACTTTAAAAAGCAGAACTGGCCACATGTAAAATGAGGTTCAAAAGGTCACTGAAGAAAATAGTTCTTTAAAGATTAGAATGGAGCAGATGGAAGATAATGACTTTGTGAGAAACCAAGAAATAACAAAACAAAACCAAAGGATGAAATAGAAAACAATGTGAAATATCCCATTGGAAAAACAACTGATATGGAAAATAGATCCATTTTAAGAGATCATTTTAAAATTAAAAATTTTTAAATTTTAAAAAAAAATTTAAAATTATAACTGAAAACCATGATCAGAAAAAGAGCATAGACATCAACTTCCAAGAAATTACCAAGGAAAACTGCCCTGATATTCTAGAACCAGAGGGAAAAATAGAAATGGAAAGAATTCACCAATCACCTCCTGAAAGAGACTCCAAAAGAAAAGTTCCTTGGAATATTGTAGCCAAATTCCAGAGTTCCCAGGTCAAGAAGAAAATATTACAAGCAGCCAGAAAGAAATAATTCAAGTATTGTGGAAATACAATCAGGATAACACAGGATTTAGCAGCTTCTACACTAAGGAAGCAGAGGACTTGGAATATGATATTCCAGAGGTCAAAAGAAATACGATTAAAACCAAAAATCATCTATCCATCAAAAGTGAGTATACTTCAGGGGGAAAAGAGGAACTTCAATGAAACAGAGGTCTTCCAAGCATTCTTGTTAAAAAGACCAGAGCTGAATAGAAAATTTGACTTTCAAATACAAGAATCAAGAGAACCATGTAAAGGTAGGTGTGTATGGGTATGTATGTTTGCATATATTATATACGTGGAAGTATGTATACACACACACACACACACATACATAGACAGAAGGCACAGAATGAGCTGAATTTGAAGGGAGAATACCTAAAAAAATAAAATTCACTGTTGAGTGGAATATACTAGCAGTAAGAGAAAGGGAGAAGTAGAATGTAGTAAATCATCTCACATAAAAGAGGCAAGAAAGAACTTTTATGATGGAGGGCAAGGCAGGGGGAGATGAAATAAAATAATTGAGCCTTACTCTCAAGGGATTTGGCTTAAGGAGGGAATAATACACACTCAACTGGATATGGAAATCTATTTTACTCTGCAGGAAGGCAAGGGGGAAGGGGATAGGAGAGGAAAGATAACAGAAGGGACAGAAAATTGGGGAAAAGGATAATCAGAAGCAAACACTATTGTGGGAGGACAGGTCAAGAGAGAGAAAGGGAGGGCAGGATAGGACAGAGGGAAATGTGGTTAGTCTTTTACAACATAACTATTATGGAAGAGCTTTGCATTGTTACACAAGTATGACCTATATTGAATTGCTTGTTTTCTCAATGAAGGTGGTTAGGGAGGGAGGGAGAGAATATGGAACTTTAAGAATGAATGTTAAAAACTGTTTTAGCATGTAACTGGAAATTAAGTTATACAGGAAATGGAGTATGGAAATCTATTTTGCCCTACAGGAAAATAGAGAGGAAGGGGGATGGAAGAAGGTTGGGTAATAGAAGGGAAGACAGACTGGAGGAAGGGGTGCATGCTGTCCTTGGGTGGGGGTTGGGGAGAGATGGGGAGAAAATTCTGAATTCAAATTCTTGTGCAAGTGAATGTTAAGAACTGAAAAATAAATAAATTATATATTTTTTAAAAATTCGCAACTGTGAAAGGTACTTAATACCATTCTTTCCTAACTGTATACAGTTTATTTAACCTTTTTCCTTTACATAAAAGGAGTATTTTAATCTTACTATAGTGTAAAAGTGTTCTTCCTTCAAAATTGCTTTCCAGTTTTTCCAACAATTTCTTACAAAAAAAGAGTTGCTGCCCAAGTAGTTTATATTCTTGTTTTTATTTTTGTTTTAAAACAATGGATTACTTGTTCTTAATTGTTTCTGGTTCTAGTTTATCTAGCCTCTTCCACTGATCTACTTTTCTGTTTTCAGTCAGGATCAAATAGCTTTGATAACTACTGATCTTTAATATAGTTAGTTCACTATCTGATGCATCATGATGTCATTCATGTTTTTCCCCATTACATACTTAAAATTTCAAACTTTTTATTCTTTCAAATGAAATTCTGTCTAGTTCCAAAAAGCATTTCCTTTGTAATTTGATAAGAAATCAAATAATACATAAATAGATAATATGTAATTTAACTTTGGCAATACCATCATTTTTATCATACTGGAAAGGCACAACTATAAGCAGAGAATGTCTGTCAAATTACTTATCTCCTTGTAATTCTATAAAACATGGTAGTTTAGATTTTAGCAAAGTACATGACAAAGACTCTCATGCTATTCTTAACAGAGAAGATGAAGTAATGGGGCTGGATGATAATACCATTAGAATTATATGAATAGCCAGATAAAGAAGGCAGTGTTTAATGGTTGGCTATAAACTAGGAAAGATATCTCTATAGCAGTTTCTAGGATCTGTGGTATGAATTGGAGAAAAGTATATATGACTTGCTTTTGTAGTTTCTGCCTGACACAAAGCTAGAAGGGATAGGTAACACACTGAATGATAGTTAAGATCTAAAAATATTTCAATAAGCTAGAATAGTGGGCCAAATCTAGTAAGATTAAATTAAGTTTAATTCACTATGTGCAAGGCACAGTATGCCATATGTTCCAGGGGTGGAAACCTGCAACCTCAAGGCCACATGTGGCCCTTTAGGTCCTCAAGTGTGACTCTTGACTGAATCTAAACTTCACAGAGCAAATCCCCTTAATAAAAAATTTGTTGTGTAAAACTTGGACTCAGTCAAAAGGATATACCCAAGGACCTATAAGGTTGCAGTTTCTCCACGCTTGTCAAGAGTATATATAAAGCTTTACTCAAGTTCAAATAATCAACTTCACAACTAAGAGATGAGAAGAAATAGATAAAGAAAGAACAATTCATCTGAAAAAAATCTGAGAATTTCAGTAGTTTGTTCAATATGAATTGGCACTGGGATATGACAAACAAAAACAGTTAACAATACTAGGATGCAAGAAAAAGAGCCAAGGAGTCCAGGAATAAGGAAGTCATGCTCCTGCTATGGTCTCTGCCATAGTGAGACCATTTCCGAAGAATTTTGTTCACTTCTTGGTACCACATCTTAGGAAAGACATTAACAAGTTAAGAACCTTTGAAAAAAGATGACCCTTAAAAAACTTAACATGAAGATCCAATAATGAACTGGGAGTGTTTGGCTAAAAACTAATGTGGGGGTGAGGGAAGAGACATGAAGTAAGTTTCTGAAAAAGTCTGTCATGTGGAAGAAGATCTAGACCCTGGGGTCTTCACTGTGACCTCGGGAAAAGATCATCTGAGTAGAATTTGTAGAAAAGGGCTTCCTGTAAGGAAAAACTTCCTAAATAATTTGAGCTGTCCCAATGAAGTAAATTGCCTCAAGAGGTAATGTATTCCCCCATCTCTAAAGGTCTTCAAACAGTAGCTTAATAAAGATTAGTCAAGTGTGCAACATCTGAGCTTTGTGTATCAGATATTTCACCTCTAGGATTAGGGTACCAGGTTGCTGCTCCCAAAAGACCAAAGACTGCAGCAACTGATTCCCAACTCAATAATTCAGTCAAGACCAAAGCCTAAGATACTAGACTTCTTACTACCAGGACCTAATCTGTTGTCACTGAGTGATTTCAGCCATGTCCAGCTCTCAGTGACTCCATGAGGGGCTTTCTTGGCTAAGCTACTGGAGTAATTTGTCATTTCCTTCTCCAGTTCATTTTACAGATGAGAAACTGAGGCAAAAAAGGTTCAATAACTTGCCCAGGGTCACATACTTAGCAAGGATCTGTGGCTAGGTTTGAAATCAGATTCTCTTGACTCAAAACCAGTGCTCTATTCACTGAGTCACCCAGTCACCCAATCAACGTAATGTACAGATTCTTTAATACCAATCCCCATTTTTCTTCTTTCTCATAATCTGAAAGATAAGTGATCTACTCTCTATCTTTCACAGGAATCACTGAGGGAGCTTCAGGTAAAAGTCATGGAACTGAAATTCCTCTTACTCTTTTTCAATCCCTGTGACAGAATTTCTAGCTATTAAAGTAAAAACATACTAATCCCTAACTATCTTGGCCTTACTCTTACCTCAATCCCTAAATTTATTTTAGGAGTTTCCTCTTAGCACCTTTGCTCTCCCTTCCTCAAACTCATGACCTACTCCTTTGTTTCACTTCAGTCATATACAGGAAAGGTGACACCTTTAATACTGCCATCACCCACAAGTGGTACACTTTTATCATCAAGAACTTTGAAATTCCTTTATTTGGTAACTTATTATTCCATCTCTCCATATACCTCACTCTTCCATCTTCACTGAGACATCCTGTCCCTCCACCCCTCAATATGTATCCAGGTTCTCATCCCTACTCTGACTTCATTTTCATCCTTTTCCAATCTTGATCCTATAATTAGTCAACTCAACATGACACCCTCCTCTACTGTTAAATTTCTTGCCCATTTATCCTACTGCCCTATTCTATCCTTGCCAAACCAAAACCCTGGATTATTTTCTATCATCTTCATCTTCTGATCCTATTCCAAAGCTACTAAATAGTATAGGAAGAAATCCCAGAATATGCTAACTGGGTGTACTACAATTTTGTTTTCTAATCTCAACTGGGCATGCACTGCAGCAAGGTAATCCTTGTATTCCTTCCAAAATGATTCTCTGAAGTACTAATCACTATTCTAAATCTTTTCTTTTCTTCTCAAGGTTGTCACCACAATCTCAACAGAGGAGCTGGCTTCATATTTTACCAAGAAAATAGAAACCATTCATGAAGAGTTGTCTCTTTTCACCTATTACAGACATTAAGACTACATGGGGAGCGGAGCCAACATGGCGGAGTAGAAAGACTCACATTTGCTAGCTCCGAACCCACAGCCCGTAGATTTCCTGTAAAAAGAACTCCTGACAAATTCTGGAACAGTGGAAGCCGCACAGAAACACAGTGAAGGAGATTTCCGTTGCAGAGAGCCCTGAAAAACTGACCGAAAAGGTACCCCGGACGCGGGAGCGGAGCCCTGCCCTGCGGAGTCCTCCCCATCCCCGCCCCGGCCACACCACACTGAGAGGAGCCAGCAGACCCAAGCAGGCGTCAGGCGTAATCTCTGGTGGCCGCGAAGGTCCCTCCACCCACAGATGCACAGGTGAGTGAGAGAGACTGGCTGAGAGGGGAGCGGGGTATCTCCAGGACTCGGACCCCCTTGGGAAGCTGCGGTCTCGGCAGAGGCAGAGGACACTTGGCCAGAGGCCCGCAGAGCAGGCAGGAGCTCCACCCCAGCTCCATTACAAAAGATCTCTGCATAAACCCCTTGAGGGAACTGAGCCTGAGAGGCAGCCCTGCCCCCACCTGAGAACCAGCAGATAAGCTCCCATTGAAGAGCAGTCGGGCCTGCCGCCAAAAGCCCTGAGGCTGGGGAGCAGCATTTGAATCCCAGACCCCAAGCA
>CM053769.1:333179682-333343978 GCA_028658325.1 Potorous gilbertii | reverse complement strand
AAAAAAAAAAAAGACTACATGGCATCATCTTCCATTCTCAATTCCTTAATTCATCTCTAATGAAGAGAGAAACTGTTTACTTATACCCTTAAATTCACCCCTTTCTGTCTTACATGGCAGACTGTTTCAGAAATCATCCCCTTTCTAAATAAACTCCAACCTTTCCCTATCCAGTGCTCATTCACTACTGTCTGAATGCTCTCCATCCTCAAAATACCCTCATGTAATCCTTCCAATTCTTCACAATTTATCAACCTCAATTTCTCTTCCTTTCCACAGCCAAACTCTTAGGGAAAAATGTCTTACTCTCTTAATGTTCACTTCCCCTCCTCACACTCCTGAGCTCCTGGCAATTTGGTTTTCTACCTCATGAGGCAACTGAAACAGCCCTCTCCAATGTTAACAATGACCTCTTAATATTCAAATCCAATGGTCTTTCTCTTAATCCTAAACCTCCTCAACTTCTCTGAAGAATATTATTGATTATAATTTTTCAGGGCTTCATCATCTCTCACCTAGACAACTACTATAGTTTCTTAATTGGTTTCCCTGCCTCTAGTCTCTTCCCTCTCCAACACCATCTTCACAAAGTGGTATTCCTAAAATATGTCCAACCAAGTTACTCTCCTGCTCAATGAACTGCAGTGGCTTCTTACAATCTCTAGGATAAATTCCTCTGGCCTTTAAAGTCTTTCATAATCAGCCTACCTTTTCAGGCTAATAATACATTGCTTCCACATTCATAAATTATATGGTATTATGAACATCCCTCCATTCTCCCTAGACTTATGGCTTTAATGGGTTGACTAAGCTGCATGGTACAGACAGAAATTCAAGGAACCTGTAAGTTCCTAGTCATGGCTATGCAACACAAACACCTGAAACAAGGAATGAAGCAAACTATACCAGAGTCTTGTTCTTTGGGGACACATAGGCTGATCAAGTTCTGGTTTAAGCAACAGAACCCTTCCAGTTTCACTGATTAGCTAAATTCACTAAAGCCTGCCTTTGGTGATGTGATAAACTCTGTGTAAGCTAGCATGGTTTTCTTGCAGTCCAAAATATTGGCTGGTAAGCTCAACATTTTTATTTAGTAGGCCAATGATATTATTGTACCTGCCTCAATCTGCCATACAAATGAATGTTGGAAAAACCAAGACAAACAGTGAACAATGCATGACAGGTCTTCATACTGAGTGTATGTATCTATTCCATAATAAAGGAGGATTGACACACAGGCTGCTGCACTCCAAAGGGCTGACTTTCAAGAATCACTTTCATTCCATGATGAAACATCAGAGGAATACTTTAGACCAGAAGTATACAAAAAAAAAGTACTTAGATGCAATTAACATAAAGCCAAATAAATTTACTATGAAAGGTTTTCAAAATATCTCCCTTAATACAAATTAAGATATTTTATATATTACTATCACTATTGTCTCCCTCTGTATAACTTTTCTCACTGTTTTCTTATTAAGGAAATAATTATAAGGCAAGCATATATGCCAGATATGGGGGGAATAAGAGAAGTACAGCTTACATGTGGACCAATGTGCTATCTTCCAGGTTCTCTCTACATAAAACCCTGCTGCCACCTGCACAAAAATTGTCTCATACTATATTACAGAATTCTAAGATCACAGCAGGTTAAGAATGGACAGGACATTAGCAGCTATAAAATCCAGCCCCTACATTATACAGATGAGGAAGCTGACATAACCAGACATAACCAGTAAATGTTGGTGATAGGAAACAACACAGTTTTTCCAGACTCTAAATCCAGGACATAACTGAACACACAAGATCATTTTAAAGTTATGCTAATCAGAAGAAATTTAACTCTGCAGCACTGTACCAAAGGAATTAAAGTTAAGAGAGAAATGCAAACATGATGTCACTAGGAATTCTTGATTATGTTTTTCCTTTGACCATTCCCCCTTCCAAACTTCTCCATTAGTCATGGGTACCACCATCCTCCCAGTCTCCCAGGTGTCATCCTCAATTCCTCATTCTCTCTAACCTCCCATATTCAATCTTTTGCCAAGGCCTGTAGACTTTACCTTCCTAATATCTTTCATAAATTCCCGTCTGTCCTGTGATACCATCACCACCAGGCTTTCATCACATTATTCTTAAAACATTGCAATAGCCTGAAATCTTTCCCCATTCCAACCCATGTTCCATCCAATTATCAAATTAATCTCCCCAAAGCACAGATCTGACCATATCACTCCCCTATTCAATGAACTCCAGTGGTTCTCTTTAGCCTCCAGGATCATACATAAAATCTTGTTTGGTATTTAAAGATCTTCACAACTTAGCCCCCTCATATACCTGTCTAGTCTTCTCATACTTTCTACCCCTCTCCCTTCCCATGTATTCTGTGATCCAGGGACATTTGTCTTGCTACTCCTGGAACAAAACACTCCATCTCTCAGTTCTGGTCATTTTCACATCTGTTCACCCATGTTTGCAATACTCTCCTTCCATATCTACACCTTCCCTGGTTTCCTTCAAGTCTCAGCTAAAATATCATTTTTTATGAGAAATTTTTTCTAACACTCTTTAGTGCATATGCCTTCCACCTACTGGTTATCTTCAACTTAATCCTACATGTACCTTGTTTGTAGAAAGTTTTGGCATATCCACATTCCACAGTCAAGGGGGCTCAACTGGTGAACTCCTTGAGAATAGAGTCCATCTTTTTCCTTTGTCTGTACTCTAGTACTTACACAGTATCTGGCACACAGCAGGTACTTAATAAATGCTTAACAACTGACTTGACAAAGTTACAGGAACAACAGGACCTATAAATATGGAAAGTCTCAAATTCAGTGATGTATGACCACTATAAGTACTCTTTCTTTGGAACAATAAATTAGCAAAAGAAAGAAATAGGTAATGTTAGATAAACTGTTAACAAAAAAAAATCATACCAAGAGAGTATTGGTGGAGCTATTTATTGGGACAATCATCATGGAATTCAAATGAAAATTATGTGTGTGTGTCTCCCAAAAAAACTCCAACTTACTAAACTGCTCATATTCTTTGATTCAGTGATCTTACTATTGCTTATAGAGCCTAATGATGTAAATGATAGAAATATACATTGATCAATCAGCAAGATTTACTAAGCCCCTACTATATGCCAGCCTCTCTGTTAGACATTTTAAATTCAAACATGAAAATGAAATAATCCCAGAGGTCAAAGAGTTTACCTCCTATCAAAAGAAATAATGTGTGTGTGTGTGTGTGTGTGTGTGTGTGTGTACAAGACCACTCTTTCAAATTTTTAAAGACAGATGTAATGTTCCCATAATTCTTCTCTTCTATAGGTTAAACATGTCTACTTCCCTCAACCAATCTTCATGTTAAATAAAAAATGGTTGTATAAGCACATAAAGAGGTGCCACTACAGTATTTCTTACGACAAGGTAGAGGAATAGGAACAAGATAAAATCCAGCAAGAAGGAAGAAATCACACTTGAAGACATGACTCACCCAGGTGGCCCTGCTATGAACATCTTCCAGCTTGTCAAAGCACTTCCTAAAATGTAGTGCTCCTAAATGAACACATTAATTAAGATTTTCTGACACTTATGAACTGTGTGTGTGTGTGTATAAAAACTCACAGTGTTAAATGGATTTATCAAACAACAATAGTCCAGAAATCTTTCTGAGATCTGTGAAATCACAGAGGAAGAAATCACAGTATGATATTATCCTTAATAAAAAGCTATATAGATACAAAGATTACCAATTTACATTAGTGATAATAGTGGACAGAATACCAGATTCAAAATTAGAAGACCCGAGTGTGAATCCTAACTGACACTTTACTAACCTTTGAGCACATCAGGTCACTTTATCTGTAAACAGTAATAAGAGAAGCAGCCATAATTTATAAAGTACTTTGCCTATGTTATCTCATTTAATCTTCATTGCAATTTCATGACACAGATAATACAGACATTTTTAATCATTTTTTTTAAACAAATGAAGAAACCAAACTTCAAAAGAAAAAATGACTTGCCAACAGTCAAAGGGCAAAAATGCCTGGCAGTAAATTCCCCATCACTGATAACCTTTAAGGAAAGGCTGGGTAACTTGTTGATGGGGATATTTAAATAACACTATAATACTATCCCAGAAATCATTCAATGCAACACCATCTTATACCCCTTAGAAATTAAATTGCCAAGATGGCAGAGTAGAATGACAAACCAGCTCTAGCTCTCCCCCAACAGCCCATAAAATAACTGTAAAAAATGACTCTACACAAATTCTAGAGCAGCAGAAGTCACACAATCAGAGTGAAAGAGATTTCCAGCAAGAAAGGTCTATCACACTGGGCTAGGAGTGGAGTGCAGTCCAGCCTGGGCCACGTGGAAAAGATAGGACTGGAGCAGGCTTCAGGGTGTGGAATCACAGGTAGAAGCTGCTGTTCCCAGATTTCCCAACCCACAAATGCCAAAGACAGCTTCACAGGTCAGTGAGAAAGATCTTTCACCTGAGTGAGAGGAGTGTGCAGTCTGGCCCCAGCCCCTACTTTTGGAGCCTCAGTCTTGAAGACAGTGGGGGAATCGAGCAGCCAATCTGGATCTCAATCCTGAGCGGCAGTCCTGGGGTAAGGAGGAGCACTGGCTTGTTGGAACTGGTGGAGGATCTGGAGAGGGAATACTACCTGCAGATCCTGGGCAGAAAAGAGTGCTTGTGGTTGCTCCCAAACCAGATCATAGGCCAGGAGAGGAATAAACTCCTCTCTCTTGACTGAGTCACCTTGGAGAAACTGAGAAACTACAGGTCATTAGAGTATACCCTCCACTTGACAAAGGACTCAAAAGTCAAGTAAGTGGCTGGGAAAATGTCCAAAAAAAAGAAGGTATTTTCTTCCATCCTTTTGGATGAGGAAGAACAAAGCATACCATCAGAGAAAAACATCAAAATTAAGGCTTCCACATCCAAAACCTACACACACACACACACACACACACACACACACACACACACAAAATGCAATGGTCTCAGGTCAAAGAAGAGCTCAAAAAAGATTTTAAAAATCAAGTAAGAGAAGTGGAGGAAAAATTGGGAAGAGAAAATGAGAGTGATGCAAGAACATCATGAAAAGAAAGCCAAAAAAACACTGAAGAAAATAACTGCTTTAAAAATGGACTAACCCAAATGGCAAAAGAGGTCCAAAAAGCCAATTAGGAGAAAAATGCTTTAAAAAGCAAAACTGGACACATATAAAATAAGGTTAAAAAGGTTGCTGAAGAAAACGATTCTTTAAAAATTAGAATGGAGCAGATGGAAGATAATGATTCTATGAGAAACCAAGAAATTACAAAACAAAACCAAAGAATGAAAAAATAGAAGACAATGTGAAATATCTCACTGGAAAAACAACTAACCTGGAAAACAGATCCAGGAGAGATAATTTTAAAATTATCAGTCTACCTGAAAACTATGATCAAAAAAAGAGCCTAGACATCAACTTTGAAGAAATTAGCAAGAAAAACTGCCCTGATATTCTAGAACCAGAGGGAAAAATAGAAATGGAAAGAATTCACCAATCACCTCCTGAAAGAGACTCCAAAAGAAAAACTCCTAGGAATACTGTAGCCAAATTCCAGAGTCCCCAGGTCAAGGAGAAAATATTACAAGCAACCTGAAAGAAAAAATTTAAGTATTGTGGAAATACAATCAGGATAACACAGAATTTAGCAACTTCTACTCTAAGGGATCAGAGGACTTGGAACATGATATTCCAGAGGTCAAAGGAGACAGGATTAAAACCAAGAATCACCTATCCAGCAAAACTAAGAATAATACTTCAGGGGAAAAAATGGAATTTCAATGAAAGAGATGATATCCAGGCATTCTTGTTGAAAAGACCAGAGCTGAATAGAAAAATTTAACTTTCAAATACAAGAATCAAGAGAAACATAAAAAAGTAAACAGGAAGAGAAGCCTTAAGGAATTCATTAAAGTTAAACTGTTTGCATTCCTACATGAAAAAATGATATTTATAACTTATGAGATCTTTTTTAGTATTAGGACAGTTTTACACACACACACACACACACACATATGTACATATAATTATAATATACATATATTTACATAGGTGGGGGTATGTATTTCTGTGTATATTATATATGTGTAGGTATGTATATGTACATGGGTGTATGTGTGTATATATACATATACATACACATAGAGATAAGCTGAATATGAAGGGTGAACACCTGAAAAATAAAATTTATTATTGAGTGGAACGTACTAGGAGTAAAAGAAGGGGAGAGGAATAAAGTAACAAATCATCTCACGTAAAAGAGGCAAGAAAGAGCTTTAACAATGGAGGGGAAAAAGGGGGAGATGAAAGGAAATAAGGGAGCCTTACTCTCATGGAATTTGGCTTAAGGAAAGAATAACCCACACTCACTTGGATATGGAAATCTATATTACCCTGCACAAATGCAGAGGGAAAGTGGATAGGAGAGAAAAGATAATAGAAGGGACAGCAAATTGGGGAAAAGGACAATCAGAAGCAAACACCACTGTGGGAGGACAGGTCAAGGGAGAGAATGGAATCTCACAACATAACTATCATGGAAGTGCTTTGCATGGCTACATGTGTATGACCTATCTTGAATTGCTTACTTTCTCAATGAAGGTGAGTGTGGAGGGAGGAAGAAAGACAATATGGAACCCCAAGCTTTAAAAGAATGAAAGTTAAACACTGTTTCTAGCATGCAACTGGGAAATAAGATGTACAGGTAATGGGATATAGAGATCTATTTTGCTCTGCAGGAAAATAGAGGGGAATGGAATGGTAGAAGGGGGGATAATAGAAGAGAGGACAGACTGGAGGAAGGGGTGAATGGGGTGCATGCTGTCCTGGGGTGGGGACTGGGGAGAGATGACGAAAAATTTTTGAAATCAAATTCTTGTGAAATTGAATTCTGAGAATGGAAAAATAAATTATATAAAAATTTTTAAAATAAAATTTAAAAAAGAAATTAAATTGCCTACTAAGATGGATCCCTTGATAATACAATGATTAAATCCCTTTAGATAAAGTCCAGTAAATTCAGGCACATCCTGATACAGTGTATATTTAAACTACTGGGAATTAGGAAACCTGGTTTCTAATATGGTTCTACCCTCTACAGTAAAACACAATAGCCCAATAGTCAAATCCTTATTCCAAATGAAAACTCTTCAAAAGTGAAAGAAAAACTGAGTCACAAGAATTGAGAGGACATTTTTTAAATTATAAGAAATAGCTATACTAAATATATACCAAATGAAAACTCTGAGACCCAAAAGTCTAATTCCATCAAATTATCAAGACTTTTGATAACTATTAGAGAACCAGTTTTCAAGTTTTCATGGAAGAATAGGGAGGAAAAAAAATGACATGATTATACAAGAGCAACTATTAACATTACCTAAGTTATGATAGGGGCTGAACCTATGATTTCACTAAAACTAAAAAACTTGTAGGAGAGGAAAGTCTCTCTACCAATACCTCTGTAACTTTATCTTAGAGAGTTACCCAGAACACTTGCCCAGGATCACACAGCCAGAGGCTGGATCTGAACCCAGGTCTTCCTGGTTCCAGGGCCATGTTACACTGCATCTTACGTAGTTATTTCTAATACGGCCTGAAGCAATTTTAATACAAGATGCGATTTAGGGAAGCATCACAACTTCATTATAATTGTTGCTACTGTTATTATGTAAATGAAAAAAGCATATTTTAGCTACACATTAAATGGGTTGCTTAACATATGTTACTGATGAAAATACTGATCATATTAATATTAGTGTAACAGTTATTTGTATAGTACTTGAGTCAAAAAAGTATTTTCCTCATAATAACCTGTGAGTAGGCAGCACATTTTATTATTCCTATTTTACAGGTTAAAAAAAAAAAACTGAGGCTCCAAGCAGATAACTTGCCCAAGATCTCACAGCCATGCCCAGAAGAGTGGGATCTAAACTGAGGCTTCGTAGTGCCTAGTCTAGACACTATTCATGGCACTATCCTCTTCTGTACACTTAGAGCCATAGGAGAGCCTACAGGACTATAAATGTACTACAGGACTGATGCATCACTGTGACCTAATGCCCAAGGTCCTGGGATCAGACACCCTTTCTCATACAACCAAGCATCACAAATGACACTGCTTCATGCAATGGCTCTCTTGATTAGAACAATGATTAAATCCTCTTACATGGAGTCCAATTTAGACACAGCTCAGTGCAGCGTGCAGCCAAAATGAACTGGGAGTTTCTGAGGCTCTTTTCTTACCTCTTTTGTAGTTACTCTTCATACTATCTAACTTTTGGGATACACAAAGACAGTCTTCTCCTACCTTCTTCCTTTTTGATTTGGCACATATTACACATGGAGAATGGCCGTTCATTGTAGAAACAGGGCCTGTCTTTTGCCTTTCTTGGTACTGCCAGTCCTTAACATAATGGTTAGCCAATAGTAGGTGCTTAATAAATGCTTATGGCTAAGTGACACATAATTTTATAAAATTATGCATTTAACTTTTTAATGTAAGTGAAACTAACTTCTCCTAGCCTCAGTCCTTTCATAATAAAATGGGAATAATAAAACGTATGCTACTAATGTTACAGGAGTGTTGTAAGAAAAATATTTTCCAATATTTAAAGAACTAGAGAAACAGAGACAATTATAATTATTAGTATCATTTATTGAATAACTTCTTCAGGGAAGCAGTATACAGATTAAGTTGCAACTGGCAAGGTTTGCCTTTTGTCTTATCCAGATTGTTTTAGACAACAAGACAACCACCTCTTCCCCTATCTTTTCACAAAAACAAAACAAGAAAATGCTTTGAAAAACTATCACTACTACTTTTTAATCAGATTTTCCCATCCACTTCCATGAAGGAAGTGCTTGTTCTGGAATAATTACAAACCAAAGAAGCATATCTGGTTTGGGTTGACAAAAAACTTCATATTTAAGCAATTAAACCCAATCCCAAAATGCCAATTTCTATCACAATTAGCCCAAACTAAGCTATGTATTTGGTGTCCTTTTGGTTATGTTGATGACATATATTTTCATAATTTTCCTAAATGGCCAACCTGAAATTCCAAAATCACATAGACCATGCAGCACCATGAAGAAAAGATACTTTTTTATTTGTTATTTTTCTCAATACACCATGTTTCTACATTGCTTATGTACGAGAACCACTGTTAGTTTCTATATAAAGATTTCCATGAAATTTTTATAGTTTCTATAAATGCTTAAAGATGGTTGGTTTCATTATAACCTCTGTTTCAGTGCCAGTGGAAAGAAAAACTACCTGCAAGTTAAAGTGGAAATCTGCATAAGCAACAGTAGAAGAACAGAGCCCAGTTCCTTTGTAAGGGACTGTAAGACATATGAAATGTTTCATGCAACTAGAGATTCACTCATTGTAAAGGGAAGTTCAACAATATTCAATTTCCACCTTTGTTCTCAGAACAAGTAAGTGGTAAAAAGTACAACTGTGTAGGACCCAATTATTAATTACTGTTGTTTTAGTAAAGGATATAATAGCATTATAACTAATATCTGTTAAAATGTTACATGTAAATGCTTATTATACTTGACATACATTACAAGGCTATTTATAGAAACCATCCCCCAGATGGATTACCAATATATCTTTGTTCCAAATAACTATGTGCCAAGCACTATAATTACTGGAGACTAAATTTGAAAAGAAATAATAAACCTGAAACCTGTGTACTACCCTACCACCAAAGATGGGGAGTTTTGATGAGTGTGGCCTGGCTAATTTACTAATATGTAATTTTAAACTGCTATCTCTCTTAATTCAATGAGTATTCATTAAAGTAACACTAATCATGAGTAAAGTTTTACTAGTTATTTTTGTAATTATGAATGAAATAAACATAATACAGTTATTATAGATCCTATTAGTGAATTACAAGTCAATTTTCAATAGGAAAGTACTTAATTATATAGAACCTTTTTTAAATTCATCATTAGCATATTGATATTTTCTTAGAAAGTTTATCAGGAATGATGTTATGTAAGATTGTTGTGCATTCTATACTTTCTTGAGGCAAAATTCCTACGAGGCAGGTTCTCTTTTGAATTATACTATCAACAACCATAATATAAGGTTAGAAATCTGTTGAAAATCGAAAAACACAAAATAACTATAACTTCCAATATGTGTAATAAATAAATTTAATCTTTAAAATCCATGTTAGCCTATTTCACCTTGATTACCCTTGATCACAAAAGAACGGTTTCAGCCCAAACATTCTGCATTTTAACATTTTATGTTCTTAGGACTCTTCCAGCTGTAAAACTCCACATTCAGGCTCTAATTCTCTATGTTCCAGTATACCTTTCAGTTCTAAGAGGCAATTTTCTAAAGTTCTCAGAGTTTATGTTAAAGATCTCTTGAAGCTCTCATATTCTGTTCAATTCATCAAGTATTATCTAATACCAGGTATGCACAGAGTACCACGCCAGGTACTGTGGATTCGAAAATGAAAAGAAAAACTGTATTTGTCCTCAAGAGGTTTATATTCTACTGTTCTGTGATCTAACAATCTACACTAAGGTCTTTCTAAACCTAGCATTCAATGTCCTGTGTAAAGAGGGAATAAGCCTGAAATGCTCTGCTGATAAGGATTTCAACAATAACCAGAAGAACACTGGTCTCAGAGTCAGGATATATCAGGTTCCAAAGCCACTGACTTCACCTAAGTCTCAGTTCCTTGTCTGTTCAATGGAGAAAATGATACTTGCCACTACTTCCCTCCCAGAGTTTTGGTGAGGAAAGTGTTTTACGCTTCGGAAAGAACTATAACAACGTGACATGTTGTTATTGTGATTCAACATTCCATGTTCTAAGATTCCTGCAGACTTTTAATATTGTGTAACTATGTGATCATTATTTGTTCAATTCAATTGAATTGTGGGGGATGTTAACTGATCAAATTTCATAAGTGCAGGCTTTTTGTTCTGGAAAATTCCTTTTGCAAACCAATTTCATCCTTGTCATTTTGTCTTTCAAACCAGTTATGTGGGAAGCAAAAATAAACAGATAAAGACAAACTGAAAACACCTCACTTTACTCTAAAACACACATAAAAATGTACACAGAAACAAGCTTGGTGCGTCGTTAAGAAATTATTGAAGCTTTAACAACAATCCCAAAGACAGGAGGCTTCTGAGATTCCATATGAAATACTGAGTTACAGTGATTTAATAGTTTAAAAGCACAAATGTCACTGTGGTCTGAGGGTGTCACAGATAACCTGTAGGGGGAGGGAGGCAGCAATCGTGGAGGGGGGAATGAAGACACTGAAGACACAGTAATTACAATCAAGATTCCTAAAATGTGGCTTCAGCTCCTCATTACTTCCTCACTATCAAGACCCTTATTTACATTTCAGATTACATTTTTTATGAAACGGAAAGATCTATCCTAGCTGAGAACGTTGAAATAATGAGAGAGAAATATTTTAATAAAACGTGTTGGGTCTGCATTACTTCCGTGTCAGAAAGAAAGGTTTCTTCTATACTGATGGGTCATTTATTCTTCCTCTAAACGAGAGGCACAAAGATGAAACTGATGAACTTTTCCCGCCCGTTTTGTCTTTAACAGACAATTAAGACAGAGAAGATCAAAATGGATTATCATACCATGCAGACAACTGGTCCAACAGTAACACATCTCCAGGACCACAGATTTGTAACTCTCTTTTATCCCTCCTCTTTCTTCTTGCCTCTTTTCCCACTCTAAAGGCAATGCTAGCTTTGCGGCTCAAGGGGAGCCAAAAGGCTGGTCATCATTATTCAGTCACAGATGTCAATCTAACCTCCTTTTTTCTTGGTTTCTAAAGCAGTAGGCCACAATAATTTGTGACAGATTCTTTTACTGTAAGGTACAAAGAACACACGGAATAAAACATCTAGCAGCAGCAAGCGTCTCTGATCAGATGTGCTGGTACATGGGAAATATACTGTATGTAAAAACAAGCCCTGAGAGTTTAGACGAATGAAGGGGAAACAGGAGGGGAATTTTTTTTTGTAGCAATAAGTGCTTTACTTTGTGTTGATTTAGCTCAACTATTCCTTATGGATTTGATCATAAATGTTTGAATACAAGAAACACTGTATGTTGAGAATGTGAGTACTATATGTAAATAGAAACATATCTTAGAATTGTGTTATTATAACAGTTCACAAAGAGGCAAGAAAGATTTATCTCTGAAGCATCTCTTGATAAAGATAAAAAAAATTAAATTTACTTGGTCAGGGAACCACTGATTAGTTGTATGGCACAGTGAATAAATTATGAGAGAGAGAGCCTTGACTTTATTCCAGGCTCTGCCACTTTACATAATATGTGACCATAGGCAAGTCCCTTCCTCTCTCTGAGCCTCAATTTCTTCATTTGTAAAATCAGATGATATCATAATGATACTTAAAGTTTTCTTCCTACTCCAGCATTCTACATCCAAACAGAAATTCCTATTATGAAATTCTACATTCTAAGATCATTTCCAGGGTTAAAATTCAATATTCCAACATTCTATATTTAAAGACATGTTAGGATTAACACATTATATTCTAAAGATCACTTTAGTTCTGAACTATTATAGTTCTTAGAACCAAATAAAACAAGGCAGCTCAGAAATATAAATTTCCTATTAGATTTCAATATTTGTTTACCCATTTGTTAGTAGACATAACTTAACCCACAAGGAAAGAAAAGAAATATCTGTGAAGTCAGATGCTCCCTTCCTAAAATCAAGTCAAACTTTCTTTAATGGTAATGGTAAGTTAGACGTGCCTGCATCAACTGGAAAGGTATGCTCCGTAAGTCATTTTCTAAATTCCAACCTAGTAATAACTTTTAAAAATGTCTTTTAAAAAATCAAAAAGAACACCTTCCAAATAATTCAAGCTTGTATCTTCCAACACGTGTTCCCTACAATGCTTCCAAATATATTCAAGACTTGCGGACTATGACTATAAGAATAAGCTGGATCCCAACAAGCACATGCTATTGAGAGGAAGTGTAGTGTGATGTAAAAGGCATTGCATTGGGAATCAGAAGATATGGGCTCGAAATGTGGGTAAAAAAAGTGAACTGGGTAACCGACAGTAAATCACTTCCCTTCTGATCTTCAGATTCTTCCTCTGTGAAATAGGGGAGCTAATACTATCACCTCAGAGGGTTGTTATATACTTCAAAGCAGTATATAAATGGTGTCTATCTGAGTATTAGCATCTAAGGCAAAAAATGCTAGTTACCTTAGATAATTATAATTTAAAGTACAAGTAAAGAGCCTCTATGCTATATATTTAACATCTATACCAAGATTTGCATTGAGGATATTCAATATTATTCAAATACAAACCACATTTTGGTTTTTTTAATAGAACTTTAAAGCAATAATGTTATAATCTGACATGATAGAAAGTCAAAAGAAATTATTTCAGGTTTCAACTACAGTGTTTAGAGTTTTCTTTCTACCACAATTTTCTTCATCACTTGGACTATTGGATCACAGGAAGTTTAACTTACACACATAAACTAAACAAGACTGATAACAAGGCTCACATTCAATTCTTAAAAATATTTTAAATTTTTTTTACTGTTTTTATAGTGTTTAAAGAAAAAAATATTGAGATATTCTCACACAAATTTAATAGGATCTTATTGCTCAGACAGAGCCTAAAATTATTTGCGTCCCTCCCCCCCCCCCCCGACATCTACACATACACATGCAAACGCACACACAATTGTGTGTACATGACTAGCAGCTGATAAAGCACTTTCCTTATAATATTTATGGGAGGAAGGGAGTGTAAGTACTACAAGCATTATTTTACAGATAAGAGAACTGAGACCCAAAGAGGTCAAGTGATTTCCCAAAGGTCAGATAGCTACTAAGTGGCAGACCCAGGATTCAAATCCATATTTTCTTAAATTCAATGCACTTTCCACAACACAGTGCTACCTCTGAACTACAACAAGAAAAGGATCTGGTTTGGGAGTGTTTAAGAGATTGGAGGAGGTAAGGAGGAATGGGAACACAAATGTTTTAATTTTGCTGAATCATGGACAAACTAGACTGACAGCTATTTGTTTTTTCCTCAGGATTCTTAAATATACTGCACCTAATGTTAATAACTGGTTCCTTAAAAAAAAAGTCAGGTGATCATTACAAAGGACTGTTAATTTCAAAAGAATAATGTTTCATAAATAGTACAGATGGGTGACCAGTAAATGGTTTTGCAGTGAGCTCTTAGGTTGGTACAACAGGGTTTGGTCTTACTGTATTAATCTTATAACAAAATTTTGCTAGTCACAGTAATGTTATCCAGTACAATAAAATTCCATTTTATAGAATTATCAATAACTTAGCTATGATATTGGTCAAATCATGCCTTCTGCATGTAGGTATGTGGGTACATGTGTGCATAAGTGATATCAGATATACATAAAACAAATACCAATAAAAAATAAGCTTATTATACATGATAGATTTATCCCCCAACATCAATGTTCAACTATATTTAGAGTTCAACTATATTTGCTATTCTAACTAATTTTACCAATATTAATTTTCCAACTTTTTTCCCTATTGATTATACACATAAATTTTTTTCATTTCTGTATCCCCAGCTCCAAGTAATGTCTTACAGATCACTGAACTTTAAAAATATTTGTTGAATTCAACAGAAATACCTCAGAAACATGTTGTGTAACACATCATGGTTAGCAATGAATCACATTTAGTATTGAACCACAGAATATAAGCACTAGGAGGGACCTAAGAACAGATTTTTAGTCCATAATACAACTAGAAAGGTCATTAGAACACAGAAGGTTAGAACACAAAGGAGTAGACCTAAAAGATATAGATCAGAGGTGTCAAACATATGGCCCACAACACTCCTGAGTGTGGCCGAAGCCAGATTAAAATGTAACTGGGAAATATGTAACAAAATAAATTAAAATACAGTAAAATAGAGATAACAGCACATTTTAAAATCAAGTCACTATGTGCCCTCCAGGGATCCTTATATACAGTTTAGTGGCACCAGTTTCCACTTGAGTCTGACACCATCGGTCTACAGCACCTAGTCTAACTCCTTCATTTAACAGATGAGGAAAATGGGTTTTAGAAAAGTAAAATGATTTGTCCAAAGACAGAAAACAAATTAGGGGCAGAGCTAGAATTAGACATGCACAGGGCCTTAATGAGGCAATAGGGAAAGAGAAAAAATTTATGAAGCTTGTTTCATTAATGAAATTACAGATGTTTTTCTAAAAAGATTCAGGCAACGGTGTCATAAAATTAAAAGCATAAACAGAATGTTAATCTCTGATGACTTCCTTGCTCCTTTTTACATCAAAGTTAAAAAGGTTGCCATCGTGTCCACAAATTCATAGCCTGGTCAAATTTTAAAGCATCATGGATGTGTTTAAAAACAATGGAAATTCAGCACTGGTTGGGGCTACCTCATTGGTGAAAGTGACTTTCTGATTCTACTAAAAAAATGAACCCGACAACTTTAGATTTCATCAGGACCACAGCTAAAACTCTCCTCAATACAAAACCTCCTAAAAGACTGTTCCTTCACATAACTGTATTCCCATTTAAATTTTACTGCTGTTTACTGGTTTTTCATAATCTATTTTGAATTTTGGGAAATGTGATAAGGCAATTTTTAAGATGCCTACAGAGTTTAAAACTTAACCCAAAGAGAATTTCATAATAAATAGCAAAGCACAGTATACTTCAAAGTACAATGTCCTTAAATGTTCTGCCTTTCTCTGTGCCTAACAAAAATATTAATATAATAATTTCCATTTCTATAGTACTTTAAAGTTTGAAAAAGTCTTTTCTTTATACCCATGTTATAAATTAAGGAAGTACCCTATTTTAATGAGATAACATTTAAAAAGCATTTAACATGATGCATGGCATATAGCGGGCATTATATAGATTATTCTCTTCACTCCCTTCTATAGATGAAAAAGCCTCGGCAAGGTAAAGCTAACCTGCCAAGAGTATTACAACTAATACATACTAGAAATTCATTCAAAATTATATCCCATAACTTTACATCTAGTAATCTATCTACTTTACTGCACATTCATCATTCATCTCCCAAATCTAGTACCAGCATTTCCTGATACCAGTTCATTTTGGGCTTCTTCATTGTTAGTTCCTAGTCAACGCCTCCCTTTCCTTCTAAAAATCCACTTACCACTTTTGGTTTTTAAAAAATGGTAATAATGTGTTGAACAACCCTGAAATAAATTTTGTCATGTAAAAAAATTAATTACGCATTCCAAACCTGGTCACTGTAGTCCTCTGGGAATTGCCTCTGCACCTCAGGACCTGTAAATAATTGACAGATAATATTAATTGGCTTTGGATTAGTGAGCAGGCAGAGAATCACACATTAATATTTGATCAGAAGATGATAGCAACCCTGGCAGGGGATCCAAGGAGGGCAGATGAGGCTGCTATGTTGATAAGCACAAGGAAGGGCTCTTGAAGGAACTCCCTTTTACCCTCCTCCAGATAGACAAAAAAAGAAATTAAAAAAAAAAAAAAGACCTGACATTACTGTTAACTTTGGGCTTTTACCTAATGCAAAAATTTCACCACCTCTAAAGAGCTGTGTGTGTGTGTGTGTGTGTGTGTGTGTGTAATTTTATTTCATTCTCTCTCTCATACACACACACACAGATACACACACATACACACACACACACACACACACACACACACACACACACACACACACCCCACAAAATGGTTTCCAAACCTGCTTTGACTTATCAACTTTAATCAGAAGCCTCTTTTACCCAACTACAGATGTGGGCTGGAAAAACCTCCTTTCACACCACTGGAGGGGGGGAGGGGGGAGGGGCTGGGAAGGAGAAGGATAGCAGGCACAAAGGGCTCAACCCTTTTCAAGGCTAATTCAAATAGAGGGGATAAGGCTCATGCTATTATAACGAACACTCTCCCAAATATTTAGAGAACAATTCTGAAGATGCTATAGAATACAGTCTAAGTCTTCTCTGACTATTATCAAATGTTTCAGAATAGAATATGACAAGGAAAGCACCTATTATTACCAGCTTGATAAATAACATGGTAGTAAAATATTAGAAGAAATCATGTTCTGTTTGATACAGTTAGCCTCACTCAAAAAGCCTAGAGGAAAACAGTATCTATGATACTCTATTTCAAATAAAATTATAAAAGTGCATCTGATTTACAAAATTATATGTCTAAGGTCAACCAATTTCCAGTCAATAAGTCAATAGATAAATGAATTACTAACAATAAATTAGAGCCTCCATTTACCTAGAACTTCAGGTTTATAAAATACTTTCTTCACAACAGCCCAATAAGGCAAAGTTGTACAGTGGATAGAGTATTGGACCAGAAGTCAGGATGTCCTGAGTTCAAACCCAGCCTCAGACATTTAGCATCTAGGTGATCCTGGGCAAATCACTTAGCCTCTGTTTGCCTCAGTTTCCTCACCTGTAAATAATAATAGCATCTACTTCCCAGAGTTATTGAAAGAGATAATATTTATAAAATATTTGGCACTGATTGGAATACAGAAGGTAATTAATAAAAACTTACTTCTTCCCCACTTGATAAATAATCAAAGGACATAAAGAGGCAGTTTTCAGAGGAAGAAATCCAAGTTATCAAGAGTCAGTGAAAAAAAAATGCTCTAATACACTAATAATTAGAAAAATGCAAATTAAAATAACTCTGAGATACCAATTCATACACATCAGATTGGCTAAGTTGCCAAAAAAAAGAAAATGACAAATGCTGGAGGCTCTGAATTTGCCCACAGTCACACAACTAGGAAGTTACAACTGATATTCAAATACGGATCTTCTGACTAAATCCGCTTTCCATTCCTTTACACTGCTTTCTAATTAGCAGCTATTAGAATACCATTTGCTATTGATTAGTAAAACAGCCAACTTTTCCAAAATAAGAAAGATGTGGTTTATTTTCTGAGGGACATTAAGATCACCTGTAGAGTTTGTTTTTGCAAAATATACATCAGGGATCTGGTAAAATTTGAACTATTTGTTCTTTCTATTGATAAGTTTCCTGTGTTGAAAGCATTTTTGCCAGATGCTAGGCTCCCTCCAATCCATATTTACCCAAATTCTGATTATTTTTTATGGTTAAGGTTTTTTTTTTTAAAAGAACTAAAAAAATATTTATTTTTATTCAGACCCATAATGTAATCATTGTGAGTGCTCAATTCACCAACAGAGGAATGGCAATCCCTTCACACCTTAGCAGGCACTTGATTTGCTATGACCAAAAGAATCTATCAGTCTTCCAATGATGAATCTCTCCCACTTTAGCTAGGCAGGTCTCCAGATGTCAGACATTAAATTCATCACCAAGTTTTTACTAGAAGACTTTACAGTTTGGTATGATATATCTAGAGTTTATGTACCCCTGGCATAGCTCTAGAGAACCCAAAGGAATCACCACACTATTGTAAAGCATTGGAAAAAGACGTTAGTAAAAGAAAGACTTTTTGCTCTTCAATTAACAGATTACATTAGGGACAAGGTTTGGGGAAAAAGCACAGAACTACTTTTCTGTGCCAGCTACTTTTCAAAACTTGTTGGGACTAACTCAGTACTAACTCAGGACAACAACCTTTGGCACCAGAGGAATAGCAATCGTCCAGGATGGGGACTAGTTTACTTGCATCAGACCTCTACAGACAGCAGCCTACAGGGCAGTCAAATGGTCTATTGAATGGAAAGACCCTACACAAGCAGGGATTAGCAGGCAAAGGAACTGCCTTTCTTCCATTAAAGCTCTTCTAAAGAGTGCTATGGAATGACAAGCAGTGTGGTACAGTAAAGGGAGCACCAGGATTATATCAGAAGACCTCGTTCCAGAGCTCACTCTGTGGAGCAACCACAGGCAAGTCCTTTCCCTTCATTAGGCCTATTTCTGTATCAATCAATGGAAATCATGGTACTTGTACTATGGAGTACATAAACCTTAAAAGCATAATATAAATGTAAGCTTACATTATTACTGCTAAGAGAAAGAATAAAAATAATTGCTAGAATTTCTAAAATATATATGACTGACCACTTAAATACAAATTGATGCCCCAAAAGAAAAAAATCTCCATAGAGCATGAGTCTCTGAACTTCTTTTAAAAATATTTTGATAGCTATACTCCATTCTTTTTTCTGATCCTATATATTTTAAGCATTTTAAAATATTATTCTGAGATGAGGTCCATAGATTTCGCAGACTGCCAAAAAGATTCTTAACACAAAAAAAGATTAAGAACCCTTAAAATAGTCTAGCATATCTAATGCCTAGCTTTCTTCTTTTTCCTCAAAATCACTCACATTGTTCCTACAAAACTTTGTGTCTCTTATCAGCCCTTTGATAACAAATATTGGCAGTCATTTTCCATTCAAATATGTAATATGCTATTAGTTTTTTTTCAAAAATACTTTGATTTTTCTAGATGGTGGTAAAAAGTCAGCTAAACATATAACCTGCAGTCATGGCTTTAACCAACCAGAATACTAAGGAACTAGTAATTTTTAAACTAACATATGTAAATAATTATTATAGAAGATTTCCTGATCTAATATTGTCTGTCCTAGGACTTACCATCTCTTTCAGTTCTAACATTCTTTGTTCTACCTTCTAATATTCTATTTTTTAAAAATTATTAAATGCCTGCTATGTGCAAGGCACTGTCGCTGATGTCATAAAAACAAAGAAGAAAAACAAAGCAGTACCTGCCTTCGTGAAACTTGGATTCTAATGGGGGTACAGTTGCAGGGCAAAGGATTAAAGGGAGAAGGATAGACAAATAAGCATGGTTTTCTTTCAGCTTTAACCTTCCATGTTCTATGGTCTGTTTATAAACCAAAAAATTCTTTAATTTAAAAAATATATATGCTAAATGAACAGAGGGAAGTTAGATGGCACAGTAGATAGACCCCTGGGCCTGGAATCAGGAAGACATCTTCCTGAATTCATATTTGTCCTCGGATACTTACTAGCTGTATGACACTGGGTAAGGCACTTAAAACCCTGTTTGCCTCGGTTTGCTCATCTGTAAAATGAACTAAAAAGGGAAATGGCAAACCACTTTACCATCTTTGCCAAGAAAACCCCAAATAAAGTGGTGAATAGTCAGATACAACTGAAACAACTGAACAACAAACAATAACAAAATGAGAAGAAAGACATCATGTTGATGGAAGTATCAAATTACTTTAAAATACTCATAGTAAATGGAGACTTCTGAACTCCAGAATGCATTAATCGACAGGATTAATTGCAAGAACTAGATTTCCCATGAAATCCTACTTTACTTCAACATAACAACACAATCTACTAAATTAATCTACTTACCTTTCCTGAGGCTACTCTACTTAGAGATTCAGTATTTAGTGACAAAAGTTTCCAAGTAATAACTTATCACGTGCTACAATCAGTCTACAAGCTCTGGCAGTTCTAATATTCCTAATCTCTTAATAAACATTATTTATGATAGCAAAGAAAGCCTATAGTCTGTTATATACAACCTAGAAGTCATTTTTTTTTTAATTTACCTTACTGTGTTTTGGCACACATTAAATTAGGTCGATTTAAATGAACAAAGCTTCTTCCTTTTAACCAAAAATATCCAATATAGCAATCAATCAATACTTCACACTTCGATATTTCTAGAATCCATGGTTTCATTAGTGTCAGCACAGTATATCATTACCGATGCAGATTGCAAGACTGCTACGCTATTGTAAATTATCCTTACAAAAGTTCCTGTGGTCAAAAAAAACTCAATACGTCTTGATGAACATTCTAGTAATGAGCTTCTATGTATTTAGCTACACTGGTTCTTTGACAAGAGACCCACAGTCCATCAATTGAGCCTAGACTGTAATCAACCTTCTGAACCTGAAAGAACATCTAAAAATCTTACTCTATTAGCAAGGTTTGAGAACCTCTGGGACCCTTGATTCCACAAGGAGGCAATAGAAACAGTGGCAGCTGGCAATCAAGAATATTATGCAATAGTTTTTTACAAAACTAACATCAAAAAGGAAAACAAGTTGCATTTGTGTTTTCACAAAATGCCCATTTTGCATGGCTTCTTCACTTTGTGCTGATCCATAATTTTCACCTAAAGATCTACAGAAGACTCTTAAGCTAAAAAGGTCCAAATGCAATCTGCTTTTCCCTAAGCAACACAACATACTCTGTACTAACAGCACCGGCATGGCACATGTACAAAACCCGGCACCCTGCAGTTAGGCAAACCGCCTTTATATTTTCTGCCTGGCAGCAATCCACTTGCGTGTCTGTATGTTTTTACAAGTACTCTATGTATTTCATTGCGTCAGCTGCATTGCTTTGAGTTTTAAATGGTCTGGGACCATTTTATGAAATGTTCTATATCTTTATGTGGAAAAATAACATACACTGGAAAACTGTGCATCAGTCTAATATTTATATCTCTAGTTCTTAAACGATCATCCACTATTACAATTGCTAATTTCCAAAATGCTGCCTCACATTTATACACTTCAATCAAAAATGCATGGTCACGAGCAGTGAACTTTTACTACAAAAATCTACTAGCAGGGAAACTATGGCAAAGAAAAGTTTATTTTCAATGATAAAAAATTAATATCAATAAATGAATGACAAATCTACATGTCCTGGATTTTCTAAGATGGTTCTGATTTGCAGAAAAGAAAATATATTTTTAACAAGGTTTTGCAAATGTAACAACCTTTGTCAGAACACATGTTCTGGTTTCTGGTTTGGAAAATAAACTAAGACATATATATACAGAAATCCTTTCTTACTAGAAGAGATGAAGTTTGAAACAAGATACCAGCATTAGGCATGACTAAGACAATTAGAAAATTAAAATTACTATTGAAAATGTATTCATCACATGCTCTGGATGAAAAAACTTGGTTACCATCTGTATCAACAGAGGGCATAGTCATATCAATGAAAGCACTGATCCTTTAAATATTAACATAATAAAATTTGTATTAGACATGATATGATTATATTTCCCCATCTTATTTTCCCCCAGTCTTGTCATTATCTGCAATTTATTTCTTATTTAAGTAATAAATACTTGCAGACTTGGAAAAATCAATATCAGGATCTCTCAAGAAAATACTTTTCAACTGAAAGTTTGACAGTTGTAACTTTTTGCCAACAAGCCCTGGAATATCTATAAACCCCTTAACCTTTGGTAGCCATCCCTAAATTCTTGAATTGGCAGTCTTCATCACTTACAACATCCAGTGTAACAGCCACCCAAAGAAAAGACAACTCCTCTCTCCAAGTACTTGGCCAGTACAAAGAACAATGGATTTTTCCAAATTTAATGTGGTCATTTTCACAAGACATGATTGTATACTCCAACTTGACCTAAGAAAATTAAGAATATTACTGTATTTGAAAATAGGTTTTTTAGGGGCCAAAAATTAAGGAAGAATCCAGAATTTTTTTTTTTTGGATAAGGGGCAAGTTTTTCATTTTTCACGTTATTCCAAATTTGCCACTCTTCTAATATGTACTTTTAGACCTGTAAGATATACTAGAATTTGCCAGAGGATGTTTAATTAGTAGAAAAAGAATTTGAGCCAGATATGCTGGGTAGGTGCTATAAATTATTTTACACAAACTCCAAAAACCCCAAGTTTTGCCTTAGGCTTAAAGTTTCTGGAAAACATGGCAGACACTGTTCCCTTGCACAAGAAATGCAATACAAGGCTTCAGTAGATTCTTATGAGGTCTAGTTTGCAGCTCAGTAGCTACATTATCTATACGTTACTTTAAGTTTTTGCTCAGGACACATGTAACAGCATTTAAGCAAAGTAACTTATTTTAAATAAGAAGAAATGCAAAGTTTCCAATTATTTTTCTTCATTTGGATTCCACAAAATAATGAGACCTAATTTTGTGTACATATCGCCCATGTATTTCATTTTATATACAAAGAATTGAGCTTCAATTCTGGGTGCTCAGGTAACAGACTAGATGGCTTCTGAGTTTCCCTCCAGCTTGGATAGCCTACAATTCTAAAAGCACACCAAAATCATATGTACAGTGACTTTAAAATTGAAACATTCCAAATGTGACTAATTAAGATGCTTACCTCGGCTTACAAAAGTGCCATCAATTCAGAAACATTCACATTTAACACTACCCTTGGGTTACCAAAATAATGTCTGACAGAATTTAATATACGTAACGCCGTGTATCATCGAAAACCTACCCTAAACAACCCTCTCCAAAGGCAACACAAAAAAAGGATTTTGGAATTAGCTGCAAACTCTAATCTCATTCAATTGCATGGTATTTAAGATACTATCTTCCCTTCCCCACAACCCAAATACTAATCCACACTGTAGCTTGATTTAATTTTCCAGATGAGAAAATGAGAATATACTGCAAAAGGGTTATAAGTCTGTTATATTACTTTTTGAATCATCAGGGTAATATCTGATTTTATAACATATACACACAAAGTGCACACCTACAGAAGTTCTGCATTTCAGAGGCAAGTTAAAAATCTCTTTCATAACCTTAAGTTTCTAAAGTCTTATATGTAAGACTAAACTTCAAAATATTTATTTAAAAGGAAAAAACCTTTGGTAAGACAAAAACAAAAAAAGTTTTTTGATAGTAAGACAGAAAACTGCAACAAACTATAATTATGCTAATGAAAACCTTCAAAGAAACTGTTTCCGCTACAAAAATTCGACTTTGTTTACTCTAAATTGTAAAATGCCTAGATAATTAGTTCAGGATTATTAAACAATCACAACTATTCTAGAGATGGATCCTTTTTATAATTTTAATTCTCCAAGTTTGGATTATTAAGGAGTTACATATTTCTTGAAGGAATATATTTATATTACTTTAAAAGCAAAAACAAACAAACAAAAAACCAAGAACGAAAAACCTAGTCATTATTTCTTTCTACCACCTTTGATAAACTCATCTGAAGAGAAGTAGTAAAATATGGGCTCAGCCTTCCTTTCTAGACTAAGACACTGCAAACCATCCCTGACAGGATTATTATGACAAAATCCAAAATGCTACATACCTGAATAGGACCTATTTTTGTCACTATCATTATTCTAAATAATTACCCCAGCCTCCAAATACAGATTCTCCCCTTCACTAACCTCCCCCTACAAAACAAACAAAAAATCCATTCCCCTTAATTTGTCCAGTTAAAATAGATAAATATTTTGACAAAGTTGTTTTGGGGGAAGTCAAAGTGCCACATAAACATGAATTATTACCATCACGCCAAACAATTATTCCCGGTTCAAAATTCAGATTCTTAATATGCTACTTAGGACAGAGTAAATTACAAAGCATTTAAATGTATATTCAGCATCTACAAAGTAACAGTTGAATTTTTTTTAAAATAAGATATATATCCTTACCCCCCTCCAAAAAAAATTCTAGGTTCCAAAGCAATTTAAAAATACAAAGAATACAGCAGATATGAAAATATTTGGTTATTACCGATCAGAAAAATCATGTTTTTTCCACAAGAGTTCTTCTTTTTTATACTTCCTCCAATGCTGACGTTTCAGATATTTTACTATCTACTATTCAATATTATAGTTAACCTAATATCTTGAGCATAGTTTACAAGCTTCCTAGTTTGTAAGTATACAAACAATTATTGAATACGGGAATGCATAAAACCCACCTCAGCATGGTATAAGCAATAGCCCCATTCATGTAACAGATTACTCTTCAAAATAACATATTCTGCCTTTCAGACATATTCTGCCTCTATGTGACTATTTATGCATAAACAGCAGACACTGACCTATTGTTTTCCATAGTTGGAGTTGTTATGAATGTAGTACAGTTACCAATTAAGTGAATCAACAAGTACTAAATACATCAGCTGTTGTACAAATAATGAGCACGTTGACATTAGGCAATAAAACTGGGGGTGGGGGGGGTGTTCATCTTTGTTTCCTGAATATGTTAATGGATTTTTGACCTGTGAATGCCAAAAAGATTATTGATAATTTGAAATATTTTCCATAACCCCTTTAGTCTCAAAATAAAACGGGCAATCTAACAATTCTCCAAACTACATGCTGAAGAAGTCCTGACAAGTTATACTGAAAATGGAATGAGGAAGAGAAGTTGCACAAAGAATTCCAAAAACATATAAAGGGTGAGGGTAACTGGAGAGAAATAACCAAAAAGGCCAACCAGGAATTTGCTCATGTAGATGTCTTTGTACTGAAATATTTTCAATAAAAAGCTTAGGTCTGGATATCTATTCTTAGAATTTACATATTTAGAAGGGGTGTGTTTCTTTAAAAACTAATATAAACCTTGCTACTGATTCCCAAATTTTATCACATTTTCAGATAAATGTATGGTTTCTTTCATGTACACAAACTTTTTTTGTAGAAATGTGCTCTGTACTTTAAATTTCAATTTGCTTTCTATATGGGTTCTATTTTTCCCACTTACTTGATGCCAACAATAATAATGTCACACCATTATACCTACTTGTAGATTATAAAACACAGAATATCCATGGCAAAGTGGGTCTTAAATCACAGAATAATAGAATATGGAACATCAGAAGAGGACAGGACCTTGGAGATCTATTTAGTTCTAACCTGCTCATTTTATAATTACTATAGATAACTTAACTCAATTGACAGCTGTGTCCCTCATGTGTTATAAACATAAAACCCACTGCATATGGTTATTAAAAATAAAGATAACATCTGTCATTTGCTTAAGGATAACAGTAAATCATTTGCATATGTATATACACATACTTGCATACTAGATAACATATACTATATGGAGTCTTATTTCATATCATGAAACAAACTGCATTGAACCTTGAACTCAACGTCTATTTCTACTCATCATAATTGCTACCTCAATGCCTTACATATGTGTGTGTGTTCAGTGAATGAACAATCCCTGTTCATCAACATCATTAAAAAGACAACTCAAAGAATAGCAATGCTTAAATTTTACAAAGTTCATGCTTTCACATAACAATTCACATTTCTATGATATTTTGAAGTTTACAAAGCACTTTCCTTAAACAATCCAGTGAAATATGAAATACTTAAATATACATATGTGTATATATGTATAAGGAATGGTTCTCTGGAAGGCAGTACAGGGAGGGATACTAGAAGAAATTTTGACTATGTAACATATATATTATATGCCTAAATATAACACACACATTATTGTTTTAACAAATAACATGTTATATATATTATGTCTATTTGATAAAACAAAAAAGTAGTGAAAGTGTTATGATGCTTGTACTACTCACAAAGGACCTGAGGTTGAGAAGTAAAATGATCTGCATCTGATCACAAAACTTGTAAATATAAAGGCCACAATTACAATTCAGGGCTCCTGAAATCAAATCCAGGGCTCTTTCCACCTCACCAAAATTGTCTCATTTGATCCTACCGTCAAGTACAGTTATCTCCATTTGACAAATGAGAAAAGTGGGAGCTAGAGAGATTAAATGACTTAGCCAATTTTACATAATTGGTCAATGGCATAACAAAACCAAAAGCTAGGGCTTCTCATTCCCAGAATAGTGATCTGCTACATTTTGTTGTTTGTTTAGAACTACAGTTAAAAACAACCTCTCTGCTAGTGGTACAGGGCAGTAAAAGAGCTATGGACTTTGGTAAGAAATCTGGGTTTGAATCATGACTTTTTTGCTTACAGACTATGTAAGCTTCGAAAGTTGCTTTACCTTTCTGAGCCTCAGTTTACTGATCTGCAAAGTGAGAGACAGGCAGAGATCCTAGGATAGAGGGTAGCATCCCACACCCTTCCAGGCACCCAAGTGTGCAATCTCAACATCAACCTAGCTTTTGCTCATTCCACATATACAATCAGGTGCCAGACCTTACAGTCTCTTTCTTTGTAACACTCATAGACATCCCCTTCTCTCCATTCATGTAACTCTCACCTTAGATCAGACCCTCATTACTTCTCACCTGGACTTTGGCAACAGAATTGGACAGTTATTAACATAAATAAAAATGCCAATACTAATATTAATCTCAAATCTCTCTCCTTACTCTAATCCATCCTCCAGAATACTGTCAAAATGACCTTCCAAAAGTACAGGTTGGCATGGTCAATACACCCTACTCAATAAAATCCAATGGTTCCTTATTACCTCTAGAATCAAACGGAAATTACTTTGTTTGGCATTTAATGCTCTTCACTATGTAGCCCTTTCCTGTTTTTCTAACTTTTTAATGCACTGCTTTCCAAGAGGAACTCTAATAGTCACACCATACTGAACAACCTGCTATTCATCACATACAACGCTCCATCTTGTTTTTCCAAGTTTTTAACCTAAACAAAATCTCAAAGAAAAACAAAACATCCCCACAAAAGACCATTTGGAATTCCTTGAAGAAAAGATGTAAGAGACAAGAAATGAGTTTAAGGTAGTTCTTATACATGAAATGAGAGCTGTAGAGGAAAGAACTTGAAAAGAAATGGGAGTTATAGAGAAGAGACCTTGAAAGAGAAACAACATCTTGGCATAACAAGTGCACATTCTTACCCAAGTAACAGATTCACTAAAAGTTAGAATGAACCAAACAGAAGTTAATGACTCTTAACAGACAAAAAGATACATTAAGAAAAAAATAAAAGATTTTTAAAATTAAAAAAAATATAAAGTATCTCATATCAAATACAAGTGACCTGAAAAACAGATCAAAGGGAGATAATTTAAGAAGAAATGGATGACCTGAAAGCCATGAACAAAAATAAGAAAAAGAAGGATGTCATATCTCAAGAATATCATGAAAGAAAACTGCCCCCTTCCCCCCCCACATTCCTTTCATCTGATTGCCTCATTCCCACCCCCCACTCTCAAATTCCTTTATAGGGAAAGTGTCCAGGTCAGTCATGTCTTCATTCTTCTCCAGGCTCTCTAGGACTCCTAACTCAGAACTTTCTCTACCATGTCCCTGCCATGGGCAACTTCCCCACTCCCTTTTCACTGTATATTTCAGTATACTGTCTTCCCCCATTAAACATAAGTTGCTTGAAGGCAGGGACTATTTCTCTCCTTGTGTTTGTATTTTCATTGTTTAACACAGTGCCTACCACATAGTAAGCACTTAATAAATGCTTGTTAATCTAAAATCAAAGAACAAAGTGAAAATAGAAAAAGAATCCACTAGTCACCTCCTGAAAGGGATGCAAACGACCCCACACTCAAAATTCATTTTCCAGATCAAAGAAAAATTCTTCAAGCTGTCAGAAAGACTTTGACTACTGAGGAGTCCCAGTCAGGATCATATAATAGTTAGCATCTATCATTCTAAAACAGTGGAGAACTTGGAAGATGGTATTTCAGAAGGCCAAGAATATGGGCTTATAACCAAGAACAATTTACCCACAAAAGCAAATAAAATCCTATCCTACACAGAACTTTGGGCAGCTAGGTGGCATGCTGGATAGAGCATTGGGCCCGGAGTTAGAGAGACTCATCTTTCTTCAATTCTGGCCTTAGTCACTTAGCAGCTTAGCTGTACAGCCTTGAGCAAGTCATTGAATCCTGTTTGTTTCAATTTCCTCATCTGTAAAATGAGGTGGAGAAGGAAATGACAAGGCACTCCAGCATCTTTGCTGAGAAAACTTCAAAGGGGGTCATGAAGAGCCAGACATGGCTGAAAAGTAACTGAACTGAACTGGGACCTTTAAAGGGGATTAATGAAATAGAGGACTTCCAAACACTCTTGAAGAAGAGATCAGAGCTGAGTGGATACAATGAAATGCAAATAAAGCAGTAAAAAAAACACAGAAAGGTAAATATAAATGAGCAACTTCAAAAGTGAAAAATAGGGCAGCTAAGGTGACACAATGGATAGCTTGCTGGGCCTGGAGTCAAGAAGACTCATCTTCCCGAGTTCAAATATGGTCTCAGACACTAACTAGCTGTGTGATCCTGGGCAAGGCACTTAACCTTGTTTGCCTCAGTTTCCTCATTTGTAAAATGAACTGGAGAAGGAAATGGCAAAGCACTCCAGTATCTTTGCCAAGAAAACTTCCCATAGGGTCAAGAAGAGTCAGAAACAGGACTGAACAACATCAATGATTTGAAAAGACTTTATAAGGATGAAGAGTTTGCATTCTAATGAGGGGTTGGGTAGAGTAAGAAGAATGATTCAGGTACCAAAATAAAGGCCAGGGTTGTAAAGGAAGTGAAATGAGATAGAATAAGGAGTAGTTGTGTTATGGTTTAATGATCTCAAAAGGAGAAAAGGAAGGGGAGAAAAGGAAATACTAGGGAAGAAAAAGGGAGGAACAGAGGGGAGTGGCATCTCCCTTAACCAGGGAGAACAAACCTAAGTCTATACCAACAGGGAAGGGATAGGAGGAGCATGAATCACCTGAACATCACTGAATGGATTCAGTAAAGTGAGCAGAAATAGAACAATTTATAATTCAACATTATAAAAATGAAGCATTCTATTATATGTAAAAACTCTGAGCAACTCTAAGCAACTATGACTCCAGAGGGCTGATGATGTAGAATGCTAGCCACCTCCTGACAAAGAAATGATAGACTAGAAAGATAGAGTGAGACACTCCTTCTTAGACATGGCCAATGTGGAACTGTCTTTTGATTGACTATGTCTAATTATGTTTTCTTTTTTCCCCCTACTGGAGAGAAGAGAGGATAAGGGAAAGAGCATGGATGCTTGTTAATTGAACAAAAATTTAATTAGAAAAATAGAGTTCGCAATGTTATAGTTCCAAGTAAAATGCTATGAAAGCAACCTCCCCTCTCTGAAACTTTGTTTACTTATTTTTGAAATGAGAAGGGTAGTATCATGACTTCCAAAGTGCCTCTCAGGTCAAAATTCTAAGATTCTATATCTAATTCGTTTTGGAATCAAAGGCCCTAGATTCAAATATTGACAGTGCCACTTAGGCCTGAGTGACCCTGGAAAAGCAACTTAACCTCTCTGGGCCTCAATTTCCTTATCCATAAAATGAAGGGATTATATTAGATGACCTCCGAGATCCCTTCCAGGTCTAAATCTTATACTACAAGAATATACTATTATGTCATTGTATTTCTTAAATAGTAAATCAACCACACTAGAGCAACAATCATATACTAAAGCACAATGATATTCCTGTTTCAGTATATATCAAGTTGTACCTTGATGAAACTGAAAAAAAAGTATAAGATTAATTGATAGAAATGAAATAGAATTTTTCCCATGTCTTAGAATGCTTTATCGTCATTTGAGACATACAGTCTATAGGCAGTGGTCTTGACATTTAAAGCTACTACATTTTCCTGTCCTCAACAACTCTATTAATGATCTGTAAACACTAATACATAAGGGAAGATCAAGAATTAAAAAAAAAAAAGAAAACCTCAGGAATAAATTGATCCTTGTGTAAGGTAAAGAAGTATTTTATAATACATACCTGCTACATACCTGCTGATTTATGTTTTCTAAAAAGTTTATAAGACAGGTGACCTGATATAGTGAATAGAAGGCAGCATTAGAGTCAGGAAGACCTGATTCAAGACCTGCATTTGACACATACTTTTATAAGGACACACCAATCACTTAAGGTCTCAGCGTTCTCTCAAACAACTCTAAAATCAGAAGAGTTACCATCCCTTATATCAGAGCACTCACACCATGCCTCAGATAATATCTGTGTGATGTTAAGAAAGTCACTTAACATTCTTAGACCCCAGTTTTCTCATTTACAAAATGAAGAGACTAGACTAAATTGACTTAGAATCAAAGGATAAAGTAAAAATGGAAAGAATCCACTAGTCACTTCCTGAAAGAAATGCTAGCAGCACTTTCAGATCTAAATCAATGACCTTATAATGAGTTGTTAATTTGCGTGCATGGAGAGAGTTCCACACCAGGAGATTCTTATGCTTCAATATACATAATAATACTCCCTCAAATACCCTAACTTTGCAATTACTCAAATTACTCAAGTCCCATGACCTACTCCTCTACCTCTACCTCAGCTACACAGAAATGGTCATACTCTTTTTTTTAATTGTATTTAATTTTAGTTTAGTTTTCAAAATTCACTTTTAAGAATTTGAGTTCCAAATTTTTTCTTCCTTCCTCCTTCCTCTCCCCACTCCCCAAGATGTCAAGCAATCCGATACAGGTTATACATATACAATCATATTAAACATAGTACCACTTAGTCATGTTGTGAATGAAGAACCAGAACAAAGGGAAAAACCAAGAAAAAGAAAAAAAGAGAGAGAAAAAACAGTATGCCACAATATGCACTCAGATTCCACAGTTCTTTCCCTGGATATGGATAGCATTTGACAGTTATACTCTTCACCTGCCATCATGCCCAGCTGTGCTACTGTCACATTCATGAATTCTAAAATTCCTTTATTTAATCATTGCTGTTATTACGTTACTCCACGTCTCCCTTCGCCTTGTATCCCCAAATCTATTCTTTCTCCTCACCGTGATCACCATGATTGTATATACAAATGTTTATTTTTACTAAATTCAGAATAATGAAAAAAATTTGAAATAGGAAATAATCAATTTCACATACATGTATAGGGAGAGAAACTAAAGCTATGAATAGAGAATTCCTTGGTGAGCAAATTCTATCGACCAATGCAGGTTGGCACTTTCTCTGCAACATACAGTCCTAGAGATTTGCCTGTAGCAGTTAAAGATTAAGTGACTCATCCAGGGTCATGACACAACCAATGTGTATATTTGGCTCTCTATCCACTATGCTTCAATGTTTTTCCAGAAATATGTAAACATAAGTTATTATTAACACAGTGTTTTCTCAACTATTCTAAAATACGTGAATGTTGTGATGTGAATGAGGTTCCCTGAGAAAATGCTGACATCTGCATATTTTCCCAAATAAATTAAATATGAAACTATGTATCAGAAATTATACTATATATCATTTATCATATTAAAATGGATTTATTTCTTTTATTTTTCATCAGAACCTATGATCCCCCAAAGGAGAATCACAGCCTGTAATCCACATCTCTACACAGTTCTAAGGTTTAGAACTGAAAGGGTCAAGTGTCAAACAAAAGGAAACTAAAGCTTAGAGACATGAAACAATTCTCTCAAGGCTATGAAGTAAATGCGAGTGACATTTGGATCTGACACAAGAACTCTGGTCTCCCAACTCCCAATCCAATCCACCATCCACAACACCAAGCAGCCTCCCTCTAAAGCATATAATTCATTCTCAGAACTTCACGTCTTTAATCTTCCCACAAATGACTATCAAGGCTATATGTAAAATCCTGCAGTTTCTCCAATTGCCAATTGACTTTCCTATCATTAATGAAAAACCAAGTCTATTAACTCCACCCTCAAACCACTTTTATGCTTCAGCTCCAATCTCCTCTTCATCAAGACGTTTTAAATTTTGGAATAATCTTTGGTTTTTCCTTTCCTTTATCCCAAAGAATAAAAAAAAGCATAAATCAATAACCTAATTCTTGATCATTTTTTCTTAGAAATGCCTCATATCTATTGCATTTTTATCCAAGGTCATTACTACCAGGCCTTCATTACATCAAACATAGATCACAGAAATTTTCTGTCTCCTATCAAGACCCTCTCCAACTCACTTTGAATTGTGACACTAGTATAATCTTTTGGAAATTTTAAATACTGGTTTAAAAGTATTCAACACTGCTTTATATCCTGAACAGGATAGGAGTTCAAAGTTCCTCTCACTTGGGATCACAGGGTTTACAGTTGGAAGAGACTTAGAGAATAATCTAAAACAATCCCCTTATTTTAAATATGACTCCCCCACTCCTCAACTCTTACAAAAAACTGCTTTAGTCTGTCATGGAGAAGGAGGATACCACTATCTTGACTTAGGCTCGGGGAGCAGAATAGCAGGGGAGAGTGAAGAAGGAGATTTTTGTTAGGATAAAGAAGCATTTGCTGCATCAACTGGGAAATGACTAAACAAGTCATCACATAGAAGTATAGATGACTATTATTGGGCCATAAGAAATTTATGAATATAAAGAATTCAGACAACTAGAGAAAGAACTATAGTGTCAGAACTCAGAATGAAACAGACTATTTTCTATTTTGTTATGCTTTGTTTTGTTTTTGTTTGTTTTCTCTCATGGTTTCTCCCATGCATTTTAATTCTTCTATGCAACACGACTAATGTGAAAGTGTGTTTAATAAGAATGTATGTATAGAAACCATATAAGATTGCATGCTGTCATGGGAAGGGAGGGGGCGAAAAATTTACAACTTAAGGGAAGTGATTGTTGAAAATTGAAAATAAAAAAAATTAATTATTAGCCAAAAAAAATTCAGAGAAACTCAGGAAATATATAAACTGATACAGAGTGAAATAAATACAAACAGGAAAATAATACTACAATAATGTAAATGAAAAGAACAAAAAGAGAAACAAAACAACCTAAGTATAACATTCAAACTTGGCCTCTCCAAAAGCTGAAAAATGCACCCACCCTTCCCCACATCAAGAACATAGAAGCAGGAGGTATAGCAGACAGTGAGTACAGGAATTCAGTGCATATACTGTTAGGCACAGTTGATCTGTTGGTTGGTTTTCTTGAACTGTCTTTTTCCCTCTTTATTTTAAAATATCTCTACAAAAGGGACAGTTAATTGGCTAAGGGAGAGAGGAAAGACATATTCAAAAATGAAGGTGATAAAAACACAACAGTGGTAAAAATTCAAAAATAAAAAGATACTCTTTAATAGTTAGAACTATCCAATAATGAGGAGGCTGTACTGAAAGGTAATGAGCTCTTTAGGCCTGGAAGTTTTCAATCAAAAGCTCAATAACCATTTTCTTAGGGTATTAAAAAAGATGATTTGGTGTTTCAGATAGGAGTTGATCTAAGTGAACCCTAAAGTCATTTCTAGATCTAAAGAATTAGTCATTGTGATTCTATTAATTTAATTCTATTTTGAATTACCCTTCTCAGTCTCTTTGAAAAAAGATTTGTCTCTAGTTAATTCTATTCAGGGATTCCACCCCAAAAATTTCCCAAAACATAGCTACCTTAAAGGTGCTCTGTAAATCACTTGTGCTCCTCAGGAAGCAGACATGAGTGACTTTAAAGCTGATTCAAGACAATTTCAAATAGACAAATCTGGTACCAAAAGAAGTTATAGGAAAAGTTTTTAGTCATACAGTGAGGGAGGGTGCACAAGAAAAGGATTATGAGTCAAAAATCCACTTGACTTTTCCCTGATAGAACCTGGTAAAACCCTGTATCTGACTGTAAAGCATTCAATATAATTTCCACCTAAAAGATCAAAATTCTCATTATGTATTGCCAATTGCAAGGAATCAAACAACTGGACCAAAAAAGAACTTGAAAATCTAAGAAGGCTCCTCCATTTTAAATTAAGGCTTAAGATACCATGTAAAAAAATGGCCCAGAGTCCTCACAAACAAGCACTTCCAATATGCTGCTACTAACATACTAAGACCAAATCTGTGACCTTAAGCAATAGATTTCACACCTTTAGACTTCATCAATAAAAAAGTTATCAGGTAAGAGGTAGCCCTGTAGAATACCCTCCCCCTTTATACCAGACCACTAGGTCCCCAGATCCTATTGGGTGGGCAGACCCAGAAAAACAAGCATGGCAGGAAGCTTTTCTCTATATATGCCCTATTTCCTAGCAATGCCCTATTTCCCTTTCCCATTCCTGGCTAGACACTGATACTATTATGAATATTCCTGTAAGAGGGACCTCCACACCAATCTTCAGGTTTATACCCTCTTTCCTTATTAGTCATGAGCTGAGCCCTTCTAACCCCCTCACCTATCCTCCACCTTCAAGGTGGACGTGGCTGCTCACACCATATAGATGTGCTGGGAGACACCAAATTCAATTCTTTCAGCAAAATGAAAGCCTCACCAAGTGTCCTTACACGGTGCCCTAAGAACCATCAGTCTTCAGCATTTAGCATTCCACTAGGTCATTCATGACTCTATTCTCTGATATTTCAATACACCTAAGGACCTCTAAGGCCTAGCTTTCCACAGATGTGGACGGCATTCCAGCCATGGAGGATTGAAAGTAAAAATGCCTGAAGTGGGGAAATGGAATGTCTTATCTGAGGAACAGGGAGGAAGCCAATGTCACTGGATCACAGAGTACATGGGAGGTATTGGTACAAGGTGTAAAAAGACTGAAGAAGGCAAAGCTTATGAAGAGTACCAAGTAACAAAACCAGGACCAATACTCAGGTCATGAAAAACCAGGACCAATACTCAGGTCATGAGAACTCCACAACGGGAGAAAAGGACTTCTAGAGCCAGGAATGGGATGTACCCTTTGTCCCATGTAGTCTCTATATGGATACCTCACTAGTTCTTTAACTTAGGTTTGCATCTGCTCTCCTCAGGAACTTTGTGTGCACCAACCCTTGGTTTGAAGGGAATGTTATATACCAAATATTCTTCCTATACCTTCTCAGTAAATCCCTGTTTTAAAAGCTAATGGACTGAAATAGTCAATTGATAATAGGGAGGACACTGCGAAGGATTCAAGAGCAACAGTACTAGGTTACCTCTAGGACCCTGAGGACAGTTGTAATAAGCCACTCTCTGGGGATTCCTAAGTGCCCAGAAGGGAACTGTGGCTACAGAGGTGGTGAGACAAACACAGACATACACACAGATGTAGACACAGACACAGATAGATAGAGAGAGAGAGAGAGAGAGAGAGAGAGATTTACACATATAGATTTGTATACACATATGGTGATTTACAAAAGTTAAATCACTATATAAAGTAATAGTGGAGTGGTAGCAGCAGCAGAAAAAGAAATAGAATTAGTAGCAGCAACTCTCTTTCCTGGGTACATACAAACTTGAGAAGCTCACAAAGTAATGTTTGGGACCTCAGGGAAGCCATAGTGGCCAAGGGAACTCAAGACATCACCAGGCAATGTCTAAGAGAAAACTGTATTCTCCCCTTCCTTTAGTTTAATCAATCAGATTAGCACTCATAGGATGATATTCTCACTTTTAACTCTATGTGCAGATATTCACTGTGACAATATTGGATTTCTCTTTAGTAGTGTTTTCATTCCTTTGACCGTTACAAAATCAAGCCACAATTTAATTCAGTAAGTATTAAGAAAAAAATAAACACAGAGAAGATGCAGAAATGAAACTGTCCAGATTATGACACACAACTGAAGAGACTGCTCAATGATTCAACTCATCTATCTATCTATCTATCTGTTTGTATGTTTATGTCTTGGCCAAGCCCTACAAATGGACCTGCCTAAAATACAAAACGTACCAAAACGGTACAATTTGACACCAAGCTAACCAAAATTACAAAAACCTAAATAGTTAATATTGGAGTACCTGTAGTAACACAGACTAATATACTATATTATATATACACTAATATACTATAGTATATATACACTAATATAACTTTTCCAGAAAGCAATATGGAAGAAAAGTCACTACACTGCCTATACCCTTTATGCCAGCAATCTCACAAACAGATATACATGTGTGCACGCATACATGTAACATGCATGTATGTATGTGCCTTGTGTGTTTGCACATGTAAGTGTGTATCTCGCTAAATTGTCCATAACCTTTAAGCCAGTGATTCCAATAATAAATGTGCGTATGTGCACACATGCAGTATGTATGGTATGTGTATATATGCAAACTGAACATATGTGTGTATTATCTCTCTAAGAATGGTCTACAACAGGGATGGGGAACCTGTGGCTTCAAGGCCACATGTGGCCCTCTAGGTCTTCAAGTGCAGCCCTTTGACTGAATCCAAGCTTCACAGAAGAAATCCCCTTAATAAAAGAATTTATTCTATAGACTGTATACCTTTTTAAGCCAGCAGTGCTCAAGGAGCATTGCATATGATTGAATTGCAATTAATGAGCGTGTATGTGCATATATACATACACCTACACATCCCCAAAGAGGTCAAATCAGAATCTGATACAGATGTCAAAATATTTATAGCATCCTTTTTTGTGATAGCAAAGAACTAGAAACAGAGAGATTGTTATCTAGTAGGCTATGACTAAACAAATCATGGTACACCAACATAATAGCAATTCAGAAAATCATCAGAAGAATTACATAAATTTTTGCAGAATGAAGCTAAGTAAAAGCAAGATAACATATGAAAACAACATTACAAGGCAGGTGAACTCTAATTATAATGATCCATCCTAGTCCTGGAGAAATGATGGTGAAACACCTACCTTACCTCCGTAGAGAGGTATGGAAGAACAGGTATTCAGAAAAGTTGTACACAATATCAGACACAGTGACTTTGCTAGTTGATTTTGTTTAAATGTTTACCCTTGGTTACAAGGGACAGTTTCATGGGGAAGGTGAGGTTAAGAGGCAACACCTGGTATAAAAACAAAACCAATCAATCAAGAAGGATTCATTAAGCACTCACTATGCACCAGGCACGATGCTAAGCACTGGCCAGCAAGAAAAGTTTTTAAGTGGGTACAGAAGTCTGTAAAATGAAGCTGAAGACAGTGAGCTATGTACTCCTACCATGGGCCAACATAAAAAGTATGATATGAGGGACAAGGAGGAATGACTGGAGAGTCAGATTTGGGGTTTGATCTTAGATGTAATATAGGACTTCATTTATACATTCAAACACCTCCTATCTTTCTGGATAGGTTTTCTTCTTGTCTATGAGTTTTTCTGAGTCATATAAAACAAACAAACCAACCAAAAAATCATTTTGTGTGACCATAAATGGGCATGTTACTTCACCTCTTTCTTTGGCTTTCAGTTTCATTGAGCAAAATAGAGCTTGTGTACAAGTGACTAAAAAGTGACTGATGGACCGTCTTGTTTCTATCAATTGTTTCATTTTCAGTTCCACATTTTCTTTCTCCCTTCATCCCTCCCCCATCCATTGAGAAGGCAAGAACTATAATATCCTACACACACAATCACATGTAAACATACAGAAAGTATTATATTTCTTGTCCCCTCCTCCCCAACCAAACATGGCTAATGAGGAAATGATTTCACACACACACACACACACACACACACACACACACACACACACGATCATACAAAACATATTTCCTCATTAGCCATGTTAGGAGAGGGGAAGATAACAAAAATAAGGGAAAAAATATGCTTCAATATGCAGTCTGAGTTTATCAGTTCTCTATCTGGAGGTAGACAGCAATTTATGCCACAGGTCTTTTAGAGTTGTGGTGAATGGTTGTGTTGATCATAGCTACTAAGTCTTTCATAGTTCTTTTCCTCATAATATTGTTGTTGCTGTGTACAATGGTCTTCTGGCTCTACACACTTTACTTTGCTCACATAGCTCTTCCCAGATTTTTCTGAAACTATACCTTTCACCATTTCTTATAGTACAACAGCATTCCATTACAGTCATATACTACAATTTGTTTAGTCATTTCAAACTGATGGACATCCCCTGAGTTCCCAATTCTTTACTACCACAAAAAGAAACACTATAAATAGTCATCTATTTACATGGTACATATAGATCCTTTTCCTTTTTTCTTTGCTTTCCTTGGGATATATAGTTGTCACAGTATTGTTGGGTCACAGGGTATGCAGCTATATAGCCCTTTGAGTATAGTTCCAAGTTGTTATCCAGAATGGTTGCACTGGTTCACAGCCCTACCAACAACAGTGCATTACAGTACCTATTTTCCCACATTCTCTCCAGCATTTGTCCTTTTCCTTTTCTGTCATTTTAGTAAATCTAATGAGTATGAAGTGGTACCACTGAGTTATTTTAATCTGCATTTCTCTTGGTGATTTAGAGAGTTTTTCATATGATTATTGATAGCTTTGATTTCCTCTTCTATCAACTGTCTGTTCATCTTAGTGATGGAACAATTTGGCACTAATAAAGAGATCAAGAACATAAATGCACTATTAAGATTCCTAATTTGGGTCTTAATCTAAGATATTTATATTTACCTACAAATATTGCCATTTAAACACAAACTTTTAAAATTAAGCCAAACTACAGAGTTAAGCATTATTTGGGGTTTTTATCCATTTTCTTGTACCCCATATTTCAATTTTTTCAAGCAAAAATCTTGATAACCTAACCAAAGCACACAACCTCTGCCTCCCATCTCTCTGAAGAATTGCTGATATTAATAACCACCATCAAATTTATATAGCACTTTAAAATTCATATAGTGCTTTCTTCACAATAGCCTTTTGACAGTAGTACAAGGATTATTTTCCCCATTTTACAATTAAACTGAAGGCCAGAGCTAAAACGAAATACCTATCTATGGTCACACAACCAGAATGCATTAGGGCCAAGATTCTAACCCAAGTGTCCTGACTCCAAGTCCATTTCTCTGCCTACTACATTTGCTGTGTCTCCTAACCACCAACTCTTCATGTCTTCCTTTTTCAAAACTTCTTTTTATAAAGGAAGGGGGAGGGGGAAAAGGGGAGGTACTAATAAAAGGAGACAGCAGCCTTTTTTCTACCAAATGTTTTTTATGAGGTGTCCGTATATCCCCATGTAGTTAGTCCAAATACAAAAGACAATTAAAATTTTAAAGTAGATTTGTCTTTTGATTACCTTATCCAGGGAATATTTATATAGGGAGTCCTTTCAATTTCTAGTTCTGACAAGTCGATTTTCTTATAACCTTTTAACTAGTAAATTAAGTTAATGGAGATATATTTTAAGTGCTCAATACATGAATAGTCACATTCATTCTTCCTTCAGCTCTTTGTATCCCAGACACAGGAGTTGCCTGGTGACAGCCTATTCACTCTTAGCAGCTGGCAAAGCCCTCCTTGTCCTGAAAGTGTTCAAAGAAAGAGTTAACTAATATTTCATGCTATTATTGAAGTGGGACAAGTCATGGCTGCTGATGCCTCACAGGATGGGATGTAGTGGATGCAACTGATTTTTCGTTGGACACAGCAGGAAAAGAAAAATATGACCGACCTACATCACCTGTATCCAACAAGGAACAAAATTAATCCAAACAAGAGTTAATATATATTATCTAGATAGAGACTGGCGATACTAGACAAAGGCAGGTGGGAGGCCAAAGCCATCAGTGTTAATTTACATTTATAGAATAGAAAGTCTCAAGGAATATAAGGTTCATTTGGGCTCAGGAACCAATATTTTTCAGAATGGCAGGTCACAGTTGTTAATACTCACAATTTCAAATTGGTGCAATTCTCTTTCTTTTCCACAGCTCAGGCCTAGGAAGAGGAGAACTGAGGAAGTATTTAGGTAAATGCCTATCTTTCAAAGTAAGTGCTTTTCTCATAAAAAAAGGAGATCACTTGGTATGCTTGCAATCACCACTAAGTTCTTCTCAAATTCATAGAAACCAACAAGCATTATTTCACTTCAGGAAATCCTTGTGGAGATACATTAGGAATTTTTACATAATGCTACATTGACTATAATAATTTACATAATGTAAATAGTATCAAGCTGCTAAATTTGAATTTTTTTGTTTTTTAAAGGGGGAATAGAATAGTATTCTACTTTAATGATATGTTTCTGAACACTACTTTGGAAGAACTCTTATAGAGGCATGTAACAGGGACATTAACAATTTTCCAAAGAAATGTACTGTGATCAATTCCATTATCAAAGAATTCACAGGAACTGCTAATAAAAACACATAATAATTTAATATTCCCCCTCCCCCTCCATTCTCAGTATCTATCCAGAAGGTAACTTGCTTGGTATGTTATTTTCCCAACCTTTGCTTGTAATTGTTATATTGAAACTACCATAATATTATCTGAGGGTGACTTAAACTTCCTAATTTATTGCATTCTACAGATTATGTAGTAGTATATTTTATTACATTTCTTATGCTTTTTACAAAGCATTTCTTTCTTATGTGCTCCAAGTTTTAAATTCAAGTAAACAAAAGGTACCCTTCGGTTTTCCAAATTCATTAAGCATAATGAATTCAATTAGGCACACTATGAGAGTTTCCTCAAACCCACACAATAATAATACAAGAATTGTATTGTAAGAATATTTCCATTGTTGTACAGGTTGTCACATTTCAGGTTTAATAGGAACTGACTCAAAGAGAGCTTGGAACAAAAGTGCCCTAACCAAGCAGCAGTTCTCAAAGTGTTATTTATAAAAAAAAAAAAATCATTCCTGAGTTCATGCAGTTCATACACTCAAATCAAAGAACAACTACTTTTTTTATTACCACAAAACAATGCATATTAATTTTCTTCACAAAAAAATAATTCAAAAAACCAAAACAAACAAAAAAGCAACCATACATTTAAACCAGGAAATAGGATCTAGTCTAAATACTTGGATCATCATCAATACTAATGAATCTCTTAAAAGAGCTGGCCATTGAATATGATATTAATTTTATGAAAGTGACAACAATATTCAATACCCACTTCAAGAAAAAATAAAATTAACCCAGGATGCCAAAACTGGCAAAATCTTACTAGCCTCCAAAGGTATAACCTGTCAAGAACCGACAAAGAGAAAAATACTCGAGAAACAAAGTATTTTTCTTGACCATCAAATAAAATACAGACTTTTAAAACAATATCAGAAAAAGTCATATTTCTTAAAATTATACATTTGCAATTATTGTTTGCTTTCTTGCAGTATGAAATGCTAATGCAAACCAATTTTCTACAATCTTAGTATTGTCTGCAGATACATCTTTTGTTTTTAAAGGAGCAGGACCTACTGACTAGTCTAAATGGGATCCATAATTATATCATAAATAAATGTTAAAAATACAACATTCCCCAAAAATACAATTGACTATAAACTGGCCAAAGCAAAAGATGGCAACTACAAAACCCTGATCAATTCTTGTTTCAAAATAACTTGCAGTTCATGACTATGGATCATCCTTAATGATAGATAACTGTCTTCAGGCCAGCCGACACTTATGGGCTATGTAAGAATGGAAGAAATGATTTTATTCTATTACCTATATCATTTCTAGGAAAAATAAAAATGATAAGCTACTTTTGTGATCTTTTTCCCATGGTATAATTGGAAAAGATCTTAAAATATGCAGTGTCAGAATGCAGAATACTGGAGATGAAAGGGACCTTAAAATATATAATGTTAGAGCCAGAAGAGACGTTAAAAGTTATCTAGTCCAAAAGATCATCAAATTGAAAGCTATAAACAATAAACAATATTTTACTCCAAGGTTTTATTTTAGATTACAGGTTCAATTTGGGAGAAAGGATTAAAATGTGCCTGTTACCCTTTCTAGGAAGCAAACTACTAGTACATAACAAGATTTATAATATTCCCATATCCTTTGACCTAATATTTATGATTTTCGAAATCTCCAAGAAGCATTTTTTAAGTACCGCATTATTATATATCAGGCGCTGTACTAGGTACTGAGGATACAAAGACAAAAATAAAGCAGTCCTTGCCTTTAAAGACTTTATATTCTATACTAGAAGGTACAACATGTAAATGGATAAGGAAAGGCAAAATATGTATAAAGTAAACATGAGGTAATTTGTAGAAAAAAGCAGTAGAAGCAGGGGAAATAAGAAAACATCTTTCAGAGGTGGTATTTGAGTCAAATTTTAAAGAATTTGGTGATTCTAAAAGATGAAGACGAGTCCATCTCAGGCACTGGGAACAATCTGCACAAAGTCACGGAGATGGGAGACAGGGAAGTGTGGATGAGGAACAACAACAACCAAAACAACTCAGCTGAAATGTGGACTGTATAAAGGGGAGGAATATGTAACAAGTCTAAGAAAGGTAGAGTGTGATCAGCTTATGAAGGATTTTCAGGACCACACAGAGGAATCTATAATTAATTCTAAGGGTAATAAGAAGCCACTGGAGGTTATAGAGCAGGACAACTTTGGCAGTTGTGTGGAAGGGATTACAAGGGAGAGAGACTGGACACAGGAAGACCAATGAGGAGGCAACTGCAATTGTCTAGACAAGAGGTGATGAAAAACTAAACTAGGGTGAAAGATCTCCACCAGAGTGGAAAGAAAGAGATGGGTGTAAAATGTTGTTGTAGAAGTAGAATCAATAAGATTTGGCAACTGACAGGATATGCGAGATGAGTGAGAATGAGGAGTTAAGGCTGACTCTCAGATAACAAACTTGCTTGACTAGAAGGATAATGGTACCTTCAACAGAAATAGGAAGGTCTGGAAGAAGGGTGGGGTTTGGGAGGACAATTAATGAGTTCTTCTTTGGATGTGCTGAATTTGAGATGATTTAGGAACTTTGGATCATAATGTCTAACAATCAATTACCCTCCCACAAAAAAATGAATAATTTGTATAAAGCTGTTCAAATCAATACGGCAATAAAACAATTGAGAATAACTAAGAACAAAAATGTCAAACAGGAAGGTAATTAAGAAAACTCTGCTACATTAAAAATTACAGAATAATAAAGTGATGTTACAGTATTAAAAGTGAGCTAACATGATAAAATACTTTAGAAGTAAAAAATGAAAAGAACCTATATCAATACATAGAAATATTTACATTAAATAGTGTTGGAGAAAAATCAGAACATAATGACAGTAATAAAACACTGGTTACAACTTTAAAATGTTTGAAAATCAGTCAATAAGCACCTACTAAGTGCCTACTACGTAACATATCAGTAGTGACAATATGTACATATATAAGTATACTCAAAATACATGCAAAATAAATATATCATTATTCTTAATTGAAAAAATACCCATTTGTAGACTGAAAAGTTCAAAATAAAAGGCTAATAATTTATAGTTATAGGCTCTTTCTGTGTTATAATTATTAAAAGTTAGAAAAAACATACATTTGCACATTTAAAGGACTTGAGGATAACAGAAAAAACTGCAAAACAGTTTCAAGTTTAAGATTCAGTAATTTCTTTTATCTTATAAAGTACGTATTATATTTATCCCTTCATTCCATGCACATACACCTAAGGAGAGGTCAAGGATAAAGTATTTACCAGAGTTTACTACCAGAAAATGCAAAACTCTCATATAGCGAGTTTGAATTGTGGTATTGAATATATGAAAAAAACAGCCCTTACTTTTAGCTAAACATAAAACCTAAATTGTACCATGTCAAAACTACATATTTGTCAATTCTAGTTGTTCAGTAATGAAAGAAAAGTAAGTCTCAACAATGACATCCACTAATAGGGAGCTCACCCTCTAAAAGCTATTCACTCCACTTTTGGACTACCCTAATTTTCAGATGTTCTTTATATCCAGCCTTTGTAAATTGTAAAATGCTACAAAAATGTAAATTACTGTTATTATTTCACTTGCAAAAGCTTCATGGACAGGATTTAAGATAAATTGACCACTTTATATTAAATTATACTTTATATGATTAACAAAAACTTATTTTCTAAAGGGTTTTAGAGTTTGAAAAGCACTTTTAACAGAAAAAAAATCCATGAAGTAGGTAGTAAAAGGATTATTATTCTCATGACAGATGTGGATACTGATGATCAGAAAAAGAAGATAACTTGCTTAAGATCAGAAAACTAAGTACACGGCTAAGCTAGGATTTGAGTTCAGGTCTTTCTGAAAACTCCAGAGTTTTCCCCCTGGAATATGACTCCAGTATAATAGATTACAAAGGAAAGAGAGGTAAGCTCATTCTTCCAATAAACACGTAGTAAATATCAACTATATGCAAAGACACTGCTTTGTGAGCCAAGACAGATAGAATTCTTGCCCCCTTGGAGGTTATTCTCTAGAGGGGTTATAAAACACATATCTAAATAAAAATAAAAGACAGAATATGATTAAATCCTCTAAAGAGAAATATAAACAAAATGTTAAAGGAAGTCATAAAACAAATATTTTTAGTTACAGTAGTTGGGGTGAAGGGTGTTCAAGGAAGACTAGTACTTCTGGTGTGAGGGCTGCCAAGCCATTTTCGGGGCTGCTTTTCACTTTTGGTGTCTACCTGATCCACCTTACTCTCACCTGTGACTCCCAGAAACTATAGTATGCACAGCAGTCACACCCTGGTAAACTGTTTTGGCAGATAGGCTAAACCAAACTGAGGTAACTGAGGGGGATCTCGAACTCATGGGTTAGGGGGGTGTCTACCTGAAACACACAAAGACTTCCCCTGGTGGAATGGGTGAATGAGAACAATTTGTTGCAAACAGTCATGAAGGTAGCTGAAGCAGGTGCTGTGGAATGTTTAGAACTTGATTAAACATCAAAGATACCAGAGTCATCACCAGTCGTCTTGACTTTGTCCTTCCACGGGACTGAGATAACTCTGGAAGAGAGACTGAGGCCAACAACTTTGTGCAACTTTGCCTCACTTAAATCCAATTTATGTACAAATCAAAAGATATCACCCATATCATTTTACTGTTTTAAACTATCTCAAAGTCCCATGGTGACTGGCAAATGATGAAGTAGCAGGTGCAGACACACTCGGAGCTGCAGTCACAACGCTGCACACAGGCAGCCCAGGCCAATAGGGTCATCTTCTCATCAGAAGCAACAGTGGGATTCAGCAGCCCCCTGGGTGTCTGAGCAGCCTTTTAAGGATCAAATCACTCATCTCCTGGTGTGAGGAAGGGGCTAGAAAAAGTGCCCTAAAAAAAATTGTCTGCTTTCCCAATCCTGGCCTGATTACCATGGCAGGTGGGGAATCTCACTCTGCGGTCAAAATACACACACACACACACACACACACACACACACACACACACACACATATGTAAAAAACCTTCTGCAAAGATGATTCCACTCACCACTGGCACATGTAATGTGTGCACACATAGAGAGTACAAAATCCAGCATATCTGAAATATGAACAACTCTTGTTATGAGAGAACTCAGCAGGTATCACCTCCAAATAGCAACCCTAAGTGAAACAAGGCCAGTTTATTGAAGTCAAAGTTGGATACATATTTTTCTGGAATGACTGCAGTGAAGGGGAGCTGTGAAGTTGGCACAGGTTTTGCAATCAAAACTAATCTAATCAACAAGCTTATATGCCTACCAAAAGGAGGGATGACAGGTGCATGACAATGCAATTGCCACTTGTAGGAAAACAGTATGCTACTATCATCAGTGCCTATGTTCCCACCATGATGAACCCTAATGAGGTCAAAGAAAAATTTTATGAAGCCCTGGAGACCTTTATCATCAGTGTGCCTGAAGAGTATAAGCTTATACTTCTGGGTGACTTCAATGTCAGAGTAGGCTGAAACTTCATAGCAGGGAGTCCTTGGGAGGAACGGATTTGGAAACAGCAATAGCAATGATCACTTACTACTGAAGACTCATGAATCTCATGACCTCATCACCAACATCATCTTCTATTTAAACACAATAAAACCTCATGGATGCACCCTTGCAGCAAACACTGGCATTTAAAAGACTATGTGACTGTAAGGAGAAGACACAGACTGGATGTGAGAGTGACTAAGGCAATGTGTGGTGCAGTGTGGTGCTGGAAGGATCATAGACTTAATCTCTCCAAGTTAAGCCCCAAGACAAAACGACTACCAGAAGACTTAATGTCAACAGATTAGAGCACTTCTCAGATGGAAGTCAATCCCCCTCTAGACATACTTCCAACTGAAGAAGAGGTTTTGAGTGGCATTAGGTTCCTCTCCTGTGGTAAAGCACCTGGTGTTCATTCTATTCCAGCTGAAATTTATAAGGTGATTGGGTTGAGTGCTCATACAAAAGCTGACTAAAATTTTCTGTATTATATTGGTAAGAGGAGGTTATCCCCCATGAGTTCAAGGATACCTCCACTGTCCATCTCTACAAAGGTAAAGGAAATAGATTGTTCTGTGATAATAACAGGGTAGATTCTCTCTCTTAGTCACTGCTGGCAAGATTCTTGCCAAAGTCGTCCTCAGTAGTCTGATCCTTCACCTGGAAGATGTCCATCTGAGAGCCAATGTGACTTTAGAAAGGGCCAAGGAATGGTCAATATGGTGTTTGCTACCCAACAACTCCAGGAGAAAAGGTCAGGAGAAGAACAGAAATCTGTACACAACTTTTGTAGATGTAACCAAGTCATCTAATACTATAAGGCATGAAGGCTTATGGAAAATTATATTGCCCAGGGAAGTTCATCAGTATTGTGTGTCAATTTCATGATGCATGCTTGCCTGAGTTCTGGATAATGGACAGTGCTCTTGCACTTTCCTAGTGACCAATGAAGTGAAACAAGGCTGTGTATTGCTCCCATGCTTTTAAGCATGATGGTTTCAGCCATGTTGTCAAACACCTTCAATGAGGATGAACACAGCATCAAGGTCCACTACCACGTTGATGGTAAATTTTTCAACTTGAAAAGGCTACAAGCCAAGATTAAAGTGGAGGGAGTGCTGGCACATGATTTTTTCTTTGCACACGATTGTAAACTCAATGCAGCCTCTGAAGCCGAAATGCAACAAAGTATGAATAAATTCTCTGATGCTTATGCTAATTTTCGCCTAGAAATTAATACCAAGAAAATACTGGTGCTCCATTAGCCATCACCACACCATCCATATGTAGAACCATCAGTTACAGCAAATGGAGAAGTTTTAAATACTGTGAAAATTTCACTTACCTTGTTAATATACTTTCCAGAGATGTACACATTGATAATGAGGTTCATACATGCACTGTCAGAGCTAGCTTAGTGTTTGGAAGACTCCAAAAGTAAGTATGGGAGAGAAGTAGTATTAGACTGCCTATCAAAATGAAGGTCTACAGAGCTATTGTGCTGTCCTTGTTTTGCCTTTGAAACCTGGACAGTATACCAGTAACATGCCAGGAAACTGAATCTCTTTCATTTGAATTGTCTTAGGAAGATTCTGAAGATTACCTGGCAGGATAAGGTACCAGACACTGAGGTCCTTGCTCGAACTAAAATGCCAAGCATTCAAAGTCTGCTGCAGAGAGCACAACTTGAATGGGCTGGCCATGTTGTTCGAATGCCAAGCATGCTTGCCTCAAAGAACTCACACGCTGCAAGTGCGCACATGGTGGTCAGTAAAAAAACGATACAGGGACACTCTCAAGGTCTCTCTTTGGAATTGATTTGAATTTGATTGATATAGGAAACACTGGCACAGGGCTGCCCAGTATGGCATGCCCGCATCATGCTCTATCAGCAAAGCGGAACTGAAGTAGCTTAAAGTAAATGCAAGATATGCAAATTTAGAGAATCCACTCCCAAATGTTCACATGAACCCGATCTGTGGCAGAGAATTCTGAGTTCATGTTGGTTTAATCAGCCAAGGTTAGACACACTCTATAGCGTGTCTTTGACAACAAAGGACAACCACCAACCAACCAATCAACTGAACAAAAATAACAGAAGGCAGAATATGATTAAATCCTCTAAAGAGAAATAGAAACAAAATGTTAAGAAAAGTCTTAAAACAGGCATTTTAGTAATAACAATTTATCCATGTGACCCTGCACAAGTCAATGAATTTCTCTGAGTCCCAGTTCCTCATCTTTAAAATGGGGATAATATTAGCACCTAACTAGTAGGATTGTTGTGAGGATCAAATGAAATGATGTCTGTAAAGCGCTTCAAAAATCTTAAGTGATTTATGGTAAGTACTTTGGTTGTTATTGTAGACTATACTGTAGAATACTATAGAATGTCAGTAATTATTTTTTAACATTACCCCTGTAAAATAGTTTCAAATTAAGGAAACTCCAGAGAGTAGTTCTAGAAGTATTTGAATTAGTAGCAACACAGTTGAAATAACAGTTGGAAGAAATTCTCCCAAAGGGACAATTTTGATGCTCACTTGGTGGGATAAATTCAAGTATATTTGCTATGCCTCCACCAAAGTTCTCCTCCAATTAAACTAAGTAATTAAAATGCCCCTATCTTTTGAACCAGAGACTCCATTACTAGTCATATCCCAGGAAGGTCAAAAAAAGAAAAGACCCATATTCACCAAAATATTCATAGCAGTACTTTTTGTAGTTGCAAAAAACTAGAAATTAGATGCAAAGAATCTATGGAACATTAATATAATAGAATATTATATTAATTAATTAATAATTAATTAATATAAATATATTATTCATAATAAAATTTATAATAAAATAAAAACAATGAATATGAAAACCTCAAAAAAGAATGACAAGACTTATATGAACTGATGCAAAGTAATGTAAGCAGAAACAGAAATATATGTGTGTATGAGTGTGTATATATATATATACACACACATACACATACATATATGTATATAAGTGTATTATATACACACAGTGATTGCAACAATGTCAACCACAAAAAAAAAAACACTAAATAATGCTGTTTCAATTATAATGACCAAGCTTGGTTCCAAAGAAGAGATCAAAAATGTTACCTCCCTACTTTCTCTGCAAAGACAGAAGACTATGGGTAAAAAACATGGCATACATATATTGTCAAAATCAGTTGACAGATTATTTGGTTCTGTGGGACTGCTCTTTTTTTCCTCCTTTTTATTTTTGTTACACAGGATGACTCTCAAGTGGGAGAGAGGCAGAGTTTTATTGGGAAATGAAAGTGATTTAAAAATAAATATAACAATTAAAATTTTTTAATATATAAAATTCTCAGAAGACATATCATGGCACGGAAATGTCACAGGGTTCTAGAAGCCTAGACCAACAGCACACAAATTCTGGCAAGTACTACAATTAAAAAGCTTTGAGAATAGGCCCTGAAATAGATTGTGCATCTGTCATCTGAGGACTAGTTCAGACAAATGCAGTGATACTCACACCAGAGAATTTGCCATCAGGGTATGATTTCTTTCTCATTTCTTTTTGGCCATGGGAATCATAACGAGGATTCAAAGCACTGAAGGGTCACAGCCTGCATTTATATAGCCCCTTATGAGAAAGCACTTTATAAATATTATCTCATTTTATCCATAAAAACAATCCTAGAAAGCAGGTGCTCTTATTATCCTTATTTTACAGATGAGGAAACTGAGGCAAACAGCAGTTAAGTGACTTGCCTGGAGTCACATAGCTAATAAATATCTGAGGCTAGATTTGAACTCAGTCTTCCTGACTCCTGATCCTAGCTGCCTCAATTTATTTAATCTAACCACCTCATTTTACAGATAAAGGAAATGAGGTGAAGAATAACTGAGTTACATATATTCCCATCTTATTATTTTGCAGTCACAGATTATGTACACTCAATTACACAAAATACCTGAACTGGTTAAATCAGAATTTATTCATCTAAACAAATACAGTTCTTCAAAATAGTTGCCCAAGGAAACCATATACTTATTCCAACTATACTTCCTCTAAAGAACTTCTAGAACTTTTATCATAACCATAACTCCAGAACACTACTGTTAATATAATTCATATATTCATTGACTATTAGATCTGGAAAAGATCTCAGGATGAAGAATGTTACCACTAGAATGCTAGAACTAGAAAGTACCATAGAATAGAATGAAAGAAATGGAAATAAAGCATATAACATAGAATACAGAACTAAAAAGGACTTTGAGGTTACTTAGTACAACCACATTCATTTTACAGATGAGGAAACTGAGGGTTAAAGAGATGAAACGACTTTCCACAAGCCACCCAATTAGTCCTAAAGAGAATACACCACATACAACCCAGATTTTTTTTTTTACTCCAAGTTCAACTTTCTTCCTACTAAACCAGTTCTACTGCTACGAAAATTTACTATGAATTGTAGTACTTTCATAATAAGTGGGCTCAGAATAGTATCAAGTTGCACAATGGTTACCAGGAGTTTCACCAGTGATAGGAAGAGAATAATTCCAACATCTCTTTCATATACATTGCCTTCTTAATGTTCACAAAGTCACAACTGTCATCCAGACCCTCCTCACCTCTCTTCTGGAGAAATTCCCAAACTTTCTTAATTTATAACATCCTTAGCATCTTGGTAATTTTTTTGAGGTGTTCCTAAGTCAAAAGAAATACCTACTAGTTCCATTTATTAATTAGTTCTATCCAAAGAACTCAATATTTATGTCCTACTAACTCAGCTGACATTTAAAAAGAAAATAATATAACTTAAAAGAAAATTCTTTATCTAATTTTTAAATAGCCATAATTACTTATAATTGGGATGTATATGCCTGTTGGGCAAACACACCTACCTTCTCATACCCTGGAATCAAATAGGACACCACTATTCTCATTTCCTGTTCCACAGTGATGTTTGTGGGGTCCTTGCTTTTTAAAACCCCCCAAAATGAAACTTTTGCAAAGATATGACATAACAAATGAAAAAGTTTTAGAAGTTACTAACATAGCTAAAAGCTTAGATAAACAAAAATATATCTTAAACAGAGAATGTCATCAAAAGGAATGTAGCACTATCTAAAGTTGAAACCTTATGCTAATAGTTTGTCTAGTGTCTAAACGATGAAAATTTAAAACAATACAAAGTACCCCATGAGTTCTTTGCACATCTGTGAGTTAGTTTGTTCCAGGGAACTTCAGGTCAGTCTTTTGATCAATCTCCCTTCTTCAAGTCTGTCCCTACTCCATTCAACTGCCAAAGTGATTTTTCTAAAACATAGGTCTCGGTCATGTAAGATGCACCTGAGCAAGACCTCATCCTGCCCCTATTAAAACTCATGTTTGTACCCATATCACTGAAACATTCTTGTCTTGGAAGATATGAAGGACTCATGTTGGTTAAAGAAGAGTGCTGAGAGTTTGGGATTATCTGAATATATGCCATATCTGAAGGAAAACTTCTCACAGGTTCATCATTGCCTCACTTCTGCCTCATTTCATTGTCTCAAAAATCATCACATTCAAGGTTATCCTAACTTCACTAGCTGTATCTTTGATTGTCCCTTTCCCCTAGTGGCTGCCTTGTGTTAACCCTCATTCTTTCCTTGTGTTAGGCAAAACATGACAAAGACCTATTTCTTTGAGGATTCACTAACTAATCTGACTCTTTAAGGAGAACTTCTTCAAAGTCCCAAAACAGCTAGAACAAGCTGGAATAGCATATAATTGTTATAAAATGCAGAAGGCTACTTATAGCTACTATGTGTTTTTTTCATTGCCTTGGCCATCACCTGCAATTGCATTCTTGTGAGGTTGTGATGTTTCAGGAATAATAACTCTATCATCTAGTGAATACTACAGATTTAAAAGACTAACTTGGATGGAGGGGAGCATCTTCAGATCACTGAAAATGCCGTGCAGTTTCCCAGTTGTGTTCCATCTCAATACCTCTTCCCATTCCAATGATCCCAGACCTATAGATCCAGGCTCTCTCCTAACTTACCAAATACCCTGAGGACATCTCAAACTGAATATCCTACATACATTTCAAATTCAACATATCTAAAGCAAAATTCAATCTCTCACTCCCCCAAAGTGTCCCATATTCCAATCTCTCCTATTAATGTAAATGACACCATCATTCTACTAGTCACTCAGGTTCATGACCTCAATACTCCTCATTCTCACATATTCATTCCATCACCAGATATGTTCATGTGTGCCTTAAAGACATCTCTCAGATATGTAACATTCTCTCTATCAACACAGCTAAAACCCTAGTCCAACTGCCCTCACCACCTCTCTCATGTACTATTCCAATAGCTAGATTCAAATGGGAGAAAGAAATAGTTAACAAAATAAAAATACAATAAAACATAAATAATGCTAGTATGTGGTATTCTAAGTCAATATGTATCACACATAGTTTAGTGGGCTCTATTTCTATTGCAGTTTGACAACACTGGGTTAGATGACAGGGAAATTAAGTGGATTCAAAACTGGTTGAATGGTCAGTCACAAAGAATAATCATTAATGGTCAATTCAGATGTCAACTTGGATATATGTACATAATGATGAATGACTAATCCAATGGGTTGCCTAAGTGCATGTTATAATATGGAAAAAGGCCTTCTATTCTGACTTTCTATTATGGATAGCCAATCTTTTTTCAAGTGATTAGAGTTCACTGAGGAAGATTTGTAGTTTTTCAAGGATCAATGCGGTTACTATAACATCATATATGAATAGCAGTATTTGGACAATCTCACTACCCAAAGAGAATACCCTTTGTGACACTATTCTCCCTGGTTTTTTATACCTTACTCTAAGGCTGGTATCTGATGGCTTTTTCAAGTTACTTCCATAGTTACATCAGGATTAGTTTATATTCTTTTAATTCTATATAATTTTATTATTAATAATACTCTTTTATTAAAATTATTTTCTAATGTCTTAGCAAAACAGGGACGTGAACCTAGGGTAATACAGGTTACACCAGTAAAGCGTAAGAACTGGTATCAACTGACAAAGATTTTGCTTATGAGTTTGGAGACAATATACCTAGTATCCAATCAATTGATTAATAAGGATATATTAGGCACTATGTGCCAGGCATTGTGCTAAGGTAACAAATACAAAAGAAGAAACAATCACTATTTTCCAGGAACTTACATTCTAACAGGGAAATAAGTAAACATATCCAGAACAAATATAAAGAGAAAAAACACAAATAAGTACAAAGGAATTAAATATAAGACAGAATGAGAGAGGAGAAGATCCGAGTTAAGGAGACGAGGAAAGGATTCGTATAGTCATGCTTTGCACTACTTCTTAAAGGAAGAGGAAGGGATGCATCCCCAGGTATGGAGATGGAAGATGGAATGCTTTTTGTGAGTAACAAAGAGATGACCAATTTGGCCTGATCACACAGTGTCCATGTCCAGCGAAGCTAGATGAGTATTCAGGTTGAAAGCTAACTGAAGGGTGTATAATCCTAGAGGCAACAGCAGAGCAAACTAGAGTATAATGAATAGGGCAATGGTTAGATCTGTACTTAAGGAAAATGATTCTGCCATCAGTGTGGAGTCTGGACAGGAGTGGGAAGAAAATGGAAGCGGAGAGACCAGTTAGGAGGCCATTACAACCATTTAGGTAAGAGGAGATGAACACCTCAAGTGAAGTGCTAGTTGTGTGAGTAGGAAGAAGGGAGTCAGGAGATACTGTGGAAGTAAAAAATAGCAAGATTTGACAACTGACTTTGAAATGAGGGATGAAAAAGAGTGATGAATCAAGGATGAAGTTGTGAATCTGAAAGACTAGAAAAAGGATGGTGGCTTTGACAAAAATAAGGAAGTTTGGAAGGAATGGGGATAAAGAGAAGACAACAAATTACGCTGGACATAGTGAGTTTGAGTTGCCTGTGAAACATCATCATCCTCATTGCTAACACTTACACAGAACTTGAAGATCTGCAAAGTGCTTTCCATGTTATCCCAATAGGTCTTCATAACCCTATAAAATTAAATGTTCTTATTATCTTATTACATTTTCTGATGAGCAAACTGAGGCTCAAAGAGGCTAAGCAATCTGTCTAGGGTAACACAGTCAGTAAGTGGATTTGAATTCAGGTCTTCCTGACTCCAGGCCCAGGGCTCTAACCATTGCACTACTTAAAAGCCCACCTCCAGTGTCAGTTGACCAACAGGCAATGTGCTAATGTAGGAATGATGCTTATGTGAGATAGGCTGGATATATAGATCTGTGGGACATTGATACAAAAATAACAATAACTAAAGCCATGGGAAATAATGAAGTAACTGAAGAAGACTATAGAGAAGAGAAAAGGGCCAGGCCAGTCTTAGATTATATCAACAATTATGGAGCATGATATGGATGATGAACCAGCAAAGGAGACTGAGTAGTAATTAAGAAGTAATTAACTAATTAATCAGGTAGAAAGAGAAACAGGAAAGAAGTCACAAAAACCAGAGGGGAGAGAGCATCTTCTCAGAAGAAAGCAGTCAGTAGCATCAACTGCAGCAAACAAGTTGCAAGGATGAGAGAACTGACAAAAAGACCATCAGATCTGGCAATTAAAAGAGCACCGGTAACTGTGGACAGAGTAACTTCTTTTAAGTGAAGAATGGCAAAAGAATTAGGAGTGAGAGGAGAGGAAGCAGAGGCAGGGAGAATATAGAACTTTTTTCAGGGGTTTAGCTGACAAGGGAGTAGAGTTATATAACAGTAGATTGAAGGGATGGTTAGGTCTACTGAATTTTTTTTTAGTTAGGGAGACTAGGACCATGGTTCATTACCAGGATATTGGCCTCAAGGTGATGAGTAGTTTTTTTGTTTTTGCCACAGCAACTCATGAAGACCATCTTCTAAGGTATAAAGAAGTTAAAATTCTTCTAAATGAAAGAACCACCCACACCAAAGGAATCACAGACTTTCAAAATACTAAAGCAATATTAATAATAGCAATATACTAAAAAAAATATGACAAGAAGCAGTGGTAAGCAAAAATTAAAAACTTAAAGAAAACAGATATAGCCAATGACACTGAATTATCTGAAAAGCAGGAAGAAGGAAGTTATGTCTCCCTCTTTCCTTCTTCCCTTCTTTACTCCTTCCCTTTCCCCTCCCTCTCCTTCCCCTCTTCTCCTCCTTTTCTCTCTCTCCTCTCCTTTCCTCTCTCTTCTCTCTCATCTCCATTCTACTCTCACAAATCTTCCAGGGTTCAAATCAGATCATTTAAGATGGATGCCTGCTCCCTCCCCCCATACCCATTTAAAATTCAATCGTCATCTGTGGCATTGTGTGGAACTTGATCTGGTTGTACAGCCTAACAACCTGCAGAGCATAATCATACAAAGTATCATCCCAGAGGGGGCAATAATGTTACAACAACCACAGCTCCAATATCCCCCTCAACTTATTATCATAATTTATGCATCCCAGGAGATTAGAGCCTAAACCAGTGATTACAGCATAGAAAGTCAATGGCATCAAAAAGGCTTTGAACTGACCACTAGCCTTGAAAATGACAACTAAAAAAAATACAAATGTTACCAAATTTTAAAAAATACTACCAAAGATTACATTGAAAAATGGTATCGCTTACTAAGTGATCCCAATAACAAATACAGTTTAATCTTCCGATGCCTTTTTTCTCCTTGTGTAGGTCTGCCATCATAAGATGCTTTGTATCAATCTAGTTAGTGTTATATTTATATGTACCTTTTTTTATCAAACTAATAATAGTAAAGCCCATACACTCCACTAGCACAAGGAAGCACCAATGCTAACTGCAGGGAACTATTGAAAAAATCCAGCATGAGAGATGCTACTAAACAGAAATTCCAGTTCCTAACCATTAAACTTTACATGATACAGATGCCATCATAATTACATACTCAGAATATTCAACAAATCTTCAATGTAATAAGGAAGGGGTGGTACATGAAGTACAGAAATAAATCACTTGTAAACAATTATATACATATAGATTTTGACGTATGTGTATAAACACATAAATGTGTTTGATATGGCCCTGACAAAAGTCTTCCTATCAAATGAGATAATGTTTATAAAAAGGCACAGTGCCAGACACACAGTAGGAGCTATATAAAAGCTTATTTCCTTCCTTCCCCTCTGGTACCTGATCATGATATGAAAGTGATCTTTGGATTTTGAAATCTATAATGGCAGACCAGAAAATTTTGATTTTGAAGTCTATAATGGCAGAGCACTTGACAGGTCTTACCAACCTAGACATCTTCATGTATCAATCCACTGATAAACTAAGTATGTCTTCTTTCCAAGGACTAGCCTAGATAAATGCAGTAGCACGTCGACAAAAGACTGACTACTACTAAGTCATTTTTTTCTGACATATCAGCTAACAAAGGCTAATTACTTTGGGGTGAAAGTGATAATCTGCAACCATGGAAAAAGTACATACACAAACTCTATCACAGACTCATGCAAATAAATATTCATATGAATATGCATATGTGTAAACACGTACATATGCATAACAAAGTGTTTATAATGTATGATCTTAGGTCAGTGATCTCATCATATAGTTATAAACTAGAACCAAAAAATAGTAAAACCATCTAGTCTAAGTGACAGAGGCAAAAACTGAATCAAGATACTCCAAAACTACTGTTCTTCCAACCATATTCTACTGATAGTATAGAGCCAATATATCACCTCCCTATTCAATAAGCTCCAATGACTCCCCATCACTTCCAAGACCAAATACAAAATTTTCTGTTTAGCATTCAAGGCCCTTCATAACTTACCCCCACCCTATTTTTCCCATCTTCTTATACCTTATTTCCCCTCACATACTCTGCAATCCAGTGACACTGGCATCCCTGCTGTTCCCCAAACAAGACATCAAATATCTTTACTTTGAGAATTTTTCCTGGCTGTCCCCCATGACTAGAATACATTCCCTCTTCACCTTCACCTCCTAGTTTCCCTGGCTTCCTTCGAGTCCCAGCTAAAATCTCATCTTCTATAGGAAACCTTCCTGTTAATTTTTTCCTGTTTATCCTGTATACAGCTTGTTTGTACAGAGTTGTTCGCATGTTGTCTCCCTTATTAAACAGAAAGCTCCTTGAGGGTGGGGATTGTCTTTCACTTTTGTTTGTATCTATAGCATCTGGTACATTGCCTGGCACACAGTAGGTGCTTCATGAGTGTTCACTGGCTACTTACTATACCACCTTTCAGTGTAGGTATTCCCACAATACCAAGAGTAACCACAGCCTCACAGGTCTGAGAAAGAAAAAGGATCCTAAGGATCATTCAGCCTAAGTCCTTCTTTTCATGAGAGGGAACTGAGGCTTCTGACTCATCTAAGATCACATGGGGAGGAAAGAGAAGAGTCAGATTCAAACCCAGGTTTTCTGCCAATACTACCAATATTCTCTCCTTTACACCATGTTGCCTCTGTAGTTTCTTTCACTGTGATTTTCATCCATGTTCCCTATGAATCCTCTGGAGAGGAGTCACCCAATATTAATGGCTAGATAACCCATTACAGTATTCAGACTACCCAGATATATCCAGCATTCTCAGTACCAAACCTGCTCACCTCCTTGATGATTTATCACAAGTACATAACATATATACAAGTTCTACTAAGCAAGAAAGGCTTCATATTTGGCCACACGTACACACTCTTTACATAAGTTATTCTGATCAAAAGAAATAAAAATCATTATGCAGTGGTCTCCACTGTAGCAATGAGCCTCTCCAGATGGAGGAAATGCACACTTCATACATAATCAGGCCCATACCTGAAGCATTTTCAGTTTCAGAGGACCTGCGAGAACTCATGTATCACTGCGACAGACTTCAAGAAGCTGTAACCACAGTCAAACATAAAAAGGCAACAGAAGATGAACAGAGATCAAATGAAGAGTAACCCATAAAACCTTTGGTGATGATACTGGCTCTCAAGAAAGTCCTGGCACAGAACACTGAGGCAAATAAGCAAAGGTATGGAATATATATTCCTAAGTTTTTTAAAACAGATGATTCTCGCTTCTAAAGCATCATTCCAACTCTGAAATGCTGTCATTCTAGAGTAGCATAGTATCAGTAGATTCAACTTAACTTCCTACCAAGTACAGCTTTTCAAAACTAAAATGGGAGTCCTGTGAAGAAAATTAATTCCTTGTTACTCCAGGTCTTCAAGCGTAGGGCAGAGGCCCACTTCTCAGGACTGATGCAGAAAAGATTTCTGTTCCTAGGAGGGTATAGATTAGATCACCTATAATGTCCCCTTTAGTTTTTTGATTTTATTATTCTAAGAGGACAGGCCCATTTGTCTGGTCTAGGTTAAACATTCTTTAAAAGGAAACAAGGATGGGATTAATAAATTACATAGGTCCTACATGTCCTATATTTGCTAATACTGCCATATATCATATAGTGTGAATTCTTTCCAACTTGGGAGATAAGTATTACAATAAAAAATCTCTCTCCATCTTCACCTGCTGACCTTCTATCAATCTTTTAAGGGCCAGCACAAAGACTATCTTGTCCATGAGACTGTTCTTGCTCAGCTAATAAACTTCACCTTCACGCGTCTCCACAATCTACCTTTCCTGACTTATTATACATTATTCCCCTTCATGCACTCTATGGTCCAACTAACTTGGGCTTTTTGCTTTTCCTCATTTATGTCAAAGAATCAACTGACTTGATAACTTTTCACTGTCTATCTTCCATGTTTGGAACTCCATCTCTGCCATCTCCACCTTTTAGAATCCTTAGTTTCTTTCATAATTCAATTCAGGCACTACCTTCTACATTAAACCTTTCATAGGATCCTATTGTGGCAAGGTTTGGATTGGTATGCAGAGTATGGAGCATGGGAGGGAACAGACCTATGAGGGGCACTCCACAGCGTACATGTGCAGCTGAGATAAGAGACTATAGGCTGCATCATTTCATGCCTGGCTTATTGTAATAGCCTGCATGTGAAGTAGGTACACTACCTCAAATCTCTCCCTATTCTAATCTATCCTCCATTAATCCACTAAAGTGATTTTCCTGAAGTGCAGGTCTGATCATGTCACCTCCATACTCAATAAACTCCACTTGTTTCCTATTGCCTCCAGAAGCAAATAAAAAATGTTCCTTTTGGCATTCAAAGTCCTTCATAACTTGGCCCCCTCCTACCTTTCAAGTCTTTTTACACCTTATTCCCCAACACGTATTATTCCATTCACTATCCCTGGCTTCTTGGCTGTTCATGAACATGACAATCCATCTCTCAGCTCCCAGCATTCTTTCCGTTCCCTATGCCTGGCTGTCTCCCATGTCTGCAACACTCTCCCTCCTCTGCTCCAACTACTGATATCCTTAGTTTCCTTTAAGTGTCAATTAAAATCCAACCTTCTACTGGAAGCCTTCTGTCTATTAAATATTTCCTATTTAACTCGTATATAGCTTACTTTGCATGTATCTGTCTGCATGCTTTCTCCCCCATTAAATTGAAAGCTTCTTGAGGGCAAAGGCAGGAATTGTATTTTGCCTGTTTTTGGTATCTCCAATGTTTAGCACAATGCTGGTACAGAGTAGGCATTTAATAAACGTTTATTCATTGCTAAACTGATAGGCCACTTCCAGGGAAAATGTAATCAGTACTGAAAGGCTGTGGGATAACAGAGCAATCTCCTGGTCACCAAGACAGCAGCAAAGGGAAGAGGCTGCATGGAAGAGGACTGGCCACTGGTCAGGAAGAACAACCCATTCAGCAGAACTTAAAAAGAGTGACTCTGCCCTCGGCCTGGCAGGCAAGGATTCCATGGAGTCTCTTTCTGGCAGTTAGAGAAGTGGAAGCTCCCCCTCAGCAACTATGCTGACAGTAGTCAGTGTATTGTTACAATCCATGTATTGTTAGGCAAGCCTATATATTGGGTTCTTGAATCTTTTGCTTTATTTCTTTTTTCTGGAATATACTTTCCTAATGCTAAATTTTATAAAATCATGAATGCAAACAGCGCAGATCTATTACAACCAGAGGGCAAAGTAAAGATAGAAAGAATCTACTTATCTTTGAAAGGAATCCCAAAAGGAAAAGTTCCAGAAATATCAGAACCAAAGTCCAGCACTACATTCCCCCTCAAAAAAAACCCTTACTGCAAACATCCAGAAAGAAGTATTTGGGGTACAAAGAAACCACAGTCATGATCACACAAAGACCTGACAGCTAATAATATGAGAACCATGATGGACATTTTCAGACTTGGCAGCAACCTCAAGATTTCAAAAAATCAGGAGAGTTCCTGGGTTCCTCAGTCAGAAAAGACTGGCAGCAAGAGGAATCTTCTACAAATACAGTCTTCTCAGAAATAATCCCTACCAAGAGGGTGAAACCCAAGCCATGATCTAGTTGGACAGAAGACATGGAACCTAAGAGAGTTACCCACAAGGCATGAGGGTGAGGTGAAGCTGAAATGCCAATTCAACAGTTCTTGAGGGTAGGGGCTACTGCATTTTTGTCTTTGTATTTCCAGAACCTGACACAATGCAAAGATTATAAGAGATGCTTAATAATTATTGATTGATTGCTTCCATTCATCTCAGAAGATTTTTTTTTACTGTTTATAAGTTATATGTCTAATTACCATTAAGTTTCCCCATGTCCATGTATCACCCTCACTTATCACTTTCACTCTGTGTTCCATAAAGGTCCTTGAGTAAGAAGATAATGAATATGAAACCTGATTACACCACTTACTAACTGTATGATCCTGGACAAAACACTAAATTGCTCTTTGCCTGACCTTCCTTACTTGTAAAATGGGAATAACCTATGTACTATCTACAAATTTCACATTGTGTTGGGAGGTTTTAAAAATACTGTAAGAAACACTTTTAAAATCATATAAGCACTATCTAAGTGTGAGCTGTTATTAATAAATAGCAACGCAAGAACTGTCTTATTCATCTTTGCATCACCTTTGGCACACAGGACAATGCTCTGAAGTTAGTAAGCACTTATAAATGCAATTCTATATTGAATGAATGAATGGTTTAACTTCTATGTCTCTGTTAATACACTCTCCCCCAAATTTAGTATCTATGGTGTGTTAAAAGCATTGAATTTGGGAGTATAAAAGTTAAGTTCAAACTTCAACTTTACCATAATCTCCCCATATGACCTAGAAAAAGTCAATTATCCTTTCCTATGCCTCACTTTCCTCATTTGTAAAATTTGAGGATTGGGCTAGATGAACTGGAAAGTCCTGACCAATACTAGAATGATATAATAATGCTAAATGTGGAAAACCAGACTTCATTGAATAATAATAGGGAGTAGAAATACTAATAGGAAAGAGGATCTGGGCTTGTGGTTTCATCAATGTAAAGTCTCACCAACCAATATAGATCAGCAACTCCATCTATAATTTATAGTCTTAGCAAATTGCCTGGGACACTGGGAAATAAAGTAACTTGCCCATGGTCACAAAGCTAGTATGAATCAAAGGCAAAATTTGAACCCAGAGCTTCCTAACTTCCAAGGCTAGACCTCTCTCCACTTTGTCATGTTGCCCTGCATGGAATTCTTAGGCTCAGAACAATTCTCGTGGGCACCAACTACCAGTTGTACTTCCCTAGAAGGCTTTAAGAAGAAAAAAAAGACGGCACAATATAGCAGCAAGAGAAGTAGATGGGGAGTTAGAAGACGTGGGTTTCAATCCTGACTCTCCTAATTATTAGTTGCATGACCATTGACAAGTCATTTAACTTCTCTCAGGACCAGTTTCCTCTTCTTCCCAAGGTGGAGAAATCAATTTGCTAAGCATTTACTAAATAACTACTGCGTAGAATGCACAGTACCTTCTGTTTGATAAAAAGACCAAAGAGAAACTAGTACTAGTCCTCAAGGGGTCTCTAATCGTTGCATTTCATCTCTCACAAAGCTGTTAGGAGGAAAATGCTTTGTAAATTCATTTATTGTTATTAAAACTTCAATCTCCAATACTTCAAAGTCTTTGACTAACCTCGATAAGTTTAAGAGGTTCACAATCAGATTAGTCAGTGATAAATTACTCTCCAAATCTATTTACAAAATAGTAGAAGATTTATAATTTGCCTCTACTTTGTGAATACCAACACAAATTAAACCACAGTTCCTTGAACTAATGAGGTATTGAATAAGTATCTTCAAAACTTAGAGGGCCCCAAAATGAAGGAAAAGAAGATCTAAAACAAAGGCAAAATACTCTTCCAAAATGGGTCCCCGAATCTTTTTATGATAAGAGCTATGTCTTCTAATCAGGACTGATTCCAGTAGTTATCTTGTTTGAAAAGGGAAGACCTTGGCTATCTACAGAGAGTGAGATTAATAGAAGAGAAAACAACCAAACCCTGACTCTTAACAATGGGTTATCTCTTTTGGTGTAAAGTTCACTAACTGCACAGTATCAAGTATGGGATGGGTGTTTCAGTGTGTGTACATTTGTATTACTGGCCTATCTTGTATCAGGTTACATTTTAGGCTAGCATCAACAAGATCAGCTCAAACTAGGAGCAATGCCTTCCATAAAGGCATGCTTCTGAGAAATGTGGCTTTCATCCATTTGGGCAGTACATAATCCATAAAAAGTATGATTAAGAAAAAAGTTAAGGGAATGCAAGCCAGCTAGATGACACAGTTTTCACTAGATTGAGCTAAAAGTGACTTTACAGACAAACCATCTAGTCCAACCTACTCATTTACAGATAAAGAAGCTGAAACCCAGGGAGTTGAAGTGACCTACCCAAGGTTCCATAGGATTCTTCATTCCACATATAGGGATTTTGCCATTATACCACAATGTCTTTTCTAACAATAAAAAAAAAAAATCTGCCACTGTTTAGTTAAATGTGCTTCATAGGTAGATAGAAGGAATTTCAAATTGCTTTTTATAAGTTCAACCAAGGCTTTTGCGGTTAAAATATGTGTTTACAACTCAGCAGATATCCCCCTAGTTTCTTTTGATTAAAGAATTAAAGTCTGAAACCTTAGAGGATCACATTCTTTGAGCTTGAGGCCATCTAATTCAAGCTGTTCATTTTATAGATAAGGAAACTCAGACCTGAAGAAATGAAATGATCCCCTGTAAGCAGTATTACTATGATCCAAACTTGTATTTTCTCATTCTAAAACAGTATACTGGCCACTGTGCGACTATCTCCCTAGAATCATTCGAGGAAGTTTTAGATCTGGGCTTCTTAAACTTTTTCCACTTGTGACCCATAGTTTAAGAAGTGCTGTGTCACGGTTTCAAAACTCTCTGACAAGTCTTCTTTCCATTCTACAATAGTTGCCTCTAAAGAAAAAATATTCTCTAAAAGGAAAAAATAATCCAATAAAGCACAGAAACATCGTGATTATCATTATTAGTTTATCATCTTTATATTTCTAAATTGTAACTTCTTTGAGAGCAGAGAACAAGTCTTTAACCATCTTGGTGAAAGTGATCTTTTCTTAAAGTTCTCTAGCACTCTGCCTAGACATCTGTATTTCTCACTCTCCCTTGCTTCAATCATAGGTATTTGTAGGCACATCCTTCCCCCTCTTAGATTGTAACCTCTTCAAGACCAGAGTCTATGTTGCATCTATCTTCTGCATCCCTAGCACCTAGCAGGGCAGGTATACTATTAAGTACTTAATAAATATTTGCTGAAGAAATACTTTCTTCAAAGCAACCTTGTGGTGCTAGTAGTCTATATATAATTGTTCTCAATTTATAGAAAAAGAAACAGAGATTCAGAGAGGTTGACCAGAGTTAAACGGCTAATAAAGAGCAAACTCATTTCTTGACTCCAAGTCAATTGCTTTTTCCATCATGTTGCTTAAAATTCAAGTTTGATAAAGAATACTATTTGACAGGCCCCCAATATCCACACCTAGTTGCCAACATTTTATAATGAGCCTTTCCCTTAACTCAGCCAGTCAGTATTCAAAGTCTTTCCAGCATTATTCCACTGGTAGATCCTTCCAGAGCTCAAACATTAGAATGGGACTCCAGCAGAGAAAGGTTAGATTAATTTGGGAAATGTATTGCTATAAATTTAAGCCACCTACAAATAACTGTTTTACTTTGATTATATATTATCTGCACATATGCATAACCTTCTTATAGGGAATCAAAGTCAATAGTACACAGCAAATAGATGGTTTAAAGCTCTTTCCAATGAAAGAGCACTTGGTACAACTCCTAATTGTGTGGGAGGATTTCAAGACCAATTATTCTTACATTCAAAATTAATTATAGATTTTATGTAATATGTATTACATATACAAACCCACACAACACTCATCTTATTTTGCTATTGGGAATTTTTTTTCCTCTATTGGTTATATTTCCTATGTAGCATAATCATTCATATAGAGAAAACTTTACAAGAAAAGAGAAAAAACTAGGGTGTTACTCAAAATAGGAAATGTTCTAAGAGATTTCATGAGAATATCAATCCATTTACTACATAATTACTATAGAATAGAGGTGTCAAACACACTGTGGTTCCATCTAGTTCACAATACTCCCAAATGCTACCCAAAGCAGATTAAAATGTAATTTGGTCTGATGTCATAACTGCTGAAATATCATCTTTTGATATTTATGAAGAATTTGTAGGCTTCAGAGTAATTCCTCCCCCAAATGTCCTAACTTATCTGTAGTAATGGATGGAAGTTGCAAAGATGCAAGCTTGGACCCAGTATCAGGAGAAACTTCAGGACCATTAGGACTATCCATAAATGGAGGGGCTGCCTGGAGAGACAGTAGATTTCTCCTCATCGGAAGTATTCAAGAAAACGCTGAATGATTACTTGTCCAGTGCACTGTACTAGGGATTCTTTTCAGAGTGTGAGCAGGGCCAGATCAAGGACTCTCAAAGGGTATGCCATGACACAGTAGTGTGCCAGGAGTGTGCCTGGCTAAATGTGCACTGAAATTGTAGGTGTTCCTCTGGGCATGATGTTTGTTTAACCCAAACCTGTGATTTCATGGGTGTAGGGAGCTCCTGGAGAGAAATATCCTCTACCAGGGCAGATGCGTACATTCTATCCACCTTAAAAGCTTAACAGTTGCCTGGGGAAAGTAACTTGTCTAGAGTTGCGAAGTGGTAAGTATCAGAGCCAAGACTTTCTGAACCCAGGTTCTTGACTCAGAGGCCAGTGCTCTAGTCACTAGGCCACTCTATCAAGCTGGGAGAGAGAGCAGACTTGTTTTACTTGGCCACAGAAATAAGAACTAGGAACAACAGATAGAAATTGCTGAGAGGAAGATTTGGGCTTGATAGAATTCTCACTTATAGTGCTGGGACTTCCCAAAGCACATGGCAAAGAAGACTGTGCCATTAGTGAAAAGCTAGGGAACCCATTAGACTGGACTGAGATCCCTTCTAAGATGCCATGATTCTGTGAGTACCTAAACTGGAGGCAAATAGACAGTCAAAGAAGGAGGGGGATCTAAGTGTATAATAAAACTGAATAATCTTATACTGTTTGACAGTAAGTCACCCAAAATTTCTTTAAAACTAGGGAAATTCCTTTCTTGACCAATCTAGCTTACAACTCAAAGTCCAATATGTATACTATCGGTTTTAAAGGAGTTCTAAGGTTTCTTAGATCTCAGACCAGATCCATCTAGTTAAAAAGTACTTATCAACCAAAAAGCTGAAACAGTAATAACAGCTTACATTTATATTACACTTTTCCATCATTATAATAATAAAGAATAAATCATTTTTATGGTGCTTTCACGTTTATAGATATGCTTGCCTTAGAATTCTATGATTGAGGCAGTGCAAACCTATCATCCCTAACCTGCAGAGGAAGACATTATCTCATGCCACCATTGAAGACTCAGACCCAGCTCTTCTTTCTCAAAAGCAATGCATGCCTCAAAATGAGGGCTGTTCAGTTCTCTGCTATTATGTTTTACTACTGAATTGGATGACTTAGGAGGAAAATAAACAAATGTCAATTTTTCTACATTTCAGTTTTGATTTTTCCAAAACAAGAACATTACTGAATCCTAGTAAAAAAAAAATGTCATTAGTATCTACTTTTTATCACAGTGTCGTAAAACAGAATGAAAGAAAACATCACTAGTCTTTTTGTCTTTACCTTCATAAAAATCCAACAGACATAACAAGTACCTGGTATATAATCTGATTAAAAAAGGCCCCTGACTGACCGTAAGTCTGAATGCCTACTTTCCAGCATTAACATGCTAATATTTCACAGTTCTTGGGCAAGTCACTGTACTTCTCTAGGCCAAAGTTTGTGTAAAAGGAGAGAGAGGCAGACAAGGTCATCTCTAGTTTTTTTTTTTCAGCACTAGCATTTTATGTTCTGGGGTTCAGCTCTAAAATTCTGTTCCATGTCTCTGTGAAATGCTGAAAGACAGATCTTTTTATGTCACATTTTGTTAGCCAAGCATGTAAGCAGCATTTGACGGGAAAATAGTATATTCTAGTTCCTCTTACTTATTCTGAGGTTGAAATGTTCATCCAGGAAGCTCTCTAAAGTCAGGAGAGCACAAGCACTGAGGCGTCTGTGCATACACTCTTTTTTAAAGACCCCAAACATTGTATTCACATCTGTGAGCACTCACTTTAGTACTACAAGCTAACAGGGCTTAGGTTTGGTTCAGAAACAAAACAAGGCTCTCAATGATAGCAGCACCAGCATACAGTGAGTCTACAAAGAATTAACTGGATTAATTAGCAAAGGATTTGAGAAGCAGCTTGGAACTAGAAAACCAAAACACGACATTGTTTAAATACTTTGGCAACAGATCAAGGTTTCCAGGCAGCATAGGGTTTCCTCCTCTCCTTTTCTGCTCGGTGTTTTAACACATTTAACCTGACAGAGGTACTTTTTCCATGAGATATGAATGACACTGTCAAAATACCAAAAAGAAAAAAGGAATTAAAAAATGCCACAAGCTGTTACCAATTCTGCCAACATGCGAGAGCCTAGGCAACATTAATTAAAAATCAATAGCTTATGACATAAATAGCTCTTATCTCGGGTAAACTATCTCTCTAAAATAACTGGCTTTATAGAGAAACAACAAAGCCCATGTCTTGTCAATTTACAAAATGAACCAACCAGTACAAAGGAGAAAAATAAGGAAGGGATGAAACGGACAAAGGCGCAAATGGGAGACAGGGAGATTGGATAGATGCATGCTTGGAATGCAGCACCATCCCCTGTCATTAAGAAGTAACTGTGTGGAAAAGTCCAGGAGGGGAACACTTGCTGAATACGTTTCCAGGAAGTCAAATTTAGACAATTAAGTTGCTTTTCACAAACCCAGCATCAAAACGATAAAACAATAATAACAGCAGCTCATATTTTTAGAGCTTCTTTCACAATAATCTTTGTGAGGGAGATAAAGCAAATAATATTGTTCCCTTGTATTTTTCTTTACAGATGAGAACACTGAAAGATCCAGAGAAGTTAGGAGACTTGCCCAGGGTCACACAGCTACCAAGGGTCAGAGACAGAACTTGAACCCAAGTCTCCAAAATCATTAAATCTAACAAATAATTTTGAAGGGAAAAGTAAGCTCTCAGAAGCTCTATATGATTTGTGAATGCTACAATAATCCTGTTACTATTTCTGTGAGTCTCCTTTACTCTTCCTAGATAACTTGCCATACCAATGCCTCTACACCCTGCCTCTCAACTCAGTCAGGGAAAGGAGCCTATTTGTTCTTAATCACATACAACCTTCCATCTTCTATTTCCATGCCTTTGCATATGCTGTTGTGTAATATCTGAAATTTATTTCCTCTTCACATTTCCTTTTAGAATCCTTAACTTCCTTCAAAACTCAGCTTAAGTGCTACCTTCTACAGGAGGGAATTCTTATTCCACCTCCCTCCCAAATCTACCATGAAAATTAACTTGCATTCATTTTGTATATATTTAATATTTGCTTATATGAGAGTGGGGCAACATAGTGTAGTTGATAGAAAGTTGGCCTTGGAGCCAGAAAGTGCTAGGTTCATATTGCCACTCTGATACAAACTGGCTGTGAGACCCTAGGAAAGTCACTTAATTCCTTAGTACTCCAACGGAGCTACAGACCAATATTATTAATGAAAACTGATTTGAAAATTTTAAATAAAAACTTGTCAGACTACAGTAATTCATTATCATCAAGATGGATTTATATTAGCAATGCAAAGATGATTCAACATTAGGAAAACAATCAGCATACTTTAAGCACATTAAAAACAAAAATATTCCAAATCTTGATTATCTCAATAGATATAGAAAAGGTGTTTGGCAGAGTATACCACTCATTAATGCTAAAAACCCTACAAAATACATGCACAGGGACCTTTTTCATATCATAAAAATTATTTATGTAAAATCAAAGGCAAACATATACAATGAGGATGCTCTAGAAACTTTCCCAATAAATTCAAGAATAAAACAAAGATGCCTAATCACTGCTTTATTATTTAATATAGCTCTAGACATGCTAGCATAAAAATTAAAGGCATAAAAATAGGCCAAGAGGAAATAAAACTATCCCTATGTACTGATGAAATGATAGTTTACTTAGAAAATACTAGGGAATCAGCAAAGTTATTAATTGCAACAATAGCTTCAGCAAAGTTTCAGGTTACAAAATTGCCTCTCAGTGCTAAGACTACAGTGAAGACAAAGTACAGAACTGTATGGGTCAAAGGAGTTTACTTATCCAAGAGTTCCCTATATCAATGAAATCATAGGTCCATTTCTGATCTCTACCCTTTGTATTTACACATTGGTTTTTCTAAAAGAGGAGTTTTAACATAAGAGTTCATGGATATATTTCAGGTGGTAAATGAACTTGGACTGGGAAAAAAAAATACAACTTTATTTTCAATAGCTTTTAACTGAAATTTATCATTTCCTTCTATTATGAAAGTAGGTAAGGAATCATAGTAGCTAATAAGCAGCAGTCACATTATTGTTGCTAGATATCTTACACTCATCACTACTTGAAACTAAGATTATTAGACCTGCCTCAGATCACAGATGATCATAATCTTTCAATCTACAGACACTTCTACTACAAAAGGCAATTCTGCATGTAAGGTGTCATTCAACCATCAAAAAATATGGTGTTTTCAAATTGGTAACCTAGACAGCTAACTTGTTTTCCAGATTCACATATCTACAACTGTATACTAATTAACATATAGAAAGCAGGGGGTCAAATTCATTTGTTAAAGTTCTACAAAACTGGGCAATTCAAATGAGAATTCTTAACTCTTGTTAAGGCAATGACCTCTTGTAAACACCGATAGACCTGGCTATAAGTGTACATCAGACAAGCTCAAATACATTTAATGACTGAGATAACTGTTGAAGTGTGTTTAAAGTAACTTCATATTACTGCTAACAAACTGAGCAATGATATGGGTCATGCACAACGAAGTAAGTTCTGTGAGTATAAAAGTGATTTTAAAAATTATCTTTCTCTTCATACTCCTTTTGTACTTTGTCTATTTTGAAGTAAACACATGTACCTGCAATGTGCTTTTCAAGTAGTATTCATACGTTATTATTCTAAGAAAATACACAAGTTTTAGAAATAACTTCATAAAAACACTGTGAATTATACCAGAAATGAGGACTATCATTTCTAGAACACCCATAAGGCCACATACATGTACAACAAAAAAACAAATTTCCGAAATGAACTAACTCCATGAACTAACTGTAATTTATGACTAAGGGCTAAAAGCTATTAAAAAGTGTTACCACTTTAGATAAACTGCAAAACTTTCCTTATTTTTACTTACATGCCATACACATCTCTTGACTATCGCATACTTTAACAAAAATTCTACAACAGATTTCTCAAACAAATCACTCCAAAACCATACAAAAGTTTCAAAACTACCAATTGAATCAAATACTTTATTTTGGCTTTATTTTATACTTTTACAATTCAACGTAAATGGGGTCTATAAAAGAAAAGGAAGCATGGTGAAGACTATATAATATGATTTCTCTTGCATTAATGAACATGACAGGACACAAAAACTACAGTGTTTTCGTATCAAAAAATTCTTACAAACCAAAGTACGAAATCAGCAAAACTGAAAGAACATCTCACAAGTATACATGTTGAAAATGCATTTAAAGATAAAGATTTTTATTCATGAAAGGAAAGCTCATTCAAAAAAATTGGGACACTTACAAAACTTGGATTTGCCATTTCATAAAAACCTCTTCTTGAAGCATCCTATAAAGTTGCTTACTGGATTGCCAAACAAAAGAAGTCCCATACTATTTGGAGAGACTTTAGTAAAGTCATATGTACTAGAAATAAATGAGCTAGTTTGTGAACTGCAAAAGAGGGGAAAAAATGGGAAGCAATACCACTGTTAAATAATGTGATACATTTTGGAATAGTTGCTATATTTTTAAAATATTCTTAAGGTCATCAAGGAATTGGCAGTTCTTTAACCTTCAGTATGCAATTAAATGAAATTACATTCATACATACCTCAGTGTACCTAGCTGCTTGTTTTTGTATACTATGTTCACACCAACACCATCAAAGAAGAATTTTTATTTTCTACGTCCCTTTTGGAAACTACAAAAGCCACCAATACTTAGGAAATGGTAAAACAAAACAAAACAAAAAAACCCTCAACTTTTTTTTTTGGCCAAACAACTTTTACTGGGGAAAAAAAACCTCACTCTTTGAATAAATGGAACTCCTGTGGTATTTGGTAATATATTCAGTTTTGTTATTAATGAAAAAAGGAAGCTACTCACATCAATGTCACTCATTGCTTTTTATACAGATAGACACTGACAAAAAAGACACTTCTAACAATCTTGAAAAAAGTTTTGTCAACAATCACAAAAGTCACCAAGTTTATCAAAAGTAAGTCTCTGAATCATCACATTTTTTAAAAGTTTTGTCAAAAAATGAGAACAGAATATGAAGTGCTTCTCTACCACAGTGAAGTGTGCTGGCTTTTAAGTGAACGTGTTTTGAAGCTCTGGTTTGAACTAAGGGAAAAAGTTTTACTTTTCTGGAAAGAAAAAGAAAAGTCACTCTTGAAATACTTTGAAAGAGAGGATTTTATTCATTGGTTGGCTTATCTGGCAAATATTTTAAATAATAAATCATTCAATTTAAAATCCTGAAGTCATCATTATTGATGCTACCAAAAATTAAAACCTTTCTTGGCTCAGCTGTCAATATGGAAGAAGAGAGTACAAGCTAAAATATTTGCAGCCTTTCAGATGTTAAAGAAATGCTTTACCAAGATGGAGTGGAGATACAAAATTCCCTGTCAATTTCTTTGAAAAGAGAAATCTAAGAATTCCTGGAAACACTTTGGAACTTTTGCATAAGTTGTTTTTATCTGGATGGCATTACAATCCCATTTTTTGCTATCCTTTTCCTTCTGATATAAATTGTAATAAGTAACTAACCTAACCAAAGATGAACTCATTGATTACAATCAATTTGCAACAAAATCTCTTTATGAATCTTAATTATCAACACTTACAATCATCAAGATGAAATAAAAATTGAAATCAATAAGATGTCTAATGTGATATAAATGTTCCCTTGTCAAAGATCATCCCACAATCTAATGTTCTTATTCAAGCTAAAGAACAGTAGTTTTCATGTTTTTAAAAAAGAAAATGTCTTTTAATTGCCTTTATTTTAAATGCATTAATAATGAAGCATATGTATTACTATATCACAAATTTGGTTGTTATAAAATATTTTGATAACTATTTCAACATATATTATTTCATTAGTAATCTTACGGATTTTATTTTATGCATCTAAAAACATTATTCTGAAAAGGTGTTCATAAATTCTACAAGACTCTATCAAAATCCATGACACAAAAAATGGTTAAGAATCTCTGCTCTTATGAAATCCCTGAAGGAAGACAAGATCTATTTGGTTTTTATCTTTATACCACCAATGTCCGGCATATGGCAGGCCCTTGTTCATTTATTGACTGATTAAAATCTTCCCATCCTTCAAAAGGCTTGGCTCAAAAACCATTCCTTCCTTTATCCTTTAAGGAGGAAATGATTTTTCCTTCCAAAGACTTCACATAGTATTTTGTTAATGTCTCTCTTTCGCACTTAAAATTTTAAATATTAAAGCTGGAAGAGACTATTATCATTATTAGTACCAATGCCACCTTTTTAAATTGACATTTACATAGTACTTTAAAGTTTGCAAATACTTTACATACATTAACGCATTTAAACCTCAAAGCAACCCTGCAAAGTAGATGCTTCAGATATTTGTATTCCCATTCTAGAGATGAAGATTTAGAAAAGTGACTTGACCTTGGCCATAGTCAGTCAATAAGCATTAAATAAGCACCAACTATGTGTTGGTCATTATGCTAAGTGCTGGGGATATGAAGAAAGATAAAAAAAAAAAAAAAAAAGGACCTGCTCTCCAGAAACTCCTAGGCTAATGACAACATGAAAACAATTGCATTCAAACAAGATAGATGAATGCATTTGTGGAAATTTAAGAAAGAAGGAAGGACTGGGAAAGGTTTTTTGAAGAAGGCAGAACTTTAGCTGAGAAGCTAGAAGGCAGAAATAAGAACAGAAAGTCTGAAACAAAGGCTTCAACCAATATTGAAAATGCACAGTATGGAGATGCAAGAAGAACCAAAAGGTCAGTATCACTGGATAGCAGAGTATGTGGGAAGAATAAGGCAAAAGACTGTAAAGTTAAGAAGGGATCAGGTTATGAAGGGTTTTAAAGATTTTATATTTGATTCTAGAGGTAACAAGCTGCTACTGCAGTTTACTGAAAGGAGGAAGAGACCGTGACGCAGTGAGAACTGAGCTCAATTTGACAAGTGAGTGGAGCACGGAGACCAAGCGGACGGACTACTGCAATAGTCCAGACATGAGGTGATGAGGGCTGCACCAGGATGGTGCACGTGTCAGAAGAGAGAAGGGAGGACATACAAGAGATGCTGTAAAGCAGAAATGACAAGACTAATCCAGTAATTAGATATGGGTGGTTAGAGAGAGTGAGGAGTTGATAATGACACTTTGTTTGAAAGTCTGATTGATTAGGAAGATAATGGTACCCTCAATAGTAATAGGGAAGATCAGAAGAGGAAAAGAGCTTGGTGAGAAAGACACTGAGATCAATTTTAGATATGCTGAATTTAAAATGTCTGTGGAACATCCAGTTTGAGATGTCCAACAGGTAGCTAGAGATGTTCAACTGGAGGGCAGGGAAGAGATTGGGAATAGAGAAGATCAAAGAATCATCTGCACAGAAATGATAGCTGAATCCACAGGAGTTAACAAGACTACCAAGTGAAATAGTACAGAAGAAGAAGAAAAGAGGACTTAGCACAGAGCTGGGAGGTGGGGATTAGTAGACATAACTAGGATGAAGATCTAGCGGAGGAGACTAAGAAGTGGTCTAACAGGTCAAAGGAGAATATAACAAATAAATGTTAGAGACAAAATTTAAACACAGCTCATCTGACTCCAAATTCAGGAGCCTTTGTTTAGAAGAAAGTTATCTATTTAAGGCCATCCAGTTATATGCAAAGCTAAGACTGGAAGACAGATGCCCTGACACTAAATAAGTTTTTTCCACAACTTCACTCCCTCCCTGGATATAGTCACAGATACCCCAAAATTCAAATCATCTGAAGAACAAACCATTACACAGCACTCTGAATCAACAGATCAAGACCATACTAAGCAGATGGCAATTAGCATCTTATTTGCTTCCAAAAGAAGTATGGAAATGTCTTTCAACAAATTAGACCCAACCAATGAAAAGAGTAATTCAAAATAATCCCATATCCTGCTATACTGTCAGGAAGATTTAATGTGCATTCTTCCGGTTACCAGACAGTCTCTTTGGGAATAAGTATGGAGAGTTTAAAGAAATAGGCACATCACTCTTCTCAAATTTCATCCATGGCTCTCTACAGTCTACTGAGTAAAATTCGAACTCCTCTCTTTAGAATTCCATTTCCTCCACAATATTCCACCACCCTACTTTCCCAGGTTTACCACATTCTATTCCTTGCCATATAGTCCATTAAGATAAGCCTACCTAGACTTCTGTATATACCCTATACTTTCCCACTTGTGTTCTATAAAGAGAATCCTCTTCTTTTCCCTATTAAATTCCCACTGATTCTCTAAAGCCCAATTCAAATGCTACTTCCTACAAGAAGCTTTCTCTACCACACAAAGACTACTACCACCCACTGCTCTTCCCCCAGTAGAACATTAGTTTAGTCTCCCAGCCATCACACAGGACTTTGCTACTACATCTCACATACTTGTGTTAGTTTGTATTAAAGAATTCATTATCTTCTGCCTCCACTCCACCCCCCAACCTCCTCCCCTTCTTCTGAATTTTCCCCTAACAGGATACCAGTATCCTTCCAGTTACTCAGGTTTGTAACCTTACAATCATTTTCAGTACCTCACTTCAACTAATTCCACATATACATCAGATACAGTCTTTTCAATTCTGTCTCCACAATCCCTCTCACATCTGCCCCTTCTCTCCACTTAGACAGCTACCATCCTAGTTCAAGTCCTTATCACTTCTCACCTGGACTACTGTAATATAGCCTTCTGATTGATACCCCTACTTCCAGTCTCAACTATCTCCATGCTCCACACAGGTACCAATATGATGTTCCTAAAGCATAAGTCTGACCATGTCACTCCCCTAGGGATTAATGACTCCCTATTACTACTAGGATCAAATGTAAACCCATCTAGTTGGCATTGAGTCCTTATTCATCTGGCTCCAGCCTACCTTGCTGATTCCCTTTCATGCACTATATGATCCAGTCAAACTGGTGTATTTGTTGTATCTCACAGATGACATGCCACCTCCCATCTTTGGGCCCCATGCATGGGATGTACTCCCTCTTTCATTCCCCTTAAAATTCCTGATTTCTTTCAAGTTCAGCTCAAGCACCAGTATCTGTATGAAACTCCCATGATCACCATGGCTGCCAAGTGCTTCTTCCTCCCCAAATTACACTGTATTTCATTTATGTATGCTGTGTGTGTACACATGGGTGCACACACTGTTTCCCCTTATTGATCGTGTGGGTTTGTCCTTCATTACCAAAGAAGACTATGCCATGCTCCTTGAAAGCAGAGGCTACAGTCTCTATATCCCAGTGCCTGGCACCTAGTAAGCAGCTAAAAAATGACTTACTGGCCAATATGTATTTGTTTGGTTTAGCCTTTCATTGCAACTTATGATTTGAATCATTATTGAAAACTCAATATGGAAAATTCTATTCCAGTGCAGATCAATAACTACTGTCCAGTGTACAATCTTGAAAGTCATTTGGGGAAAAGAGAAGTTATGACTTGTGCAGGGTTACACTTCCAGTATGTCTAAGCGATAAGCCTCAAATACAAGTCTTCTTGACTTAGCAATTTATATTTAGTTTACAATCATATCATCCTACTAGACTATAAAATCCAGGGACAGTGATCTATCTAAGCACTGTACATCTTCCAGAACCTAACATATATGTTCTATAAAGAGAAAGCATTTAATAAATGATTGCTGAATTAACTGACTTCAAGTCCAGTGCTTTTTTCATTACACTAGAAGCTTTTCAAGAACTATTTTTAAGGACAGAAAACAAGATTCCTGTTTTTCAAAGTATCTCCTAGTACTATCATTCAATATTCTCTATTCCAACATCCATACTCTAAAGCCTCATCCAGCACTAATATTTTGCTATATGTTCTAGATCCTGATAGAACAGTTAGAGAGCCTGTATATGATTGTGAGAAAATCTAAGGATTAGAAGAGAGTACAGAATTAACAGCTTTATGTCAGCCACAAAGCAGATATGCAAGAAAATATCAAACACACATAACATTATTAAAAGTCAAACTATATCATATAGAAATAACTATAAAATTATTTGGTACAGGTTAACAGAAAAGCAAATCAGGAAAACAGACAGATAAGTTAAAAACAGAAGCAATGAAAAACAATAGCCTAGTGTATGATCAAGTCAAGGATACATGAATTACTAGGGAAAGAACTCTCTATTTGACAAGAACTGCTAAGAAAAACGGCATGCAGTTTGGCAGAAATTATGTTAGACAAACCTCTTACATCATACATCACAAAAAGCTCAAAATAGATACATGATCAGAATATAAAAGATCATCTCATGCAAATAGGAGAAAAGAATGGCAATAGGATTTTCACAGGGAAGAGGGAGGATTCTTAACTAAACAAGGAATAGATCATAAAATATGAGAAAGACAATTTAAATTACATAAAAGCAAAATGCTTTTGTTTACTCAATGAAAATAGAATAGAAAATGCTGACAGGGAGAAATTGCAAAAGAAAATTCACTGATAAAAGTCTCATATCCAAATATAAAAGGAAATGATACAAATATATAAAATTCCCCAGTAGATAAGTGGTCAAATATAAAGCTTTCAAAAGAAAATTTGAGAACTATCAACATCTATAGTGATACACTTCATCCATACATGAAAGAAATATACCAATATGCCAATATATATACCAATAACAGAGAAACATCAAATAAAATACCTCTGAGTTTTTACCTTACATTCTAAAAATTATAATAGTGGATGTTAGAGGAGCTAAGGAAAGAAAGGCTCAATGACACTGTTGATATAGTTGTGAAACAGTCTAACTATTCTGGATATTAATTTTAAATTACATGAGAATTAGACTAAACTGTTCCTATCTTTTGGCATTTCTTAATCTTTTTTTTTTCAATTAAAAGCATCCACTCTGTCTCTCCCATCTCCAAAACAAAAAAGAAAAACAAAATCATTAAGAAAAACAATTATAATCAAGCAAAACATATCCCTGCTTAGCCATGTGCAAAAATGCAGTCTCATTCTACATATCAAATTCATTACCTTTCTGTCAGATGTGGGTAGCATTCTTCATCATCTACAATTGGGGTGATCATTGCACTTATCAGGGCTCCTGAATCTTTCAAAATTGTCTTTATAATCTTGTTATTGTTTAAACTGTTCTCTTGGTTCTGCTGACTTGCCTCTACATTAGGTCATACAATTTTCCCAGGTTTCTGTCAATCCATCTTTTCTCACTCCTTATGGCACAATAGTATTCCATTACATTCATATATCATAATTGTTCAGTCATTTCCCAATTAATAGGCAATTTTCCTTGGTTTCTACTTCTTTGCCACTACAAAAAGAGCTAATACAAGTTTCTGCACTTATGAGTCCTTTTTCCTTTTCTTTCTCTTTGGAGTATAAGACTATCACTTTATGGTAACAAAAGCCTGGACACAAAATAGGTGCCTATCAATTTGGAAACGGCTAGAAAAAAAAACTTTAGTGTACTGATGTAATGCAATATTACTGTGTGGTAAGAAATGATCAATATAAAGGACTTAATGAAACATGGGAAGATTTGTGAAGTGATGCAAAACATAATAACCTGTGTTTCTGGCTTGTTTTTCTTTGCTTATGAAGTAAAGTTCAGTGCTGGAGAAGGAATTTGAAGAAGTAAATTAATATAAGAACAAAAAAGCATCAATAAAACTATTTTAAAAGAAAAAATCAAATCGATTCCCTGTGGTTTTAGGCTTCTCTACAATAAAGATCTTAAAAGAAGTATAATTAAGGTAAGATGAACCATCTGCCCAACAACAAAAGGAAACTACCAATAAACAAAATAACTTAGTTAGATGTTTGTCATCTAATTCAGAGGAATCACTGGATGTGCCCCACAGGTGGCCCTGAGATCTGTTTTGTTAAGTTAAAACTGAAGAAAGACATAGGCAACTCAACCTTGGCCATGTTTTGTCACTTGATCTGGAAAGAGTCCACCTGTCACTGCCTCTGTCACTTTTTAAAGCATTTAAAACAATATCTTGCAGATGTTTTTGTTGCTTTTTTTAAACAACATTCACTGAAGTAAATTCTAGTTAATATGACCAACAGAGTAGTACCAAAAAAGTTTCTTTGGGGGGAAGGGAGTAGAAATTTTTAGTACAAGGGGAAGCAAAAAAAACCTCTACAAAACATAAATGTATTTTTAGTAAAAAGGGAAACCATGAAATTAGTTAATTTTTGAGATCTGGATCAACTAAAACTGAGACATCAGACTTCATCTCCTAAAGTTCATCGAAATAAAGCATGGAATGGGCTGATTTCTAAGCCAACCAAAATATTCTCAGAAGTACACTGTCACCTTTGATGAACCACAACAATAATTATTTCAACAAAGGAATTAATAATGTTCTAGAAATAGAGTTTATACAATTACCTTGGACTGGAGTAGCGCATAATGAATTCATTAGAAAATGCTACAGCTAGAAGGGAACTTGAAATACAGAACACTTAAAATTGGAACTCTAGAAAGGACCCTCAGAGGTTATCTAGTTCAGCAAATGTGTTTTCATCCTTCATTGCCAAAGAAGACCATGCCATCAGAGAAATAATGACATGACTTGCACTTGACTTTGTTTTGAATGAAGGAGTGCTATGCAGGTCACCAGCCTCACCTCTCCTCCAGAGCCATCTGAATTCAGTGACCAGATATTCATCAGGATGACTGGAGATGACCCAGGATGAGACAACTGGAGTTAAGTGACTTACCCAAGGTTACACAGCTAGAGAGTGTCAAGTGTCTGAGGTGAGATTTTTTTAACTCAGATCCTCCTGACCCCCGCACTGATGCTCTATCCACTGCACCACCTAGTTGCCCGGAAGCATGAATCTCCTTTATATCTTAGACAAGAGGTCACATCCATTGACATGACAAGCAGTACCTCACTGGGCAGCCCAATCCATTCCGATCAACTTTATTATATTTTACACTCCTGTGTTCTGCTCAGGTATGATTCAGGTACACAGCTTTTATATCAAGGTATCTATGAATACCAACCAGAATTAAGTGGTCACCTAATCTACATAATGAATCATGTGAGTTTGGACTATGGGACACTAAATTACTCAAAGAACCCAAAAGGTAACTTTGTATAATTATGTATCTCCATTTTAGGGCATCCACACTGCTATATGAAATTGACTAGATGACAAGTAACATCCCCTCCAGAACATAAAACTCTATGAATAACTATATAAACTCATATCAAGTGGTATTTTGCCTCTCTGTCCTTCACATCAAGATCAAAGTAATCATTTATATATAGATAGTCCTGATCATATCACTCTCATGGTAAGAATAACAGCTAATATCAACTATTTGCTTTGGCAGTACATGTACTACAATTCAGACAATAAAGATAATTACTATGACGCCTACACAACGATAACATACAAAACTGGGAAGTATTCCATTTTTATATAGTAATAATAAAATAACAGTTAACATTTAAATAGTACTTACTGTGTGCCAGGAGTACTAAGCACTTTACTATCACTATCCCCTTTAATCCTCATAACAATCTTGGAAGATAGGCACTCTTATTATACCCATTTTACAGATGAGGAAACTGAGGCATACAGAAGATAAATGACTTGCTCAGGGTCACACAACTACTAAGTGTCTGAAGTTGAATTGAACTCATCCTTTCTGACTCCCAGTCCTGCATGCTATCTACCATGCCTTCTAGTTGCTTAGCTGGTATCTTTACTGGCTTACAACTGGCCTACTGAGTAAAACAAACTCCTATTCCTTGCACTGATGGCTCTCAACAATATGACACCACCCTCACTTTCCAGTTTTTATATTATTACTTTCTGCCCACGCTGAATCCCCTTTCTCTCCCTTGCATGTGCCATATGCCCTCATTTCCACTTGTTGAATGTATTCTTTCCTCATCTTCATTTCACTTCATTCAAGACTGCTCTTCTACCATCTTTAAAAAGCCTTCTTTGATCCCCTAGCTGAGAGTGTTCTCTCCCTTCTCAAAATTTCTTAGCTCATTCTCCTAAGATCTATCCTTCAGACCCCCCTCCCACAGATACATCGATAGGTAATAGATACACAGGTACATAGATGGCACATTTATTAAGCGATCACTATGTGCCAGGTACTTTTGCTGAGCACTGGGGATACATATACAGAAATCAAGGCAACCTCGGCCCTCAAGAAACTTTTCAAATGAAAGAAGGTAACATATAAAGGGGAGCTGGAGGTAGAGGGCGGGGAAAGTAGAGAAAGATAAGAAAGAGCTGCCAGCCCTCAAGTGAGAAGAAAGATAAAGCAAAGGCTCACCTGTCAGAACCCCAGGTGAATCCCAAGGCAAAGTTCAAGAGAAAAAGAGGGCAGAAGTGGAAGCGATATGGGTTGAAGCTAACAGCAAGAAAGGGTTTTCTATGTGTTGTACCCTAGTACTCCCTATAAATTACAAGGTCCTTGAGGACAAGAACTGTCATTTTTTCAACTTTGTATCCCTAGTACCTTCTACATAATAAATATTTAATAAACATTTGCTGAATTGAAGAACAGGACTCTAATGCTTCCTATAACTACCTGCCTTCATGAAACTCCCCACGCTTATTATGACAACAGTGACAGTTCTGTTAATCCACTTATAAAATGTAATAGCAAAAATAAAAATACTATGACATATAACATGACATACTAATTTACCATCTTCTAATAATTAAGCTTTCAAAGCTTACTTACACTGCAAACACGGTGTTGTTCTACACTGAACAACTTGAAATTGTGTGAAGAGTTTCATTTGACATCTTGGGCATTCATCTATCCATACCATCTATCCATCAACATACTACCTTTCACATAACTTTGTGAGGAGCTGGAAAAAGCTCCTTATTTTTCTTAAGCATTTAACGACCTCTGAATTATTTCTGAAGCTGTGAACTAAATTCTGTTCAAAAATGAGGGAACCTATTTTTGAAAATGTATTGTTTCAATGAAAGAAACTAGGAAACAAACTGATGGAAAGTAAAGTAAGCAGAACCAGAAGAATAACTGACACAATCATGTGAATAATGAAAAAAAACCCACTGAAAAAACATCAAAACTTTGATCAATCATAACTTCAGAAGGGTAAAAGTGAATCATAATTCTCTCTGGCACAGAGAAGTAATGGACTTATAAAGTCCATTATAAAAGGAGCATGTGGCTCCCTGTTCTCAGATATGACCAATACGGCAACTTTTTTTTTTGATACTTTACACTTATTTTGTTATAAGGGGGAACACAGGAGAAGGCATTGGGCTCACCTTCATACCTGTAAGCAAATAATTACCTCTACAATTGATTATTGCTTTTTAAATGAGAGGGGGAAAAAGCTAACTTGTATAATTTAGCAGTTAGACTAGGGACTTAAAGAGTCAAAAGACCTGGTTTTAGTTATAACTACAACTTTTAATCACATCATTCACAGCAAGCTATTTCCCCTAAGCTTCAGCTTCTTCATGTATAAAACAAGGGAACTGATGCTTGCACTATCTCAAAGGGCTATAGTGAGGACAATGCTTAAAAAAAACAACTTATACAAATATTAGCCACCACTGAGCAAGTCTAATAATAATAACAGCTATCACTGTCCCACTATGGTTCTGCCTGACCCTAAATCCATTATTATCTCTCCTAAACAGAACTAAGAATGACTTCCAAATTACCGAAGGAATCAAAGCTAGGAAACATCAGAAATAAAGTCTGGAGTGATTTATCAATGTAGATGACGCAATGAAGTGGTAGATTGCCAGGCTGCAACAACTTAATGTTTATCAAAAACTAGGTGTTTACCAGCATCTAGAAAGGCATGATTAGGTGGTTAGAACTGTATAGCAGAAGTTCACTATCCTATATAAACAAACAGATGACAAATCTTCATATTTCAAATACACTCAGATCTGTGAGAGCTCACCAAAGAAACTGTACTACAACCAATGCATCATTACAGAAAGAACAGTCACCCACACAAAATTCTATGTTGTTATGAGGGGGGAGAAATGTTGGTCTTAAATGTTTATAACATTGATCTATAAAAATTTAAGACCATTTTGAATAGATGTTTTCATACAAAATACTCATGATCTTCAAACTATATGACATGAAAAGCTTTCAAAACACAAAGACCTAGAGGAAGAAATTAAAACCATGTGGAAAAGGACAACATACATGCCATTACTGTCATAATTTCCACTAGTAGAATCATCCAGAAGATGGTTTCAATGAACCGCCAGCTACATGGTGCAATGGATAAAGTGATAACTCTGGAGCTAGGAAAACCTGAGTTCAATTCTGATCTCAGATACCTACTAGTTGCATGACCCTGGGCAAGTCACTAAACCATATTCACCTCAGTTCCTCATCTGTAAAATGAGCTAGAGAGGGAAATGGTAAACCACTTCAGGGTCTTTGCCAAGAAAACCCCAAATAGGGAAAGACAGAGTTGGACATGACTGAAAAGACACAACAACAACAAAAACAGAAGAGAAGCCTACATCTTACTCAAATGTAAGAATCAGTGATTTTATCCAACTGTACAATAATCCACAGTACATTAAGTATGTAAGAATGATAGTAGGATAAGCTCTTATCCCTAGATTATTGCTATCTGAACCTCATAAAAAGGGGAAGAGGGATGTAACTGATAATAAACTGAAACTATACAATGTTAGAGCAGCTAAGTGGTTGAATGGATGGAGTGCTGGGCCTGAAGTCAGGAAGACTCATCTTCCCGGGTTCAAATCTGGCCTCAGACAGTCTATTTACTAGCTAAGTGACTTTAGGCAAGTCATTTAACCCAGTTTGCCTCAATTTTTTCATCTTTAAAATGAACTGGACAAAGAAATGGCAATACCTTTGCCAAGAAAATCCCAAATGGGGTCACAGTGAGATACAACTGAAATGACTGAACAACATACAATGTTAACAAAAAAACAAGGTTCATAAACATTAAGGCAAAAAAAAATTTTTTTTCTTCAAAAAAGGTAAAAAATTAGATATTGTTAAAGTACATGATAAACAGGTTTAAAACTTATTAGTAGGGTCACCCTGGGCAAGTCATTTAACCGCTACCTGCCTCAGTTTCCTCCTCTGTAAAATGGAGATAATATAAATACTTGTCCAAGTTTATTGTGCAGCTAAAACAATATTTGTAATGCATTTTTCAAACCTTAAAGCATATATAAATGCTAACTGTTATTATCATATCATATAAATGCTTCTGGAACAGACATTACAGAACTGTAAAGAGTAACAACAGGTACAAGAACATGAATTTGCCAAAAGTAAATGCAAGTAGCTTACCTCCAACATTCTACCTGAGAGCTTTCCGGATGACCCCTGGCTGCTTGTGTTTTCCCCTCAAAAATCATTTTTATCTATTTTGGATCTTTTAAATGCATTTTTAATGTATTATTTTCTTGTTTGGACAATTTATTTGTTGAAAGGAGCAAGAAAAGTTCATTTTCTGTGAAACAACTTAAGAAACACAAGATCACAGAGGTCTGAGGGAAAGAAATCAGCTCCTCAGATACTATTTCTTAGAGGACATGAGAGAGAACAGTAATTCAGAGGCAAAAATACTGATGGCAGAAATGGTTACAGTGCACTGGTTCCTAGCAACTCATCTGAACAGGACTGTTTTCAGAACATTGGAGTCCATTAGACTGTGAGTCTCATGAGAGCAAGGACTGTTTTTTGTCTTTCTTTGTATCCCCGGTGCTTACCACAGTGCCTGGCACATAGCAGGTGTTTGACAACTAAGTCTAAATCAAGACTGTTTGGAGACTACATGTAGGACTATTCTATAATAACTATTTGTGTCACATCTGACAGATATGTACATTCAGGGTTTATCAATCCAACTTAGAAGTGTTTTATTATTCATGAGGAGGCCCTAACTTGAGTCACTAGAGCCATAAGTCAAAAGCCAAGTTCAGGGAAAAGATCCGAGAAGCTGATAGGAAAAGGAGCACATAAGAACCACCAGAACAAAGAACACTGAACTCAAAAATCGCAGAGCAAATACCAGATGACTGGAGAGACAAGTTCTACAGGATGCTAAGAGCTGATCTGATTGGAGGAAATGTTTGATGTTGTGGAATTGTTTGGAGAAAGCAGCATCCTGCCTTGTGTGAAAAGCTTAATAAAGAAAGCTGTCTAGCACCATCTACAGCTTAAGAGAGAGTTGATGACACCTTATAGACTTGGCTACACCATTCATTGCTGACCTCTGCGACTCAAAAGGGGAAACCCAGCACAAAAGCCTCCAGATGGCAAAGATCTGGATCACTTTGTGGATCCCAGTATTAAATGGGAATGCTTTTCACAGAAACGGTGCCATGCTTACTCTATGTCCAGTCAAAAGGTCAGATCTGGGAAATTCTGCAGACCCCTGGGTTTATACCTTCCATTATCTAAGAGTTTATTATTAGCATTGCCTCAGTAGCCCAAGGAGTAAGAGAGAAGTGAAATTTTTGTAAAGGAGGAAAACAGAGAGGCATTGAAGAAAAAAAAGTGATGAGAAGCATAACTTGTTTCTCTAAAGAGACAACAGACACCTATCAATGCACTTCAGGGTTGCCTGAGGCACCCATGTGCCTCACCATTGGGTTTCTGTAAATTTGTGCCAATTCTCAACTCCATGGGCACTGTGTGCCTTGATGGGAGAATATGACCCATGTTTATGGGTAGATTGTTATGTTTTAATTATTCCTTCTTTTGTCTTCTATTTAGCAAATGATTCATGTATAAGAGTTATTGGGGTTAAAATGGAAATAAAGGAAATACTCATCAACTGGGGAATGGCTAGACAAATTGTGGTACATGAATGTAATGGAATATTGTGCTGTAAGAATGATAAGCATCAAGAATGAAGTGAACTATGGGAAGATCTACCCTAGCAAGAGTGAGGGGGAGCTGTCAGTGGCCTGTCCATTATACCAATTACAGTATAGAAACAACTTCCAGGATTAATTGGGGTATCCTTGGGATTGGCAGGAACCCACCAGAGAGATTTTCCACCTGAGATTTATTGAATAAATCTTGTGTTCAAGGGGAAAAAATGCTTTTTTTTAAGTAACCAGGTATTTTTTGTTTTCGTTTACATGTCAAACAAGTTTTGACAATATAGTTTTGATTGTTTGGATACTTAAAATATGAAAATCTATTTACTGTACCCATTACTAACTTACAGTCAACATAAATAATCTAGATGTTGGATCCCAAGATTGCTGTTATTTAATAATGAAGACAGAACCACACAGAGAGGGTCACATAGATGATCTTACCATCATCCACAAATACTCTTCTCCCATGTTTATGAACTCTAAAATTCCTTTATTTGATCATAATATTTTATCATTCCATTTTCTTCCTCTGCCTTATAATTACTAATGCTATTCATCCTTCATCCCTCAGTTCTTTTGCAAGCCATCATCCCTGAACTGGCTACACTAACCTCCCTTCCCTATTTGGAACTTTTGAAGACTCAGTTCAACTCAATACTTTCTTCTATATTCAACTCCCTCGTCTAATCAGTGATCTTGCCTCACCGAACCTCCACCAGAGGTTATTCCCATCATCCAGCTTCTTCACTCCTATCCACATCCTACTGAACAGGAATGGAGAAAAACCACAAAACCATGCTGATTGGCTCCACTAAAAAATTATATTACATGATCTCAACTGGGCCCTCACTACAACAAAATAATCCCTTTACGCTTACCTATTCAATCTGTTATCCCACCATAGTGACTGTTCCAAATATTCCTATCTCATCTCAAGTCACCCATAGCATTCCCTCCCCCACCCTCTCGGCTGTGGATCTTGCCTCATACTTCACTGAAAAGAAATTAAGGTCATTTGTGGACAGATACCTCTTATTTCCTCTTCCACATGCCATATCACTCCGCTATCTTCCTCCATCATCTCCTCCCTCAGCCACCTCACATAAAGGGTAGTCCTTCTCTTAGCCAAGGCAGACCCTTCAGTACGCACCCTTGATTCTATTCTCTCCAGCCTTGTCCAGAAGATTGTCAACACTATTACCCATTCTTTCATCTTCAATCTCCCCCTGTCTAATGGTTCCTTCTCTACTCACCCCACACAGACAGTTGCCAATTCAAATTGTTTCAATCTCCACAACTCTTTTATCCCATATCTCCTTGTCTTGATTCAAACGATTTCTCCCCTGACCAAGCACCACTTCATGGCTATTGGGGGGCCCTGATGTCTCAGAATGAATGTAAATACCTGTTGGCCAGAAGTTCTTGCCCCTCCCAGTTTGACTTTTATTGTTATCAGCATCTTTATTATTAAAGGAGTCATCCTTTGGCTCACTTCCCAAATAGCCCTAATCACTGAATTGTAACAACTATTAATAATGAGTCGGGTAGATTTGAGTTCAAGTCTTGCCTCAAACACCTCTAGCTGTGGTATAATATCTCAGGGTGCTCAGGCAAATTTTTAAGACTATAAATTGTTATATAGTTACCCATCTTTACAAGGTGAGGAAGTTTCCTTATTAGGATTCCTTGCACCAATAAAATCACAAATATGACCCCCAAATAGAAGCTGAACAAAAAAATTCAATGTACATTTTATTGGTTTGGGCATTTTTTTTAAAGTATTCTTATAATAGAGTACTAGAATAAATACTGCTACCAGTCAAGAAACATTTTTAAAGTACCCTTTAAGCTTCCCTTTAAGGCACTGACCATAAATGGCATAATTTGCTCTGGACATCATTAAAATGTAAAGCTAATGAGGATTCAGCTGAAAACAGAAGGAATGTAACCTATTTTCAGGCAAAACTTCTAACACTGCAATCAGAGGGAACACCTCTTTGATGTCTCTTTGTCTCTTCTCATTAATTTTTTTTCTAGTTTCAAAAAAAAAAGGCTGGTTAAACTTTTTTTTATGCACAAAAGTTTAAACATGGTAATTATAACCAAACTGTAATGAGGTCATTAAGAATTTTTTAATGAAATAAACAGGAATAAGTATGCACTGAAGTCCTACTCAGATGCCTCATCATGACAAGAAGGTGACCCTGGATTCTTGAAGCTCTGTGGCTGGTTCTAGCCCAAATTTCAAGTTAGGCTCAAGATCAGAATAATCATGTTATGGAACAATCAGCTAAGAAAGATAAATTTATTACCAGAAATCTGGCCACTGAGTGATAAATTCTTTCAGTCACAGTAATACCCTATGATTCTAAGGAGAGAAGGCACTTGGATCCTTATTGTTAAAAAAAAAAGTGCCCACTGATGAAGTCCCAAACTCTCAAAGAAGTAATAAAGTAAATCGGAAAAAGCATATAGAAAATATCTCCATTATTTTCTGCTGCCACTCTCTTGTTGTGGTGGTTGTTCAGTGGTTTCAATCATGTCTGACTCTTCGTGACCCCCTTGGGGATTTTCTTGGCAAAGATATTGGCATGGTTTGTCATTTCCTTCTCATTTTGCAGATGAGGAAACTGAGGCAAACAAGGTTAACTGACTTGCCTAGGGTCACACAGACACATGTGTCTGAGGCCAGATCTGAACTCAGGTTTTCCTAGCTCTAGCACTCTATCTACTGTGTCACCTATCTGCCCTCACTCTCTTCTTAACCCTTCATAATCTGGCTTTCAACCTCATCATTTCACCAAAACTGATCTCTCCAAAGTTACTACTGATCTCTTAGTTGCCAAACCTAACGGCCTTTTCTCAATCCTCAATTTCCTTGACTTCTCTACAGCCGATGACACTGTTGATTGCCCTCTCCTCAATATACACTTCTCCCTAGGTTTTTGGGACAACATTCTCTCCTGGGTCTCCTCTTATATATCTTACTACTCCTTTGCTGGATCCTCCTTCATATCACACTCTCTAACCATAGGTGTTTCTCAGGATGCTATCTTAGACCTTCTTCTTTTTTCCTTTTATAATACATCACTATAATACATCATCAGCTCCCATGGATTTAATTACTATGCTGATGATTCTCAAATCTAACTTACCTATCCTAATTTCCCTGTTGACCTCCAATCTCACATCGCCAACTGCCTTGCAGACATTGGAAACTCAGTATGTCTAAAACAGAACTTATTACCTTTCCCCGTACACCTTCCCCACCTCCTACCTTCCCTATTACTATAAAAGGCAACACTATCCTCACAGTTCCTCAGGCTGACAGCATAGTAGACTCCTAGCATCTCTTACCCTGCTTCTTTCCATATCCAAGCAATTGTCAAGGTCTGTTAATTGTACCTTTGTATCATCTTTGTTGCATACCCCGTTTCTCTTCTCTGACCTGGCCAATGCTCCAGTGCAGGCCATCATCATTTCATACCTTCATTGCTGCAATGGCCTGCTGGTGGATCTGCCTGTCTCAAGTCTCTCCCCATGTGAATCCATCCTTCATCCAATCACTAAAGTGACTTTCCTAAAATGTAGGTCAGATCATGTCACCTCCTTACTCAAGAAACTCTATTTGCTTCCTTTTGTCTCCAGAAACAAATACTAAATACTTTGGCATTCAGAGCCTTTCACAATCTAGCCCTCTCTTACTTTTCCAGTCTTTTTACACCTTGCTCCTCAACATAGATTCTTCAATCTGTGACCCTGACTTCCTGATGGTCCCACCAACAAAACACCCCATTGTTCATCTCTGGACATTTTCTCTGGTTGTTTCCCAAGTCTGGGATGCTATCCCTTCTCTGCTCCAAGTACTGACCTCCTTGGCTTCCTTTTAAGTCCTAACTAATATCCCACCTTATACAGGAAAACTTCCCTAACACCTCTTCATTCCAGAGTCTTTTCTTTGTTAATTATTTCCTATTTATCCTATATATAGCTCACTTTCTATATATCTGCTTGCATATTTTCTCCCTCAGACTGTAAGCTTCTTGAGGGCAGGGTCTCCTCTTGCATACCCAATATTTAACACAGTACCTGGTGCATCAGTAGGCACTTAATAAATGCTTACTGATCGAAAACGACCTGAGTTTCAACCCAGCCTCAGACGCGTATTGGCTGTGTGACCCGTGGGCGTCACTTTATCTCTGTCCGTTTTCTCATCTATAAAATGGGGATAATAAAAGCACTTACCTCCCAGAGTCTTGTGAGGACCAGAGGAGACACTATTTATAAAGTGTTTTACAAACCCAAGGGATCAACATCAGCTACTAAACCACAGGTCCAGGTCAACAATGAAGAAAAGAAAGATGCTCAAGTATCTTCCAGAGTAACGTTCTATGTTTTAACATTCCATGCACATCTATCTTTTGTGTGCACTCTGGATTACTGTCTGTGCCTAATAGTAGGTACAGTATTTCTAGGTGCTGAGCAAACAAGCCACGAGTCAAAGGATCAGAATTACATAACACAAGAGTATAACTTGTCTTATGAAGCACCTGTTTTAAGTTTCTACAATATTTTGTCTATATATTTTTACTGCCCATATTATAATTATTTTACTCAAAAACAAGTTAGTAATCCTGGATATATTAAGTGATACTCAACTACTTGCAATTTTTGCCCAATGCTCCACCACAAAGAATAAACATGGGCCCTATTTCAGCTATAGTTATATCCATAAAATCATAACCCTTTAAAAGACAACTTAGATTGTACAAAAATAAAATGAGGAAAACCAAATCACTACTTTAAAACATAGGTACGAATTACCAAGAAAAATGTGATTTCAGAACTGCCACAATGTCATTAGGATTTTCAAAGGAAACACAATAACATTTATATCTAAGTCAGTAATTATCTCACTGTCTCATTCCAAACAGGCAAAGCAGAAGTAGTATGATGAATATTGGGAACAGCATGAAACTGGAAGTCGTCTCTTGTATAACCAATATAAAACTGTTTTAACAATTACTGCTTTTAGTTCAGTTTGAAATTTAGTACTGAAAGACCCCCTTCCTTCCCAATTTTTTTCATTACCTTTGAGATTCTTGACCTTTTCCTGCTCCATGTGAATCTCATTATTTTTTCCATGCTCTATAAAAAGTATTCCTTTGGTAATATGATTGGTATAGCACTGAATAAGCAAATTAAGTACTGTCATTTTTTATTATATTGGGCCAACCTATACATAAGCAATTAATGTTTCTCTAATTATTTAAATCTGTCTTTATTTCTGCAAAGAGAATTTTATAATTAGATTCATATAGTTCTTGCATAAATCTTGGTAGATACACTCCCATATATTTTATAGCTTCTATAGTTATTTTGAAGGCAATTTATCTTTCTAGCTCTTCCTGCTGGGTTTTGTTGGTACTATATAAGAAGGCTCCTGATTTATGTGGATTTATTTTATGTACTATAACTGTGCTAAAGTTATTAATTATTTCAATTATAGTTGTCTCCCAAGATTCTCTTATGTATACCATCATATCACATACAAAAAGCAACAATTTTTTTCTTTGCCTATGCCTATCCTCTCGATTATTTTTTCCACTTACCCCTGTAGCTAGCATTTTAGCACTGTTAAATAGTAATAGTGATAACGGGCATCCTCACTTTATCCCTGATCTAACTGGAAAGACCTCTAATTTTTCTTCATTAAAAATACTCTTAGAGTTTGGATTTTAACAGGTATTATTTATTATATTAAGGAAAGGCCCATTTATTCCAATGATTTCTAAACTTTAATAGACAAAGTTTTTAGATTTTGTCAAAAGCGTTTTCAGAATCATACTTTTTTTATTATTTTATAGTAGTCTTTATGCTGAACCAACCCAGCAATCCTACCATAAAACCAACCTGGTCATAATATATAATGCAATATGTTATTACAGCCTACTTGCTAATATTTTATTTAAAATTTTCATATCAATATTCATCAGAGATATTGGTATGTAATTTTCTTCCTTCTTTTATCATTGCAAACACTGTATCATATTAAAGTTAATTGTCTTTTAAATTAAACTAAAAGTCAAAAGAACTACATTTTACTATGAGTTCTGCTTCTAATCTGATAAATGACCTTGGGCGATTGTTTTTTCTTATGCAAAACGAGAGAATTTTACTAAATGATCCATGACTCTTCTCTTACCTACTCTCCCATTTTAACGGGTATTCAATTCTATCACTTCTACCTCAACAATCTCAGACAGATGTCCTCTCACAACGCTACCTTCATTCAGGCATTCATTACCTCCCAACCTGGACTACTGTAGTAGCTTCATAACCCATTTACTTGCTTCTGTCTTTCTACCTTCTGTTACTTCCTTCACATAGCTGCTAAATCTATCATCCTTATGCCTAGGTCTGATCATGTCACTCCCCTAATCAAAGACGTTTTAGAGATCCCCACTCTCTTTAGGATAAAATACAAATTCCTTTGACTAGTACCTATATTTCTTCACCTTGTTTTAGTCTTCATATATTCAATATTCAGTCCACCTATTTGTATTGCTTTCTTCCAATTCCATTCACTCTGAGCCATACCTTTCAAGGATCAACCCAGGTGCCACATCCTCTAGGAAGCCTTCTCTGATTCTCTCTGGCCCCGCTGGTAATAATTCTTCCTCCTTAACATTCTTATACCACCTGGTCCTGCCCTTATCAGTTTCTACTTCCTAGCATACATATGCTTTCTTCCCCAACTACTCAAAGGGAAGGACTTTTCATAGTAGGATAGGAATTTAGAGGTGAAAGAGACTATCGAAATTGACTAGTTCAACCCCCACATTTTTCAGATAAGCAAACTGAATATCAAGGGTATCCAAAGTCACAAAGGTACTAAATAAAAGACAGGGTTCAAACTAACATCTCACTCTAAAACCACTCTTTCTACTATAATACTTCATCTTTGTCTCTAGTCTCTTCATCTTTGTCTATAGTCTCTAGCACATGCCTTTGCATATGGTAGTTATCAATATGTATTCATTAAATTGAGCACCACACCACAAAGTGTCTTTTTCTATCCATGAAATAGTGGTAAATACATTGTACAGAGTGTACCAAAAGTCTTAGGAACTTAAAGTTGCACTAAGATTTTGGGGACATGCTGCTTTTGATTTCCAAGGTCATAGGTTTGAAAACTAATGAAAACAAGTATAAACATCATTATTTCCATTCCTAATTCAATTAGGACTATTTTCATATCACAGACTCATTCCTCTCTGTATTTCACACTCAAGATCCATTCTCTGATATTGTTAATATTGCACTGCAATAGTATTAATGATCTGGCATACAGCTGAACACTAATGAACATTCAACAGCTAACAACAAGAACATTCACCTAAAAGAATCATACCACCTGATAAAACCACCAGAAATCAGCAAAGTATAATTGTTAAAGTAATATAATCAGGGACAAAAGGTATGAGTTCCAGTCTTAGCTCTATTTACTAATCTTGTGACTATGGGAAACTAGCTTCATCTTTCTGAGCAGTTTTCACATTTGTTAGATGAAGGAACTATTACTAAATGATCTGTGAGGTCCCTTCCAGTTCCAAATCTATATCCAAAGATACCTTCTAAATCTAACATTATAAAACCCTAAACTAGATAAGTTAGAAGCAATGGGTATAAGTTTCAGGGGGGTATATTTAGCTATCTTCCAGACAATTAGATCTATCCAAAATAGATTAGGCTACCTGGGGAGGTAGTGGCTTTCCCTCACGGGAGGATGCTCAAGTAATAATTGAATGACTACTTGTTGAGGCAGACAGGGTAGCATAGCAGACAGGGCACTGAACTTAAGGGTCAAGAAGACAAGAGTTCAAACCTGCCTCAGACACTTACTAGCTGTGTGACCCTGGACAAATCAGGCAAGTTCCCTCTGCCTCAGTTCTTTCCTCTGTAAAAACAGTGGGTTGGACTCAATAACCTTTACGGTCCCTTCCATATCTAAATCTATAATCCGATAAATGTTGCACAGGAGGTTACTCTTCAAGCAAGTTGTACTTAACCTCTAAATCCCTTCTAACTGAAATTCTGCAATTTTGTGCCTGCGGGTGAGTAGAGACTGCAGTTACTTCTGTCAATGTGCAAATTAAGCAGATGAATTATAAAGAACAATGCAAGTAATGACAGCTATGCATTCACTCTCAGAAATGGTCCATAGATCTTTCTCCTTTACAGCTTTATCTGACTCAGACATAGTCCTTAAAAAGCACATTGAGTTTCTGACACAATGCATATTCAGATCCTCTACTACATCGTCTCTCACAAATACATACACACAACCAAATTAGGAAAATAAACTAATGTCTTCACTCAATTATGGTTGTTTTTTTTTAAACCCAGAAAAATAAATGATTCAAAAGATTTAAGCAATTCAGAATATAATTAGCAGACTTCCCTCTGCTTGAAGGCTGACTTCCTAGTTACATCTCTTGACCTAAACAATCACTTTATATTATTTATAGCTTATCATCTTACAGTATTTAGTAGCATAAGAGCCTCATCTTCCTCCTACAAATAACAAATTAAATACTGTAATGGAAGTTAGAAACAGAACTATAAAATGTTGGAGCTTGAAGGTACTTTAGGACATAAAACATTAAGACAACAAGCACAAAATGTTATAAAAAAACAGAAGGGATCTTAGAAATTAGAACTCCAATCCTCTCATTTTATAAATGAGAAAACTGAGACCCAGAGAGGGGAAGTGAATTGCCAATGGTCACACAGTTTTGTGTATATTTGTGACAGAAATGAGACAGGAACCCAAGTCTTCTGGTTCATAATTAGTGTACTTTAACATTAAAAAATTCCCTTTTCTTTTCTGGCTCACTTATTCTCTGTATTATTTGAAAATAAAGAGCCTGCAATTCAAAAATTTGCATTATTTCAACTTAATTAATAACCTTTTACTGACATTTGTTAATTTGTTTGTTACTGCAATAACCCAAGCAAGAAGAGATGAGGGATTGAACTAGGATGATGATCAGATGAATGAAGGGAAAGAGACAAATGTAAGAGAAATGAAGTGGAAAATGTTTTAGAGTCATTAGGTCTAAGTTCAAATACTAGGCATATCATGTACTATTTGTGTGACCATGAACAAATTACCTCTGAAATTCCTTATACCTCTAGATCTATAATCCTAGGTTATGGAGGCAGGATTAACAAAATTTAGCAACTAATTGGAAATGATGAAAGAAAAAAGAAGAGGACCAACTGATCAATCCACCAATACCTAGCATGTGCACAGGCACTGTGCTAGGTGCTGAGGATACAAGTGGAATGAGCCCCTGATCTCAAAGAGTCTACATTCTAACGGAAGACAAGTACATTATGTACATATGTACAAAATATATACAAATAGAAAGAAGATAACCTAAGAGAAGGCACTGGTAGTGAGGAGACTGGGAAGGAGCACCTAAAGGAGGTACTACTTGAGTTGAGACTCAATGGATACCTAAGAAGGAGGGGAGGGGAAATTGAGAGAAGAAGAGAAGGAAGCAGAGGAAGAAACAGTCTAAAGTCAGAGACAGTCAACAAGCATTTATTAAGGAAAAGCAAGATGGCCAGGATGACTAGACTGTAGTAGATGTGCAGGGGAGTATTGTGTTAAAAGGCAGGAATGACAGGCTGGGGGCCAGGCTATCTGGCTAAATGCCAAGTAGAGAAGTTTATTTTTGATTCTCGAGGTAACAAGGAATCACTGTAGTTGACTGGATAGAGTGGTGAAATGGTCAGTCCTACAATGTAGTGAACTCACTTTGGCAGATGTGTGGAAGATGATGGAATCATCCAGCAGGAAGAGACTTGAGGCAGGAAGATAAATTAGAAAGCAAAGTGTTAGTCCAGAGAAGAGGTAAGGAGAATCTGAACCAGGGTGATGGCTATTGTGAGCAGAGAAATAGACAGTAGATCAAGACTTGAAAACTTGTGGCAGCTAGGTGGCGCAGCAGATAAGGGCAATGGATGTGGAGTCAGAAAGACCTGAGATCAAATTCAGCCTCAAACACTGACTGTGTAATATACTAGGCGAGTCACTTAACCTCCATCTGCCTCAGTTTCCTCATCTATAAAATGAGGGTAATAATGATAGCTACCTACCAAGATTGCTGGGAGAATGAAATAACATACGTGTGTGTACGTATGTACACACACACACACACACACACACGCACATATGCATAAAAAATGTGTTTTGCAACCTTTTTTTGTCGTGCAGTCATTCAGTTTCCAATTTTTTGTGACCCTATGGACCTCACTGACCATCGTGATATCTTGATAAAGAAAATAGAGTAGTTTTCCATTTCCTTCTCCAGTTCATTCTAAAGATGAGGAAACTAAGGCAAGCAAGGTGAAGTGACTTACCCAGAGTCACACTGCTAGTGCCTGAGGTCACATTTGAACTCAGGTCTTCCTAACTCCAGGTCAGGTACTCTCCCCACTCTGCCATCTCCTGCCCTTTGCCAACATTAAAGTAATATAGAAATTTTAGTTATTATAATAATTGTTGTTGTTGTGACTGTAATACATGGGATGGGAGTGGTACCTTTAGTAGAAATAAGGAAATCTGAAGTTTGTTAGACAGTCAATTAACATTTATCAAGTCTAGGCCACGTATCTGGTACTACACTATATGCATTAGAGATACAAAAAAGGAAAAAGGCAATTCCTGCTCAAGCAGTTCACAGGGAGGAGACAGCTTGACGACAAGGTAGATACAGCATAAATCAGAGGTGAACAACAGAAGTAAGGCATTAGAACTAAGCGGAATTGGGAAAGGCTTAATGTAGAAAGTCATTTTAGCTGGGCCTTGACAGAAGCCAGAGAAGTCAGTAGGTGGAGAGGAGAAGCGGGTTCCAAGAATAAGAGTCAGTCAGTGAAGATGCATGGAATACAGAGATGGAGCTTCTTGTATGGGGTATAGCAATGAAACTAATGTCAAAGGATCACACAGTATATGAGGGGAATAAGGTGAAAGAAGACTGAAAAGGTAGGAAGGAGGCAAGATAAGGGTTTTAAAAGCTGTAAAAGAACTTTATATTTGCTCTTGAAGGTCATAGGGAGTGACCAGATTTTATTGAATGGGGCAGGGGAAGAGGTAAGACAGGAGCTTTAGGAAGGTCAATTTGACAGCTGAATAGAGGATGGACCAGAATAGGGAGGTGCTTGAGGCAAGGAGACTAACCAGAAGGCTACCGCCATAGTTGAGGCATAAATGATAGACATTTGCATCAAGGTGGTAGTAGCATAAAGAGGAGAGAAAGGGACCTATACAAGAGATGTTAAGAAGGTAAAATGTATGGGACTGAGAAAAGATTGGATATGAGTTGATGATGATACCTAGGTTGTGAACCTAATTGCCTAAGAGGATGATACTATCCTGGACAGTAATAGGGGAGACTGGAAGAGAGGAGAGTTTGAGAGGAAAGACATTAGCTCAATTCTGTTCATGCAGAGTAGGTTTTAAGAGAAAGATAATAAACTGTTTTTGGACACACTGAGTTTGAGGTCCTATAAGACATTCAGTACCAAATGTACTATAGGCATCTGGTGATATGGGACAGTGCTCAGGAAAAATATTAGGGCAACACATACATATATACAAACTATCTCATGCAGTAACCTCATCATCTCCCATGGATCCCAGCTCCCAATCATCTGCATTGATGAGGGGAGTCAGGAAGTCTATGGAGTTAAGGGGATGACTCTAGATCCTAGCTGTATATCATTACTAAGGTACATGGATGGAATTCCAGCAAATAAGAATGAAAAGAACTAGTCAAACATAGATGGTGAACCAAGAGAGTAGTGTCATGAAACCCAAACAGGTGAAACATGAAAATCCACCCAGGAAAAGAAGGCAGTCAATACTGTCCAATGCTGCAGAAAGGTCAAAAAGGATAAGAACTTAAAAAAAAGCCATTAGAGACAGCAATGGGACCACTGGTGACTTTCAGGACACTTGTTTTAGTTGAAGGATGGGGTAGAAGTCAGACTGCAGAGAGTTTAAAACAGAGACAAGGAGCACAAACATCTGTTTAAAGGAATCTGACTACAAACAGAAGTAGGGATAGAGGACAATAAGCTTATGGGAGATGGTTGAATCTAGTGAAGGTTTGGAGAGGTTTGGAGAGATTTAGGTTTACGTACATACAGGAAGTAAGGAAGAAAGCTTTGAGAGATTAACTGAAGGGACAGTGTAAGAATCTGCTAGAGAAGACAGGAGGGGATGGTATCACGGGTACACATAGGAGGGCTGACCTTGATAAAGAAAAGAGTCAAATCTTCATCAGAGACTAGTCAAGGAAGAGACAATGGGATATGAGGTCAAGGGATTGTGAGATGAGAAGGAGGGAAGGAGAGGAAGCTTGAAATGAAAGAATGAAGTGAGATCTTTAACTCTTGGGGGAGAAGCAGTGCTGTGGAAGATTTGAGGAGAGAAGGGGGCTTAGAACAACCTCAGTTGTAGGAGCAATAGTGAATCATTTGGGTTTAAATAAAAGGACTGCCTTGCTGAAATGAAGTTAAGACTAGAAAACAAATGATAACAAAGTTGCAAACCTTAGCAGGATGGTAAGGCCCTCAAAAGAAAGTTGCTTGAAAAAGGGATGAGTTCAAGGAGGAAAATACCGAGTTACATTTTATAGAGATGCTGAACTTGAGATGTCTGAAAGACTTCTAGATGGAAAGGTCCTGCAGCCAGCTGATTCTGGGTGCCACAATATGCAGGAAAATGTCAGTTGCATGAGGGCAGCCAGGATGATGAAGGGCCTGAGTGCATGTTGTGTAAGAAGTGATTAAAGGAACTAGGCATATTTAGCTTCAAAAAAAAAGATTCAGGGGGAATATGATAGTTGTCTTCAAGTATCTGAAGGACTGATGAGGAAGGGTAGTTTACTTTGGACCCAGAGGGCAAGACTAAAAGAAATAGGAAGAAAATGGAGAAGCAACTTTAAGTTTGACATTAAGAAAGTTTACTTGGGATCAAAGTTATCCCTAAGTGAAATGACCTTCCTTGCAAGGTGTAGGGCTCCTGTAGGAGAGAATAGATGACTACTGGAGAGGTTGTAATGGATAATCCTTTTTGAGTATGAGTTGGAATGGACAACTGTTAAGGTTCCTTCCAATTTTTACAGATTTGCTTCTGTGGTTTTAAGATAATAAGCTTGTAACTTGTTCCAATAATCAGAAAAATCAGATCAGCAACGAAACAGATTAATAATATATCTGACATATTCCTATCGCATGTTTTATTTTTCCTACTAATCTGTAAGCCCTATGAAGGCAAAGACTGTTTTCCTTCTTTCTGTACCTTCTCTGCAAAAAGCTGACAATAAATGTCTGATGAGAAAAATCATCATTCCTAAATCGTCCATAGGTGCATTAAAGGAGTTAGCAATCAATTGAGTAAGGATAGCACTATCTAATCCCAGTCTATTAGCATAATTTCTAGTTCCTAGAAAAAGTAGTTTAAGAAGGACAGGCTTGGAGGAATGATGGAGCAACATGAAGGTCCTGGGCTACTACGAAAAGAAAAGGCACCAAATAGTGGGAGGAGGATTCTGTAAGATACTTCACTCTACTTCATGATGTTTCTTTGGGTAGAACTAACACATAATCTAAAGAAGGCTCATATATACCATAATATTAATAGCAGCACTTTTTGTAATATCAAAGAATTTGAAACAAAACACGTAACCATCAATTGGAGAAATGGTTCAACAATTTATGGTACATGAATATAATGTAGGCTGCGCCCTAAGAAATTATAAATATGATGAATATAGTGAAACATGGGAAGATTTGTATGAACTAATGCAAAGGAAATTAAGCAGAATGAGAAAAACAATAAACACAATCATTACAAAAATGTAAATGGAAAAAATAACAAGAAAAAAATTGAAACTGATAACTGGAAATTTATAAAGGCTAAAATTGGCTCCAAAGAAATACAAGAGGGCATATGACCCTGCTTTCTCTGCAGAGCTGGAGGACTAAGGCTGTGGAATAAGGTACATATGTCAATATTTTGATATGTTGGTTAGTTTTGATCATTTAGGGTTTTTTTCTCTCTCTTATTCTTTACAATAAAGAATTGCTCTCTGAGAGGAGGAAAAGAGAGATATAGTTGCTATAAATACTAAAAATACCAATCACTTTTTTGAAGAAAGATTTCTAGACTATTCTCAGACTTTATTTAGATTTATTTTCCAGGCAGAACAGTGGATAAGTACTATATTTAAAGTCAGAAGACCTGAGCTCAAATTTGACCTCAGATACTTACTACCAAGACACTGGGCAAATCACTTTACCTCTATCAGCCTGTTTCCTCATCTGCAAAATCAAAGTAATAGCACCTACTGTATAAGATTGTTATTAGGATCAAGTGAGATAATATAGGTTAAAACACTTTGCAAATCTTAAAGTACTATATATAAATGTCAGTTATTATTGTAAATTCATTTACAGGAACTATTATCTATAGATATATAGAACAGAATCTTCACTAACAGAAAGCAACAACTTCATCCTAATGATTACTTTTCATCTGCAGTCAAATGGCACCTTACTAGGGGCAATCTCTCTAGGATTAATACAAAAGCTTGTTCCAGAGCTGATTTAGAAATCAAAGACTCTAAGTCAGGCTTTCTTTCCTAGAGAAAGGCTTGAAAATATTATTAGAAATCAAAAACATACTTTATCTTCTTGTTATCCCCAATTTGACTAGGTAACAGGTTCTAGGGGAAAGTACAATTTCCCTTGACTGTCTAAGTAATATTCTAGCTTTTTTTTTTCCTGCTTTCTCATGACAAGAGAACAATTCTGTGTGAATCATAATTTTAAAGTTTCACAGATTTAGAGCTGTGGTGACATTAAGGTCAACTAGTTTAATCCCTTCATTTTACAGATATGGAAACTGAGAAGAGAGAGGTTAAGTAACTTGTCTAAGATCACCAGAACTTATATGTAGGTGCATTGACTCCAAACCTTTTGCTCATTCCATCAAAGGTAAAGGTTTCAGCTACTCTTTTGAACATGTTCACCTAATTAACACTCGTTGGTTGGTTGTTTTTTTTTTTAAACCTGGCATTATCACAGATTTACTTCAGTATTGCAAGGATCCATGATTGCATCACCCAGCCCTTCAGGGCTACTCCCTCCACTAATGCAGATCACAGTCCCTCCACAACCACAAAAAAATCCTTCACATGTTCTCCAACCCTACCCACCCTTAGCTAAGCTGGTACTTGCATAATAGACAGAAAACTGCACCAGGCAGTTTACTATTCAAAGCTTTTCCAATTTGATAGTGTCTGACAGAACTTATACAGTGAAAATCTACAATTTCTTCTGTGAAATAAAAAGGTACTGGGGAAAAGTTCTGGTGGCATATTGTGGTATAAAATTTGGATTTCTTAGAATGGATTAAAGATTTAATAGAAGTCTCAAATTACTTGAATATGAGTCTTACCCTATCTGTCTGTACCTATGCTCTCTGTAACAGATCATTTGTTTCACTAGTGACTTAGGATTTTTAAAGTTTCATATTCATACTATAAAACCATCTAACATGTTCTTATCCCTATCTTGGCCTACTGAGACCCTACCTATCCTCCAACATCCAATTCAGTACCATTTATAGAATACCTACTCTATACAAGGCCCTATGCTCAATGGTAGAGTTTCAAGGGTACAGTCTCCGCCCTTACAAAGGGGATATAGCAGGTATACAAATGAACATAATATGAAATAGAATCTGATAGAAGCAAAAAAGATAGCCAGACAAGTTTTGCAACAAAATATGAGAAGGAAATATGTAGGAGCTTGGCCTAAAAAGAAGACGGATTTCAAAAAGTTTGAGAGGAGACAGAATGCCTGAACAAATAAATACAAGGGGAGGGAAGAGACAAGATAAGACGGGAAAACATGGAATATTCTGGGCAGTCTGACTTCAAAAGAGGCCAAGTGAAGGGAACACAGCAAGTGAAAGCTAGAAGGGTAGGTTGGAGGGCAACTGTTGAGGGCCTTGAATGCTGGGCTAAGCAATCAAGGAAGCTTGAGAATTTAAATGGACTTTAGAAGTCCTTCAATCTAAGCTCCTACTCAATGCCAGTCTTTTCTATAGTATCTCTGACAGATGAACAACCCAGCCTCCATTACTATCTTCAATGATTTTTATTTTAAGAAAATTTCATCTTTTTGGTTTTTTTAAGTTTCAATAGGGGCTTTTACAAGACAAAGTTTCAAGGTAATCCTTAATTTCATCTCTGAAAAGTAAGGTTTCCATGAAGCTGTTAATTTCACCATGCAGTTAAAAGGCACTAGCTGTCAGTCAGTTCTCTCACTCAGTTCTCCTCTGAAAAGAAAAACTGACAGATCACAGGAGCTCGCCTTTGTAAACCAATTCTGGAACTTTCATGCTTCTTATTTGTAAGGTTAAAGGTTAAATTGCTGACCTATGGCCTCCTGCTTAGCAGTCTTTCCCTTTTTCTGTAAAGCTTTATTTTGGGCCTGTATTTACATGGATTAGTCTCTTTTCACGCTAAGAAGGAATCTGTTCACAGCCAAAGCCTTAGTTCTGCTGGTACAAAAAGCAGCCACAATTATTCACCACCAGACAATGACCATATTGTGGATTTACAAAAAACCCACCCCAGCCATGGAAAGATCTGTTCTTGCAGCACAAGACAATAGAAGAAAAATCTTATCAGCCATTCAAGAGAGAGCAAACAAAGCAGGCCTACTGTGAACTTGATGAAGATGTCAAACTCTTTTAAAATATATGTATATATGTATATATGTAGGTGTATATAAATATACATACATATATATGCATTCATACATTATAGGTATATATTATACCTATATTCATACATATATAGCTACAAAAGGGGGGTTTTCTTGTAAAGTCTCATGAGTGAGACTTTTTCTACAACTAGTCTCCCTTTCTGGCTAAACAAGAGCAATGCACTAACAGCCAAGGCAAGCAAGGGTGTGTGATCATTTTTAAGAAGGGCTACAAGTATAAATACCTAAAACAAACAGAGCAATGAAGATTTTCTTCCCAACTGTGCCTGGTACAAATGACAAGTAAATTATTTCCAAGCTATGGAATCAAACTGTAAGGGCTTTCAAACATCTTAAAAGTGAGAAAACACAGAATCTTAGAGCTAGAGAAAGGATCTTAGCGAACATATTAGAACAAAGAAAACAATGAGGGGGAATGGAAAGAACTTTAGAACATAGGATGTTAACCTGGATGCGACCCCAGATAATCCAGTGTAAGACAGCTACTTTACCAATTCGATTCAAATACATAATTTGTTCAGCAATTACCATTTTCAAATTGTTGGGTGAGCCTTGGCTTTTAAGGTATGAGTATCTAAGATAGGAAAGTTAGTTTAAAGATTGAAGAAGGGTATCTCACAATTAGGAGCAATTTTCCTAGTATATTATTTAGGCTAATGTGCTATCAATCTACTTACCGCAAGTTATGATCAAGTGGAATGTATCAGTAAAATCTAACCAAAATGAACTCGATGAAATAAGAAATACTCTGGACTCAAGAGGAACTTCATAAATGCTTAGCTGTATTAATAAGCTAACACCAGAAACAGAAACTAGCAGCAAAACTAAATTGAGTATCTCCGCAAATTCTTCTATTATTTTAAAGAGATAAAGCTTCAATTTAGAATTCAGGGATGTAAAATTATAAGGATTATGACATGATTCCCAGAAGTTATCATAGCATCTTAGAGCTAAAAGAGATCACATGTAAATGATGAAATTCACCAGTAGAAAAATCAAATAGCCTGCCCAAGTTCTCGCCACATAGAAAATAAATGAAAGAGCTCAGACTCCAACAGGGGACTCAGTATTCTTCTCCATGTTGCCAAAGGAAATAAAACTTTCTTCTTGAAAAAAATACCTTTATGAAATTTTGTAGCAATTTTTACTATTGTTTGGAAAGATTTCTATCCATGTAGATCAAACCTACCCTTGCTAGGCTCATTTACTCAACATTTATTAAAGACATACTATATTAAATAAAAATAATGTGTTCAGTGCAGGGGAATATACAAGTGAGACAAAAATGCATACTCTCATGAAGCAGCTAAGTGGCGAAGTTGACAGAGCACCAGACCTGGAATCAGGAAAATCTGAGTTTGAATCCTACCTCAATGATTTCTGTGTCTCAGCCTCAGTTTCCTCATCTGTAAAATGGAAATAATAATGGCACCTACCTCACAGGGTTGTGAAGATCAAATGAGATAATATGTGGAAAACCTTGCAAATTTGAAAGTCTATATAAATGCTAGATAGCATTATGAAATTTTAACTAAAAATGATGATTACGAAGTATACTAAAATTAGATGGAGAAAACTTGGAGGGGAAGGGGGAAAGGTACACCTCCAGGAGCAGCTATAAACATCACACTGGGCCTGGAATCAGGAAGACTTGTATTCAAATCCTGCCTCAGACAGTTACTAGCTATGTGACCTTGCACAAGTCACTAACTTCTCAACTATAAAATGGGGATAAAAACACCTATCTCACAGGGTTGTTGTAAGGATCAAATGAGATAATATTTGTAAAGCACTTAGCAAAATGCCTGGCACCTAGTAGAAGCTGTATAAATGTTTCTTATTCCCTTCCGTTTATAAGGAGGAGTAGCATTTAAACTGAGATCTGAAAGCCAGGAAAGATGCTGACAAGAGATGTCTTATACTACCTGTACACAAAAGGAGAGATGGAGACTGAGTCAGAGACAGAGAGCTGTATTTACATAGATACGTATTTGCAGACAGATAAATTCTGGCAGAGAAAAATAATAAAACTTTTTTAAATCCTGGAGCTGAGTAGAACCTTAGAAATTATGTAGTTTATTATTAACTTCTTCACTTTACAAATAAAGACACTAGAACCCAGAAAGTGGAAATGAATTCCCTCAAGTCACATTTTTCAGCAGTGGCCAGGATTTCCCCCAATCCCAATCCTGAAATTCCCAAACTAGTACTTTTTCCATCACTAGGCTGAAAAGCAGTTTATATTATTCAAAATGCTTTCACACATGATCTCATTTGAGCCTCACAAAAACTTATGGGTAAATAGGGCAGCAGTTTGCTTATTTTGAGGTATAAAATTTAGGACCTCCAGAGAAAATGGGGATGGTAACTACACCAGCCAGAACAGAAAAGTAGGAAGTACTTAAACTACTTACCAACTTCTAGTAGGAACCAGATTAGGGATACATGCTACATTCAGGCCCAATTCAAATGTAAATGCGCTGCTTTCTTTCAAACAAAGATAAACTCCCTCAGAGTTAATAGTTTCCCTCCAAGAGATTCATCTCTCTTTTCAATTTAGTGGTATGTTTTGGAGAAAAGGAAGAAACACATGGTGAGGCTTAGAGTAAAACCTTTTAAATTCTTTGTCATAAAAGCAGTGGTATAAACTACATTTCCTTTACTAATCCTTCGAATACTTGTTAAATTCTAAGACCCTGACAACTTTGCCACTGCTATCACATTTACGTTTCTAACTTGAATTTTTAAAAAATTATGGTTGAACAGAATCATGTTACTTATCATCTTCCCTGAGCACAAAGTGAAAATTTATTCTGCCTTCACAAACTGCTTAAAGACAAGATCCTTGGGGGAAAATATCTTTTGGCACATTTTGCAACAAAGAAAATCTCCTGAAGGTCCCCTTCAGTGCTAACATCCTAAGATTCTGAAGTAAGAGAACAACCAAAAGTGGCTTTTGCCTATTAACTCCATTCCGCCATTAGGACTACAAAACACCATTTATCCTCTGGCTGTGTGTGACTTTGGACAAGTCATTTATCACTGAAAGGTCTGGTTTCTTCATCTATGTAAAGGGGAAAAACAGGGCAATGGTGAGGAAAACTCTTTGTAAATCCAAGGTGTTATATAAAGGAACTATTTAAGGATCTGTCCCCACTGGCTAGGAATAGAACAGAAATGATAATTATTCATTCATTCAACAAGCATTTATTAAGCACCTACTATTTGCCAAACACAGTGCTAAACAGGTTCTTGAGGATATAAGGATCAAAATATGTAGGGGATAGGGACTTAGAAAGGAGACACAAATATGAACATGGATGAACAAATGCAAAGTACATACAAAAAATGGCAGGTGGGGAGGGCTGGATTTAAAAGCTATGGGGAATCAGAATAAGCCTCCCAGAGGAGGAGAGATTTGTTCTGATATTTATCACCAGCAACCGTGATTGGTGAAGCACCTTGAGTTAGAGTCACATGAAGATGATTTTAAGGAACTGGGAATGTTTAGCCAGAAGCTGAGAATACTGAGGGGGGCATGATAGTTGTCTACAAGTATCTGAAGAATTGACATTTAGAGAAGGGATTAGATTTGTTCTGTTTGGTCCCAGTTGCAAAGAGGTTAATTTAGGCTTCATATCTTTACAGCTGGAGTTATTAGAAAATGGAACAGACTACCTTGAGAAGCGATGATCTAGCAGAGACTGGAAATATTTGTTGGAGGAGAGACTTTTTGTCTCAGGTGTCTCATTTGCCTAGATGGCCTCTGAAGTTCCAGTTCTTAAAATCAGTGAATCTGTGAAGAGCACTAAGGATTCTAAAAGGGGAAGATAAAGCAGGAATGCATTCCTGTATGAAGACAGGAGATAGAATGTCAGGTACAAGAAGCAGTAAGTAAATCAATTTGGCTATAAATTAAAGAGTATATAAAAGAGAATAATCTGAATTAAGTCTGGAAGATAGGTCAAAGCTAGGCTGTAAGGGACTTGAAATGCCAGAGGAATTTGTATTTGATCTTACATGTAACAAGGAAGCATTACAGGTTCTTAAAGAAATGAGTGACATAGTCAGACCTATGTTTTAGGAATATTAATTTGGCATCTTTGTGAAAAATGGACTAAAAAAGTAGGGAAACTTGAGGCTAGGACATCAATTAAGAATTATTCCAATAGTCCAAGTAAGCAGTGCTGACAGAGAGGGCCTGAATTAAAGTGATGGCAATGGGAGTAGATTAAAGGGAATGGATACAAGAGAAGTTGGGCAGCGAATGAGATAACATTTGTCAAATACTTAGTACAGTGTCTGGCACATTGTGGGTGCTATATATCCCTTCTTTTCCCCTCCTTTTCCTGCCCCTTGTGGGAGTTAAACTGACAAGATTTGGCAACTGGTGAAGAGGGAGAGAAAGGTTGAGGATGACTCCAAAGACACAAACATGAACAACTAGAAAAATGGTGATACACTCTACAGAAATAAGTAAGGTAGGAAAAGTGATAGATTTGAGGGGAGAGACAGATGGAAAAAGGCATTCACTACTATGTCCCAGGTATTGCCTTAAGCACTAGGAATATACATACCAGCAGACAAAACAGGAACTTACATTTTACTAAGGAGGTCAAAGCATAAGGCAAGCTGGAAAGATTCTGATGAAAAGAGAGAAGGATGAGAGCTGGAGTTAAGCCAACATGGTATCAAGAGGGTCATGGTGTGGTACGGGACAAGACAAGGTAAAAACTCACTTTTTAGAACCAAACTTCCCTGGTTCTGGGGAAAAGGAGATGAGAGGATGATGATGGCCAAAGGGTAGGCATCAAGATATGGAGATAGCTAGGACAGAAAATAAGTTCCAATATATTTATTTTCATGTATTTACAAATAAGCAAAGTGAAGGTCACCTCACCTCTCTGGTGAAGTGATTTGCAGAGCCAGTATTCAAAAGAATGACCAAATGAATGACAAGTCATAAGCCAACATCTAATACACTAAATGCATTAAATTCAGAAGCAAGATTTCCATGCTCACTGCTGCTGTCTTCACTGTCCAGAAAACCATACTCCAAGTCATACATGTAATACTGGAGGAGATAGGGAGAGACCTGAAGGGTCATCTGATCTAGAATGAGTATTTTCCCTAACCTTATAATTAAAAAAACTGAAACCCAAATTCTAAACCATGCTGCTATAATTCATGGTATAATATTTGAGAGTGCCATCCTCGGAGGGAGAAGACTGGAAAAAAATCCTATCTCTGACACCCACTAGTTGTACAACCACAAATTTGAATTCTAGGCAACACTCTAAGACTATGATAACTAATAAATTGTAGTTATATCTGCATTTAGTGGTGCAAGTTTTCATACCAGCAATTACCTAAATTAATGAAATCAGAAATCTGAACCATAAAATAATTCACATTCACAAAAGCAAAGCAATGATTTCTGAACTATGAATTCATGAATTGTGATGTATTATTATTGCATTTGTGCTTAACAATAGTACGGAAGTCTGTGAGGAGAAGTTTGGAGTATCTTAGAAATATTTTATAGGTGCCTATCCTGGAAAACTTTTAAATTAGACAAATAAGATAAAAAACAGTGTGTATCTTTTTAGACAGATATAATCCCAGGAACTCGAAATGCATATGCAAATCAGTGTATTTTTTTGTAAATGTGGATGGAGAGTTTATCTAGCTTTTCAAAGAAATTAACATAAGGATTCCTTGTGGATGACCAGATGTCAGGTATGAAGGAGACAAAGGGGATTCTTGTTAAGGTTTGGACTAAACAAATGACCTCTGAGGTCCTATCTATCTCTGAGATTTAGTGACCAGGGGATCCCTTCAAGCACAAAATCCTATTAACCTATTCATATTTACTAAACTGCTGTGACCCTGGGTAAGTCCTGTTACTACCTCTGTGAGCCTGAATTTCTCATCTATCAGAGGAAGAAAAAAACACTTGCACCATCTACTTTTGCAGTCATAATAATGAAAGCACTTTCTAAACCAGGGGTCTTTAACCTTTTATGTATCATGCACCCCTTTAGCAGGCTCAGGAAGCCCATAGACCCTTTCTCAGAATAATATGCTTGTTGGCTTTATTCATAATTAAAGGAAATACTAAGTTTCAGTTACAAGCTAATGAAAATATATAATTTTTTTTCTCTTAGTTCATGGACCTCTTAAATCTATCCATGGGGCACCATAAGGGTCTACAGACCCCAGGTTAAAAACCTCTGTTCTAAACCTTTAAGTGATAGATACAAATGAGAACTACCATTGTTCGTTCTAGTTCTGCTTTCTATAGCTGAGCAAAGTCTCTCTTTACAACAACCCCTCAAGTATTTGAACACAGTTAGCATGCTCTCCCCCTCAAGTCTTTTAGTCTCAAGATTAAACATCTCCAGTTTCTTCAATTGATGTTTATATAACATGCTTTTTATGATCTTCTTGATATTAACCATATTTTGCTATACTCCAATTCTTAAAAAACTGGTAATTCATGTATAATAATTTATAGTTAACCAAAATATCAAGTTCCTGGAACATGTCAGATAAACGAGAATTTACTATAGGTCAGAATATTCAATACCTCTAGTAGCAAGCCGGTATCTTTTGTGGGGGAAGGGAGGGAGGAAAAAAGGAAAAGATAATCCCTATTTGAACTAAACTCTGGAATTTGTTAATTAGCCAAATGGTTCTTGAAGCTACATAATGCCAAGACTTAACACAGAACTGATGCAAAAACAGGTAGAGCTTACTGAAGTAATTTTTAATAAACAGCCATCCTCTAAGAAGTTCAAAATACAGTATTTGAAATTTGCACTGATTGCAATTTTTCCTCAAATGCAAAAAATTGAAAATACCATTAATTATCACAGAAAGCACTCTGGACTCTGGAGCCAGGGAACCTGAAATCAAATCCAGGCTCCAATATTTTTTTTAGCTGTGTGACCTTGAAGCAAGTCCCTTTACCTCTTAAAGCCTCAATTTCCCTCTGTGAGAAATAGGATGATCTACCCACCTCAGAATGTTGCTGTAAGGAAAATGCTTTACAAACCTTATGGAACTATATAAATATGAGGTATTATTAGTTCTATTATATATTTGAGGAAACTGAGGCTCAGAATGATAAAGTGATAGCCACAGTCATATGGCTAGTAAGTGCCAGGGTCAGGACACCAAAGTCTCTTTCTCTTGCACTGTTTCCTTTACACCGACACACACACACAGAGGCACAAATTAGAAAAGGAAGTTAATTATATCAGATGAGAGTCCAAAAATTGTGATTTGCAGGAGCAATAAGCCAATCTAAGAAAATGAAGTTTAACAGGGATAAACATAAAGCTCTACATAGGTTCAAATAAATTCAAAAAGTACATGATAGAAAAACTAAACAATAGTTTAATATGGTAAAAGGAGGGCAGGATGTGGAGTCAAAGGACTTAGGTTTCAATACTCACTTTGCTACTTATCACCTTACCTATATGTGACATTGAATAAATCACTTAACATCCCTGACCTCAGTTTCCTTTTCAGTAAAATGAGGAGATTAGATACCTTTTAAGTCCACCGTAGCTCTAAAGCTATGATCTTATGATGGATAATTCAAGGGCCTGGGTATGAGGCTCCACTTGGCTAGTTACAAGCCAATTAACAACTCAAGTGATAAAGAAAAAACAAAAAACTGAAGGTTAGTGAACTGCAACCTTAATAAGAATCTAAAGGGTGACATAGAAGCTTTAAAAACAAAAAGGCAATGCTATCCAAAGTGTCACTGAGACACCTTATGTCTTGAACAAGGGAGGTGACAGTCCTGTTGTGTGGTACATGCTGGTCAGTCCAAATCTGGAATATTGTGCTCAGTACTTGGAACCTTATTTATATGAAGAACATTGAGATAGAAAGAAAGATGGACCAGAATGGTGAATGGGCCATTTGAGAATCTACTAAAGAAAATGATGATATTTAGAAGAGAAGATGTCTTAGAAAAGAAGGTTTTGTGGAGAACACGATTGCTTTCTTCAAACTTCTGAAAGGCTGCCATAAGGAAGAAATGAATTCATTCTTGTTCTGCTGGCCCCAAAAGGCAGAAACTGGCAGGAATGATGGATAGAATTTGAAGAAAAAAGATATGAATCCATATGAAAAAAAACTTCCAAATACTCAGAGCTATATAAAAATGGGACAATAAAATAAGAAATGACAAATATCAAGAATTAAAAAAAAAACTTCAGGTAAAATGTGTAATGAACTGATGAAAGTTGAAATAAAATAAGGAGAATAAAATATACAATGACTCGAATAAAGTAAATGCAAAGAACACTAAAAGGAAGTTGAACTCTGAGAAGGGGGGAGTACAGGTGCAGAGTGTTACATATACTGTCAAATTCTATAACTATATTGATATTTTTCTGTTACAAGAGAGGTTTCAGTGCTGCTGGTGGAAGTAGAGTATATACGAAATTTACTGTGATTTTCTTTAAAAAGGCAGTGATAAAACATTTCTGAACATACAGGCAGGTAGAAAGACAAATATGGAATGTTAGTTATTGTGTTGTTCAGTTCTATCTGATTCTTTGTAATCCCATGGACCACAGCATGTACAGCCCCCACCCCTTCTATCCTCCACTGTCTCTAGAAGTCTAAGTCGACGTTTGTTGTTTCCAGGATACTATCTCAAACTCTGCATTCCCCTTTTCCTTTTGGCTTCAGTCTTTCCCAGCATTAGAATCTTTTCCAATGAGTCCTGTCTTCTTATTATATAGCCAAAGTAGTCAAGCTATAGCTTCAGTATTTAACCTGCCAGTGAATAACGTAAATTAATTTAAGTATTAATTGATTTGATCACCTTGCTGTCTGAGGGATTCTCAAAAGTCGTTTCCAGCACCACAATTTGAAAGCATTGATTCTTTCTGGTACTCAGCTTTTCTTTTACTCTAGCTCTCATGGCCACACATTGCAACTAGAAAAGTCATAGCTTTGACTATATAGACCTTTGTCGGTAAGGTGATGTCTCTGCTTTTCAGTATACTGTACAGATTTGCTATGGCCTTCCTTCCAAGGAGCAAGCATCTTTTAATTTCATAGCTACAGTTGCTGTCTATGGTGATCTTTGAGTCCAAGAATATAAAATCTGACACTGCTTCTATTTCTTCTCCCTCCATTTACCAGGAAATGATGGGGCCAGTTGACAAGATATTTGGTTAAGCTTCAAGTCAGCTTTTCCATTCTCCTCTTCCACCCTCAATAAGAGGCTTCTGGATTCTTCTTTACTTTCTGACATGAGAGAAGTATTGCTTGCATATCTGAGATTGTTGATATTTCTCCTGGCAACCTTAATTCTAGCTTTTGATTTTGCATGATATAAATAAGGTGATAACATACAGCCTTGTCATTTTCCTTTTCCAGTCTTAAACCAATCAGTTGTTCCATGTGCAGTTCTAATTATTACTTCTTGGCCCACATAGAGGTTCCTCAAGAGACAAGTAAAATGATCTGGCACTCCTATCTCTTAGAAGGCTGAACACATTTTGTTGTGATCTATGTAGTAGTTCAAGCCTTTAGTGTAGTCAACGAAGCAGAAGTGGATGCTTTTCTGGAATTCCCTTGCTTTCTCCAAATCTAGTGAATGCTAGTGATTTGGTGCCCAGTTCCTCTGCCTCTTCAAAAACCCAGCCTGATCTTTGGGTAATTCTCAGTTCACCAACTGCTAAAGCGTAGTTTGCAAAATCTTAAGTGTAACCTTGCTGGTTTATGAAATAAGCAAAATTTGTTGGTAAAAGACATTGCCCTTCTTTAGGACTGGGATGTAAACTGATCTTTTCCAATCTAGTAGCTACTGTTGTGTTTTTCAAATTTGCTCGCATACTGAGCACTTTAACAGCATCATCTTTTAGGAAGTTTAGGAATTATAAACAGATGTAACCATTCTAGAGAGCAATGTGGAACTCTGCCCAAAAGGCCATAAAACTGTGCATGCCCTTTGACCTGGAAATACTACTACTGGTCTGTGTCCCCAAAGAGATTAGAGAAAAAGGAAAAGGACATATATGTACAAAAATATATGTGGCAGCTCTTTCTGAAGTGGCAAAGAATTAGAAATTGAGGGGACACCTATGAATTGAGAAATAGTTGAAGAAGTTGTGGGATACAATTATAATAAAATAAAAGAGTGTTGTGCTATAAGAAATGGCAAACAGAATGCTTTCAGAAAAACCTTGAAAGACTTATACAAACTGATACAAAGTGAAATGAGCAGAACCAGGAGAACACTGTATATATGAACACCAATACTGTATGATCAACTATGAATGACAGCTATTCTCAGATCATACAATGATCCAAAACAATTCCAAAGGACTCATGATGTGTTACCCACCTCCAGAAAAAGAACTGATGGAGTCTAATACAGATTGAAGCTTATTTTTTAAATTTTATTTACTAATCTTGGAGTTTTTTTGCTATGAGGTTGGGTTTATTTTTTCTTATTACATGATGAATATGGAAATGTTTTGCATGACTGCACATGTATAACCATATCAAATTGTTTGCCCTCTCAAGGAATGGGAAAGGGAGGGAAAGAGGGAATTTGGAACTCAAAATTTTAAAAAACAAACATTAAAAATCTAAATTTACATGTAATTGAGAATTTTTTAGAATGTTAAATTAAAAAGGAATTCTCCTTCAAGTATGGATTGGAATAAATAGTTTTCTCAAGTCCCTTCCAAGACTTGGATTCTATAATTCCTTGGCTCATATTTCCATAGTGTTAAGGGTTACAAAACTCTTTCCTTATATCTCCTTATAATCTCGCTTTGAGGTAGATAGTACAAGTATAGTAGGATTTTTGATAAACTTACAGGTAAAAATCCTATGACTAAGACCCCACAATTAGTGCGACCCTGCAGGAGATGGCTATAATGCAAATTATGGACAATATTTCAAACAGAGAAACACATCTTCACCTCTTCATGTTACTTTCTTATTGCCTTATTAATTCTCACTGGGTTCAAAAGCAATCTAGTGGTTATGAATGGGAATTACTTCAAAAAGAACTTAAAATGCAAAAATTTCTTTTGTTAATTAGCTCTAATCCCCTACCCCTCATTTTTTTTGGAACCAGAGAGATCTCTTTTCCCTTATGCTTTTTCTCTTTTTTAACCCCCAAATTCATAAGCTTCAGGGGTGGAGAACCTGTGACCTCCAAGTCACAAGTGACCTTCCAGGTCTTTAAGTGCAGCCCTTTGACTGAATCCAAACTTCGCAGAACAAATTCCCTTAACAAAAGGATTTGTTCTGTAAAACTTGAACTCAGTCAAAAGGCCACACCTAAGGACCTAGAAGGACACATATAGCCTCCAGCTTCCCCACCCTTGGTAGACAAATAACAGTACTTTTAACAATAATAGTAATAAATAATACATAGTTAGATATTGACACAACATGTCACATAAGAGGATGGCCACAACTCAAGTAACTTCAGACTATGGAAAAAAAAGCAAGAGAAAGACGTTGACTAGAATTTTCTCATCAATGACTACAACGACCAGCTCCTCCAAAACACTAGAACCATGGTTCAACAATCAAATTCCTTTCACAAATGTCAGTTAACTATTCATCTCTTTTCACAATATAACAGTTAGATTCACCTCAGAATGACAGTTAAAGCCTCTCAGTTCTCCCTCAGGAACTCTTCTCGGGATGTCTCTCATGCAAAATGTCTTTGCCATCGTCTTTCTCTAAAGGAAGATAATTCAACTTAGTGTCACTAAACCCTCTCATGCTCTCAGAGATGACAGACTCTGTAAGTCCTTCACAGATTTATTTCCCAATGACAGTTAACTATACAAATCTCCTCCGGAAAAAGTTCTGTTAGGTCTCTTTCATATTGGCTGCACACAAACTCCTTCAAAGATGACAATTAACTGTCAAAATCCTCTCTTTTAGGAGAGGAGCCAAGATGGTGGAGAAGGAAAGTCAGGAAGTTGGCTGAGCTCTCCCCAGTTCCTCCTGAAAATAATGTTAAATCAAGCTTCTAAATGGCTGGCATGAATCTGCAAAAAGACAGAGTGGAATAATTTTCCAGCCCAAGTAAACTTAGGACTTCAGTAAAGGTCTGTCTCATATGGGCAAAAAGGGAGCTCAGCCCAGCATAGACAGTATTCAGGCAAGCCATCGGGAAGCTCTTAGCCACAGCACAGATCAGCAACTGAGGCCCCTCAATCCTGGATCAGCAATCCAATGGCACAGTAGGCCAGCTGTGAGGCCTCCAACCCCAGGGCAAAAGGCAAACTGTCATTCCAGGGACTCCCCAGCACAAAAGGCCTGACTAGGTAAAGCCATGCCAGCACAAGCCTCCAGCACCCAAGGCCTCGGTGCAAAAAGCTTGGGATAGTGCCTCCTGTGTCTCAGGAGCAGTGTTCAACTTTAAAAGTCATAAAATAGGCTAAAAATGAGTAAAAAACAGAAAAGAACCCTAACCATAGAAAGCTACTATGGCAATAGGGAAGATCAAAATGCAAACTCAGAAGAGAATAACAATGTCAAAATACCTACAAGCAAAGCCTCAAAGGGGAAGATGAATTGGTCTCAAACAGAAAAAGCCTTCTTGGAAGAGCTCAAAAATGACTGTAAAAAAATTAAATAGGAGAGGTAGAAGAAAAATTGGGAAAAGAAATGAGTTATACAAGACAGAGTCAACAACTTGGAAAAGAAAGGACAAAAATTGACTAAAGAAAATAATTCCTTAAAAAAATACAACTGGACAAATGGAAAAAATAATCCACTGAAGAAAACAACTCCTTTAAGAGCAGAATTCACCAAATGGAAAAGGAGATACAACAGCTAACTGAAGAAAATAATGCCTTAAAAATCAAAATTGAGCAAGTGGAAGCTAATGACTCTGAGACATCAAGAATCAGTCAAAAGTATTAAAAGAACAAAAAAATAGAATAAAATGTAAAATACATCATTGGAAAAACAACGGACCTGGAAGAGAAGTTCAGGAGAAATAATTTAAGAATACTAAACTACCTGAAAGTCACGATCAAAAAAAGAGCCTGGACAGCATCTTTCAAGAAACTATCAATGAAAACTGTCCTGATGTCCTAGAACCAGAAGGTAAAATAGTCATTGAAAGAATCTACCTCTTGAAAGAGATCCCAAAATGAAAACTCCAAGGACTATTGTAGCCAAATTCCAAAAGTATCAGAACAAGAAGCAGCCAGAAAGAAACAATTCAAATATCAAAGAGCACCGTCAGGATTACACAGAATTTAGCAGCTTCTACATTAAAAGATTTGAGGTTTTGGAATATATTCCTGAAGGCAAAGGAGCTTGGATTACAGTCAAGAATCAACTACCCAGAAAAACTGAGCATAATATTTCAGGAGAAAGAGTGAACATTCAACGAAATAGGGGGCTTTCAAACCTTCCTGATGAAAATACCAGAGCTGAACAGAAAATTCAACCTTCAAATGCAAGACTCAAAAGAAGCATAAAAAGGTAAACAGGAAAGAAAAAAAACATGTTATTCAATAAGGGTGTTACATCCCTTCACAGGAAGATAATACTTCTAACTCTTGAGACCTGTATCCCTATTTGGGGAGTTAGAAGTTACATAGAGAGAGGGTGTGGGTGTAAGTTGACTCTGATGTGGAGATAGAAAAAGAAAAATTAAGGGGTAAAAAAGAATTGTACTGTGAAAAGAGTAAAGGGGAAGGCAGAATATGGCAAATTACATCACATGAAGAGGAGCAAAAGACCAATTACAGGAGAAGGGAAGAAGAGAGAAGGTGAGCATTGTTTGAATATTACTCTCATCAAATTTGGCTCATAAAAGGGATAATATACACACACAGTAGGGCATAGAAACTTATCTTACCCTAGAGGGAAATAGGAGGGTAAAGGAGAAAGAAAAGGGAGGAGGACTGATAGAAGGGAGGGTAGATTAAGGTCAGAAGTAAAACACTGGTGAAGAGAGACAAGATGAAAGGAGAGAGAAAAATATAAACAGGGAAAAACAGAATGGAGGGAAATACGTAGTAATAATAGCTATGAATGTGAATGGGATGGACTCTCCCATAAAACAGAAGGAGAAAGTAGAGTGGATTGAAAAACAGAATGCTACTAAATGTTGTTTACAAAAAACACAACTGAAGCAGAGAGATAAACATGGAGTAAAGGAAAAAGGCTGGGGTAGAATATATTATGCTGCAACTGACATAAAAAAAGCAGGGGCAGCAATCCTGATCTCACACAAAGCAAAGCAAAAATAGATCTAATTTAAAAAGATAAGGAAGGAAACTACATCTTGCTAAAAGGTACTATAGATAAGGAGGCAATATCAATATTAAACATATATGCACCAGTGCTATAGCATCCAAATTCTCAGAGAATTTAAGTGAGTTATGTAGGAAGAAACAGACAGCAAAACTATATTACTGGGGTATTTCAACTTCCCCTTCTCAGAATTAAAAAATCTAACCACAAAACAAACAAGAAGTTAATGAAGTGAATAGAATTTTAGAAAAGTTGGATATGACAGTCCTCTGAACAAAACTGAAAGGGGAGGAAAAAGAATATACCTTTTTCTCAGCAGTACATGACACCTACATAAGAATTGGCCATGCAGGGCATTAAAAACTTCACAATCAAATGCTAAGAGGCAGAAATATTAATTGCATCATTTTCAGATCATAATGCAATAAGAAACTAAATAATTTAATCCTAAAGAACAAGTAGGTCAAACTATAAATAATAAAATCAATAATTTCATCAAAGAAAACAACAATAATGAGACACCATAACAAAATTTATGGAATGCAGCCACAGATGTTCTTAGTTGAAATTTTACATCTCTAAATGCTGATATGAATAAAATGGAGAAAGCCTAGATCAATGAATTGGACATGCAACTTAAAAAAGCCAGAAAAAGAAAAAATTAAAAATCTCCAATTATATACCAAATTACAAAATCTAAAAATCAGAGGAGAGATTAACAAAATTGAAAGAAAACTATTGAACTAATAAAACTAAGAGCTGGTTTTCTGGAAAAAAAAAACCAATAAAATAAATAAACCTTTAATTAATTTGATTAAAAAAAGAAAGAAGAAAAGCAAATTACCAGTATCAAAAAAGAAAAAGGTAAATTCACCACCAATGAAGAAGAAATTAAAGCAATAACTGGAAACTATTTTGCCCAACTGTATGTCAATAAATCTGACAATCTAACTGAAAGGGATGAATATTAACAAAATTATTCATTGCCCAGATTAAAAGAAAAGGAAATAAAATACTTAAATAACCCCATTTTAGAAAAGAAATTGAACAAGTCATCAATGAATTCCCTAGGGAAAAATCTCCAGGGTCAGAAGGATTTACAAATGAATTCTACCAAACATTAAAGAACAATTAATTCCAATACCATATAAACTATTTGGAAAAACAGGCAAAGAGGAAATCATACCAAATTCCTTTTATGACATAAATATGGTGCTGATACCCAAATGAGAAAGAGTCAAAGTAAAGAAAGAAAATTACACACCAATTTTCCTAATGAATAGTGATGCAAAAATTTTAAATAAAATATTAACAGAGATTATAGCAATTTATCAGAGTGATAATACAGCAAGACCAGGGAGGATTTATACTAGGAAGTCAGGGTTGGTTCACTATTAGGAAAACTGTCAGCATAACTGACCGTATCAATAACAAAACTAAAAGAACTCATATCTCAATAGACGCAAAAAGCTTTTGACAAAATATATCACCCATTCCTATGAACAACACTAGAAAAGATGGGAATAAAAGGAATTTTCCTTAAAATGGTAGGTAATATCTATCTAAAACCATCAACAAGCATTATATGTAATGGGGATAAGCCAGAAGCTTTCCCATAAGATCAGGTGTGAAACAAGGATGCTCGTTATCACTACTATTAGTTAATATTATACTAGAAATGTTAGTTTTAGCAATAAGAGAAGAAAAAGAAATTGAAGAAATCAGAACGGACAATGAGGAAACAAAACTATCACTTTCTGCATATGACATGATGGTATACTTAGAGAATCCTTGAGAATCAACTAAAAACTATTTGAAATAATTAACAACCTTAGCAAAGTTATACAATATAAAACAAACCCACATAAATCAGCAGCATTTCTATATATTACCAACAAAGCCCAGCAGTAAAAAATAAAGAAATTCCATTTAAAATAACTACAGATAATGTAAAATATTTGGGAGCCTACCTCCCAAGACCAACCCAGGAACTATATGAAGACAATTACAAAACATTTCTCACATAAATAAAATTAGATCTAAATAATCCGAAAAGTACCAATTGCTCATGAGCAGACTAAGCCAAAATAATAAAAATAATAAAATTATTTATATAATTTATATATTTATAAAATTATAAAATAAAAAATAAAGTAATTAAAAAATAAATAAATTTACTAAATTAAGTTAATAAATTTTATATATAATAAATTATTATAAATTCAGCATCATACCCATCAAATTACCAAAAAATTATTTAATTGAGCTATAAAAAAATAACAAAATTCATCTGAAAGGACAAAAGGTCAAGAATATCAGGGGATTTGATGGAAATTAAGGGGAGGGGCAGAAATTAATGGAAAAAATGCAAAGGAAGGTGACCTAGCCATAACAGATTTAAAACTATGTTATAAAGCATCAATCATCAAAAAACTATTTGGCACTGGCTAAGATCGTTGTTGTTGTGTTCATTCTTTGTTGCCAAAGAAGACCATGCCATCAGAGAAACGATGGCATGACTTGCACTTGACTTAGTTTTGAGTGAGGGAGGGCTGTGCAAGGTCACCAGTCTCACTTCTCCTCCAGAGTCATCTGAATACAGTAACCAGATATTCATCAGGATGACTGGAGATAACCAAAGATGCACTGGGAGACTTTGGCCCCTTTAGGCCAAGGTCTATTCAGGTACTCACTTAGGTTGAGGTAACACCCATTCGTTGAACAGGCCTGTTTAAGAAGCAGACGGGGGATGGCAGCTTTAATGAGGAAAAGAAAAATGAAGACTTCAGGCTGGGAGGGAAATAGCAACAGGAAGGGAAGGGGAGGAGAAGAGAGAGCAGTGCAGGGGAAGGAAAAGAAAAGAATCTAGCCAATAAGATCCAAGTTAGCTGCATCTTCTGGTCATCCAAATTTACCTTCCTTTGGAGGGGGGAAGGAAGAAGAGGGGGAGATAGACAAGAGAGGAGAAGCTGAGTTACCCAGCTAGCTGGGTCCCCATTCAGGCAACAGCGTCTGCTCAAAGATTGTTGTGTGCATCCTTCTCTGCCATAGAAGACCATGCCATCAGAGAAATGATGACATGACTGGCTAAGAAACAGAGTGGTGAATTAGTGGAATAGGTTAGGGTCACATGACACAGTAGTAAATGACTATAGTAATCTACTGTTTGTTAAACCCAAAGACTTCAGCTTCTGGGATAAGAACTCACTACTTGACAAAAACTGCTGGGAAAACTGTAAAATAGTATGGCAGAAACTAGATACCATGATTTAGATATAAAGGGTGATAACCATGAGAAAATCAGAACAAGGAATAGATTACCTGTCAAATCTATGGAAAAGAAAAGAATTTATGACCAAACGAGCTACAGAACATTATGAAATCCAGAATGAATAGTTTGAACTACATTAAATTAAAAAGGTTCTGTACAAACAAAGCCAACGCAACCAAGATTAGAAGGCAAACAGAAAGTTGAGAAGCAATTTTTCTGCCAGTGTTTCTGATAAAGGCCTCATTTCTAAAATACATATAGAATTGAGTCAAATTTATAAGAATACAAGTCATTCCTCAACTGATAAATAAAACAGGCAGTATTCAGATGAAGAAATTAAAGCTATCTATAGTCAAATGAAAAAATACTCTAAATTACTACTGATTAGAGAAATGCAAATTAAAACAACTCTGAGGTACCACCTCATACCTATCAGATTGACTTATATGAGAGAAAAAGAAAATGATAAATGTTGGAGAAGATGTGGGAAAACTGGAACACTAATGCATTGTTGGTAGAATTGTGAACGGATCCAACCATTCTGAAAAGCAGTTTGGAACTATGTCCAAAGGGCTATAAAACTGTAACTGTGCACACCCTTTGATCGAGGAATACAACTACTAGGTCTATATTTCAAAGACATCATAAAAAGGGGGAAAGGACCCACATGTACAAAAATATTTATAACAGCTCTTTTTGTGGTGACCAAAAATGGGAAATTGAGGGGATCCCCATCAAACGAGGAATGGCTGAACAAGCTGTGGTATATGAATGTAATGGAATAAGAAATGATGCTATAAGAAATGATGAATAAGAGGATTTCAGAAAAACTTGGAAAGATTTATCATAACTGATGCTGAGTGAAGTGAGTAGAACCAGGAGAACACGGTACACAGTAACAACATTGTGTTATGATCAACTGTGAATGACTTAGCTATTCTCAGCAATACAATGAGGCAAGACAATTCTCAAAAGACTCATGATGGAAAATGCTGTCCACATCCAGAGAAAGAACTATGGAGTCTGAATGTAGATCAAAGTATACTGTTTTCAACTTTGTTTTTCTTTCTTGTGGTTTTTCCCTTTTGTTCTGATTCTTTTTCACAGCTTAAGCAATGTGGAAATGTTTAACGTGATCGTACATATATAACCTCTATAAGATTGCTTGCTGTCTTGGGGACGGGAGAGAAAAGGGAGAAAAATTTGGAATTCAAAATCTTATAAAAATGAATGTTGAAAACAATTTTGCCATGTATTTGGAAAAAATCAAATATTATTAAGGGGCGGGGAGGGGGAATCCTCTGTTTTCTTAAAGACACAAACCAAATTCTCTGTAAGAGGAACAATATATGCTGAGGTTAAACAAGGATTATTTATTTATTATTCCTTATTTTACGAATAAAAAAAGTAAAGCTCGGAAGATTTACATAAATTTTCAAGGATATACAGCTCATATCAGAGGCAATGTTAAAACCCAGGTCACTCATCTCTAATTCTAGTACTATTCCCAAAATATCAGGTTTCCCCTAGCCAATCCTACCTAAAAAAAAAAGCATAAAAAAGTACCATTTCGAATCTAAAAGTAGTTTGGACAAGAATGTGTATACTTATTTGTAAATTTAACAAAATAGGGGCCAGAGTGAGGCATTATTCAAATTACAAGTTTCAAATCAGGAAGAAAAAACATATGTTCTGTGACAAAGGTATATATACAATTATACAAAAGACTTTATCACAACATCCTGTCATACAGCCCTCTATACTAATGTTATTTTTAATGTGCTTATACAATACAACTATCTTTATTAATATTTTACCTCCTCACTGGATAGTAAGCACTACAGGGGAAAGGACAGGGTCTTATCTAAATATCATATCCTCTCCAGCACCTAAGACCATGCTCCACATACTATAAGAGCTTAATAAATGTTTACTGAATGATACATTAGAAAAAACACTTGCACGGGAGTCAACAAACGTAGGTTGAAGTTCTGACTCTGTTATTAATCCACAATGTGAATTTAGGCAAATCACTTTCCATTCATATGGCTCAAGGTGACCACATGGTGATCAGAAGAAGTGATACAAGGACACTCTCAAGGTCTCTCAACAACTCTGGATCTGATTGTGGGACAAAGGAGACACTGGCACAGGATAGCTCAGCATGGCATGCCCATATTAGAAAAAGGGCCGTGCTCTATGAGCAAAGCAGAATTGAGACAGCACAAAAGAAACATAGGATGTGCAAATCTAGAGTACCCACCTAAAATGCTCACATGGATTGTCTGTGCCCAATACGTGGTAGAGCATTCCGAGTTCATACTGGTCTGATCAACCACAGTTGGACACACTGAAACTTGGCTATATCATGGTGATGTCATTTTGGTTGCAACCAATCTATTTCTCCATATACTAGATGTTTGATAAATGTCTGTAAACATTAAATGAAAGCATGAATGAATGAAGAAATTGTCCCCTAAGTTGCCAAGATGGGTTATACTATGAAGCACAAAAGCAACAACTTCATTTACCCCTGTCTCCCCTCAAATTTTTTTTAAAGTGTTGCAAGGTAACAAAAAATCCAAAGGTCTAAAGGCACATTACAGTAAGAAAATTGTCTTCAAATCAAGCAATATATTTTAGTTTCCTGCTGGGCAAAGGGTAGAGCACTGTGATGCCAGCAACAGAGCCTTTTTGTTTTAATGAAAGCCTTTGAACAGGGAAACTATCTACAACAGAACACAGACAACCAAATTCAAAATGTGTTGTGAATTAATACCAAATAAAGTTCAAAAGCCAGAGTATTTTCCAACATGCACAAAACATCTTCCGGGCATTTAAAACACTGGGTCTTATTCAGCTTCTAAAGTGGTTCAACAAACCTCAAGGAGTTTACCTTTGAAACAGAAAAATCAATCTTTGGACTCAAAATCTTAGGTTGTTTAGGTTTGATTTGGTTTGTTATGTTTAGAAAAACATTATGCATGAAAGTGACTACATACAAAGCAAAATAAGTCTATTCCACTAGAGATAAAGTGGGAATATGTCCAGTAGAGGAAGAAAAGTACATTGACCATAACAGAATTACATTGGGGATCTCAAAGGTCATCCAGCTCAATCACACATTCATAGAATATTAAAGTTGGAAGGGATCTGAGAACAAATATATAAAACCATGTTGGTTAAAACAAAGTTAGAGTAAGAAGAGGCCTGATGATGTACAATTTTAGGGCTCAAATCATTAAAGTTAAGAGAAAAAGTGAATAAGTAAAAATATTATTGCATTCTCCAGGGAGAGACTAAGGTTTGAATACAGAAGTCACTTAACTTCATCTTCAATTTCCTCATCTATAAAATGGGAATAAAAATGCCAGTATTACTTACCTCCAAGAGTTGTTACAAAGAAAATATTTGGTAAGCCTTCATTAGGAATTATCATTTTTAATAATAGCAATAATATAACTGGAAGGGACACTGGAAGTCAACTGGTCCCAGTCTGTCATTGAAAGAGGCTTAAGCAAATTACTCAAGGTCATAGAGCTAACTAGTGAAAGAGATTGAAGTTGGTCCCAATTATTCAGATACTTAGTCCAAGAGTAGTCTTCCCGTTATAGCATTCTACCTACTGTGTTTCTGGCCAGTTTTTGAGAAAAAAAGAAGAAACAGACTACCTTTCCCAGTAGTCTTAATCAAGTACTTACTAAGAACAGCTTTCCTTAAATTCTGGGAATACAAAGAAAAAGTGAAAACTGTTGCCACCCTAAGGGAGCTTACATTTCAGTGGACTAGGAAACATTCACATCTAGAGATACACACCTATAAACAGGAATATAAGAAATACAAGGAATTTTAAAAGGTAAGTAATGAAAAGCTGGGGGAGCCAGAAAAGGTCTCCAGTGGAAGGTAGTACTTGAATTGAGCCTTGAGGGAAACCAAAGGTTCCAAGAAGAGATAAGGAAGGAGAGCATTCTGGTTCTGAGGGACAGCTAATGCAAAAGCAAAGAGAAAGAAATGGAATGCTGTGTTTGAGAAGTAACCCAGGCCAATACCACCAGATCACAGAGTTCATGGAGGGGAGTATTGTGTAAGAAAACTAGAAAGAAAGGAAGAAGCCAGGTCATTAAGAGCTTTAAATGTCAAACAGAGTTTATATTTGATCCTAGAGGTAATAAAGAACCACTGGCATTCACTGGGGAAGAGGGAGTGATGTGGTCAGCCAGCATTTTAGGAAACTCTTTGGAGAGGGGAAACACTTGAGGCAGGAAGACTAATTAGGAGGCTATTGTAATAATCCAGGTGAGAGGTAATGAGGGCCTGAATTAGGGTGGTGCCTGTGGGAGCAGAGAGGGAGATATTGTAGATGTTGTAAGGGATGTTGTGACCAGAAATGACAAGATTTGACAAATGACAGGAAATGTGGGATGAGAGTGAGAATCATCGAGTTCAAAATGTCCTATAGACAATCTATAATAAAGGACTACAGCTCAGGAGAAAGACTAGGGCCAGATTATTTTTTATATTTCTACAAGAGTAAAATTTGATTTCTCCCCTCCCACCCCTTCCTCCCCTCCACATCTTCCATATTCAGGTCTCTTTAGTAGGACTATTTGGCCCTACTGAACAGTCTGGAACAGTGGAGAAGGCTAGAGTTACAATCAGAAGGCCTAAGTTTGACTCCTGGTTCTGTCACTCTCTGGGATACTTCACTAAGTCATTCACCTCTTTAGGGTTCAATCTATAAAACCTCTATAAAATGAGATTGCTACACTAGATAATCTTTAAGGTCCCTTACAGCTCTAAATCTTAACCATTTAAAGAAAGTCATAAGAGAAAAAAAAGCTAAAAACTTAGCAGAACTATGCCAGCTAAATGCTAAAGCTCCAGATAGATATTCCATATTCTTAATACCAGAAAGAAAAGTTTCAAGTCAAATATTTACTAGTATTGATATTACAGTGAATCTACAGGCATTTGTTTTTCCAACCAAAACCATATTTTCCAACCAAACCATAGTAGAGTGCTAAATTATCCAAATTCCCTACCTAAGGTCATTCTACCAACCACAGCCTGAGCAGTGAGTGGCTCTAGGAAGCAGAGATTGGTAGAAAAAGAATGACAGAAGTTTATAGGATTTAAGAAGTTAGGACCTTGAACAGTAAAAATTTTGCAACCTGGGAAAAATTTTCTACGCACAATGGTAATAAACATTATGAGTATTTTGAGAACTACTGTAAAAGAGGATCCACATGTAAGCTACAAAATAACTCTAGTTACTTGTCCTTTCACCCCTAATTCCCACCTGTGCCTATAGAAATCTTCCCAGTCTTTCAAGCCCCTGCGGAAAATGTTCATCTTATCTTCTATGATGCCTTTTATGATAACCTCCCCATACCAAAACCAGTATCTTTCCTTCCTCAGTCTCAGATTTCATTACCTCTTACTGTAGACCTCATAAAAAGCACTGTGTCCATATTACCATAGGGATAATTGTATAAAACGGATTTGTATGTCCTATCCTCCCTACCAAACTGTAGTGTCCTGGAGTACAGTGTGTCTTCTTTATCTGACTCCACCACAATCTCACCTCCCAACATTCCAGACCCTAGCTTTCTGAACATAGCAAAAGTTTGATAATGTTTGTCTGAATTGATAATAAGAAAGAAATCTTGGATGTGCAAAATCCTAAGCTCATCTCACAAATGCAGGGTAAGGAAGATGGGAATAGACAAATTTGTCTAAAAAAGGTGGAGGGGTAATCTGATGTGTGCGACATGGTAAACAAATAAGCAAATATACAATCTGAAACTGTGGTAAGAAGAGCATAATGTCCATAACAAGAAAGGTGATCATCTCAGAGGGAGAAAGGAAGGGCAGGAGGATATAACAACAATAACAGCAGGTAACAGTCATAGCACTTATATGTGCCAGGCAGTTTGCTAAGTGCTTTACAGATATTACCTTATTTAAAAAAAAAAAACCAAATATTACCTTATTTGATCTTGACAACAACATTGGAAGGTCAGTGCTCTTATTATCTTCATTTTACAATGGAGAAAACTGGAGCAAACATAGGTTAAGTGCCCAGTCACGCAGCTACCAAATATCTGAGGCAGGATTTGAACTCAGGTCTTCCAGATCCTGAGCCCAACACTTTATCTCGTTCTACCAAGTTGCCAGGCGAAACATGATGATTTGTTTCTTCTTCCCTCCAAAACCCCAAGATTTATACCTTCCCAGTCTATTAAATGACATTCTGAACAGAATCAAGGTCAATGGACCAAATGACCTCCAAGGCCCCCTTAGCCAGGAAGTGTAGAGAGTTAAGGAACAGATTATTCTTTGCTTTTCCCCGTCCCATGCCTTATACCCCTCAACTGGTCAAACTCTGAAGTTCTGTGATTTCTAGCACTCCATGTTATAACATTCCTCTGTGGCCCCTTCCTGTTTCAATGCTCTATAGTCCCCTGGTCTCTGCTTAAACTGGAACTAGCCATTCAACCAGAACAACCCATTCTCTGAATATTCTTTTCATGTAGTTCTTGAGACAGCTTCTCAATACGTCACTCTCTACTTTCACAAAGCAGTAACGGGAAGTAAGGAAGCAATAAAGAAACTGTTCTGCTGACATACGCTGAAAGAACCTGAGACTCCTCTTCTTAATGTTAACTATCTGATACAGGACAGTATTTGAAGCAGGCATAGTAAAGTCAACTGCAATGGAGCATTTTACTTTAAAATTCACTGCAAACTTTCAGCATGTCAAAGATAATGCCACATAAGCTGCTTTCTGCCGTAAGAGATCCCTTTCTAAGTACAGAAGAGATAATTTCTACCTAGATAGAACATAAAAGCAGAGCATAATAGCATTATTTTTGCCATTACATAATAACAGCATAATAGCATGGTCAATATCTCTGATGCCTGTAATGCCCAATACTTATCTGTAGGTACCAAGACAAAATCCCAGATACAAATTTGTTTATATGTAGAGCATACACTGGAAAGAACACAACTGAAAATCAAAAGAGCTCAGTTCAAATCTTGACTGTGCCATTTTTTAGCTGGATGAACTGAACAAGTCATTATTTCCTCATTTCTCACACAGGGATACTATCACTTCCAATGTCTACTTTACAAGGATGTCATGAGGATAAAATAGACTAAAGACAACTTAGAACTTTAAAGGACCTGAAAGGTCATATAGTCCAACTCCCTCATTTTACTGATGACAAAACTGAGGCCCAGAAAAATCATAGCTTGTAATCATTGATGGCAGGATATGAACTCAGATCTTCCTGCCTTGAAGTCCAGATCTTTATCCACTCCAGATAACATGTTCTTATAAAGCAACAAGTAATGTAAGCTGCTATTATGTTCTATTTCATGCTATAATAATTTGTATAGGTATCATATTCCTGTTACTAGACTATCCAAACCCATCAATGATTCCCTTTTGCCTAACTGGTGCAGACTCCTCAGCCTCTATTGCATGACTATTCTCCCACTCCAGCCTTCTCTTACATTCAACCCATCCGGGCAATTCTATGCTCCAACCATAGGACTAGACAGAATCCAAATACACCCTGCACCTTCCTTTCCCTAGGCCTTTTCTAACAACCTTCTCCACACTTGAATAGCCATTAAAAAGCCCACCCTGATCACCCACTGCCTCCAGCTGAGAAGGATCTTTCCTCTACAAAACTCACACAGCATTTGATTTGTACCTCTCTTACAAACTAGAAAATAAGTACATAAATATCTGTATGAGTCACAATCCCCCATTAGAGACACCAGGGGTAACTAGGTGGTACAGTGGATAGAGTGTTGGGCTTGGAGTCAGAAAGACTCATCTTCCTGAGTCCAAATCTGGCCTCAGACACTAACTAGCTTTTTGACCCTGAGCAAGTCATTTAACCCTGTTTGCCTCCATTCCTCCTCTATAAAATTAGCCTGGAGAAGAAAACGACAAACCACTCCAGTATCTTTGCCAAGAAAACCCAAGAGTTTGATGCAATTGAACAGCAACAACAAAAGAGGCATCCAGATAGCACAGTGGATACGGTGGTAGGCCTGGAGTCTGGCAGACTTGTGTTCAAATCCAGTTTCAGATACTTACTAGCTACGGGACCTTGGGCAAATCACTTAACCTCTGTCTCAATTTGCTTAACTGTAAAATAGGGATAATAACACCACTTAGTTTGCAAGATTGTTGGGAGGATCAAATGAGATAATATTTGTAAAAAGCACTTAGCATAGTTCCTGGCAACAGCAGGTGCTATAAAAATGCTTATACCCTTCCCTTCTTTCTTTCCCTGCACCAGACTGTAAGCTTCCATGGGGAGGCACCACATCTTATTTATCTTTGTATCTATCCCTGAGCCTCCCAAAGTGTTCTGTACTTAGTAGGTGCTTAATTATTTGTTAAGGACAAATAAATGATAAGATTTATCCTACTCAACCTGCTTCCCTATACAATAAGCTGACACCATTACTGTCTAGTATTTATTGTGTTAGTATCTTCACTCTACTAAAATATAAGCTCCATGAGGGCAGGAATCTTCTGTTACCTAAACTTTGCATCTCCCTTACTTCTTAGACCTGTGTTTGACTGTGTAGTATCTAGTAGTCACTTAATAAATAATTGTTGGATTTGCTGAATTTGAAAGAGGACTGAGAGAAGAATACACAGGTCTACATAAAATCTTAAGAGGCAAATATTATTTTTATAACCATTTTATACATATTAATTTTTTCTAAAAAGTGGGGCCTACAAAGGAGAGAAGAGGGTAAAGGGGAGTCTTTATCTAAAGAAATATTGGAAGTGTTTCATTTATCCAACCAAAGAATTCCTATTAAGCACCTGCAATGGGAGAGAATCTGTGGTAGGCTCTGTGACTGATACAAGAAGAACTTCTTCCTCTACAGAGCTTTAAGATTTGCAGAGGACTTTCTTTACTATTGCCTTGTGAATAGATAGAGCCTCAGAGAAGTAAAGTGACTTGTCCAAGGTCAGAAGCAAGTAAAAAAATCGGCATGTGAACAAAATCCAGGTCTCCTGCAATGAATGCTCTTTTCACTACACCTTGCTCTTCACCATCAATAAGCTTACAATAAGAGATCTCAACCCCAGGGGTATGAAGACTGCCCCCCAAAGATGTATGGGAAATGCTTACTAAACAACTACATTATCATAGTGAAACATTATGAGGTTGGTAATGTTAGTGAAAAAAATTTACATTAACAATTTTATGGGGCTAAAAAAAAGTGTTATATACCAAATACTGTATTCTCCATGAAAAAATTGATCTCTTTATTTTATTTCTTGTGAGTATATGCATGGTAAGCTCTAGAATGTATTTCCTTTCATATTTTATATTAAATCAGAAGTACAGAAAGGTCTTACTGAAAACTAAGGGCAAAGGGAACAAATATTTGGGAACGCCTAGCTTACAATGTAATAGAAAAGATAAGGCAAGCACAAGCAAACATCACTAACTAGAGCCAAAAAAAAGTGGAAGGTAGGTAGAAGATGGAGGTCGTTATTTCCACCAAATCAATGAGATTTCAGAGGACTTTAAATGGCAGGCTGAGGATGAATTACCTATATCATTTTGAAACACCATTAATCCAGGAAACCTTATGCAGCGTAGGCCTGTATGACAATTACTATAACATAAAGGAGAATATGGGAAGGAGCTAAGAGAGGTACTTGGGGCTGCAGAACTCCAGAAAAAGGAGTGATTACATCCTTCTGAGATGATAAAAGATGGAAACATTTTAGCTCTACCCTAAAAGATGAGGTAGGATTTTTGACAGATCAAGAGGGAGCTATCCCTCCTCCAATTTTCTTATGCTATCTTATGAGATTTTTTGTGGCCCCTATCACATTCTCCTTTGTGTCATATATATCATTATCTCCCCTATTAGGCTGTAAACTCCTTGAGGTCAGGGACAGTTGTTTTTCATCTCCATCCCCAGCACAGGAAGGACTTTGAACATAGTAGATACTTAATATATATGTGTTGAATTAAAATAAGTTCATTTATATTAGGAACTTTGAAAGTTTCAAAAATACACCCACCTATCTCAGAGATTATTACCTTGCATTATATGTGTGGGACAACCTGTCAGTTTTTTTAAGTAGCCCTTTTAAAGTTTCAAAATTATTTTCTAACAGTAAAACTATATCACTGTACATGCAAAGGACTAAGAAATAAGCACCCTATAAATGTACTTGGTTTATAGAACAAAATGTATACTAAATCCTCCAATTAAAAAACTGCAAAGTAGTTTCAGTGCTTTTTAACCCACCTTCCCACAGCAGGGAATTAATCCCTCCAGGGGGATGCAAACAAACTTCAAAGAGAAGATTATGCCCAGACACTAGTACTGTACAATGTAATGTTTATGGTTAAGTTCGTCCAGAGAATTTGGCACCAAAAAACAGTTCAGACACAAGAAACAAAGGCAATTCATACAACAGATTCTGCAATTTTCTTAAAAGACAGTGATAAGAGATTGTAGAATATCAAAGGGGGGCAAGTCTACCACAGATAATTTATAGAAAATTAGGACACTATGAACTTATGGCAGTCAACAAGATTAACTATCAAGTAATAGTTTATGCTCTTTATCTAATAATGGCCAAAAGCCCCTTAAAATGTCTGGACAGCTAGAACAACAAAAACAGCAAAAATGTATAAAATCCAACCGTTTGCAGGGCTATGGAGAAACAGGAATTCTAATATATTGTCAGTGGGCAGCAGTGTAATGCAAACAAATATTATGAACAGTAATACAACAATATGCAATGAGTCACAAAATCAATCATACCTCTCAATCCACCAATTCCATTGTTAGAGTTTCATCCCAAAAACATCATTAAAAAGGAAAAAAGTGTATAAACCCCACAACTGGGGGGGGGGGTGGTGGGAAACTGAAAACAACTTCTATGTCTAATAATTGAAGCATAGCTGAATAAATTACAGTAATTGAATATTATGGTATCATAAACATGATAAATATGAGCACTCAAGGAAATAAGAAAAGACTTATATGAAGTGATATATAGAAAAATCAGCAGACCCCCAAATTGCACATATGTGGATTCAGCAAAAAGGAAAAGGAGAAGGAGGGGAAGGGAGACTAAGGGAGCAGGAAAGGAAAAATGGGAGGTGAGGGGAAGCAGTGAGGGGAGGAGGGAGAGAGACAGGAAGAAAAAGGGGAAGGGGAGGAAGAAGGGGAATAACAGGGAAGAAGGAGAGAGAACAACAGGGAAGAGGGGAAGAAAAACTCAGAACGCTGACATTGTTGAAGAGTCTCAGAAATGGAAGGGACCTTAGAATATCTAACTTGGCTTTCTCTGTCTAACTAAACTGTTTTACCAAAGCATAGGCCCTTTGATTATTTGCTCTTCCTCTGAGCTACACTTAAGGCTCAATGGGTAGGCCAAATATATTTAGTGTGGGTCTACAATTCTTCTTGATCACTTAAAAAAGTAACCTTATTATACAACATTCTTTCTCTTTATACTTAAATAAGTGATGCTTTTTCTAGGTATTTTCCAGGAATGTTTTCTGAAGGAGGATATTTTTATTTTAGAAAGCAGTTTGAAGTTTTTGGAGAGAAGTTTTTGCAATCAGAACACCAAGATCCGAAGTATGTCTTTACCCTTACTACTTATGTGACTTTAGTCACAGTCACTTACCCTCACTTAGTTTTAACTTTCTTATATGCAAAATGAAGATAATATTTGCAGTATCTACTTCATAGAGTGATCACTGGCTCTGGAATTAAAAGGCCTGGGTTCAAATCCTTCCTCTGACACTACCTATTATGACTTTGGACATTACTTACTCTCCCTGTGCCTCAGTTTCCTCAGTTGTAAAATGAGAAGCTAGATAAATAGACTTTGAGGTCCCTTCCAGTCCTAGATCCAGAATCCTGTAAAAAAGTGCTTTGAAACTATAAGCTGCAATACAAATAACATCTGCATTATTATTGTGGTAGCGTCATTTGGTTGGTTTTGGCTTTTTGGAGACTGGATCTCCCCATCTTTCCCAGGCTGGAAGTGGGCCTCTCAAAGCTCTCTAATTCCAGTACTGATTGGCATGGAAGCTTTAATTTGCTCCATTTTTCCCAGCCTGGACTCGTTCACCCCTCTTTAGGTCACTTGGTGACCCTTAACTCCTCAGGGTTCATCATGTTGGTGTAAGAATTAGTGAGGACTCTCAATTGACCTTAGCCCAATTGCAGCTCCGAACTTCCTAACTCAAGTGATTCAGGCAGCTAGGGGTTATAATGCTGGCTCTGTTATTAATTCAATCTTGCAACCTTAGTTAAGTCAGTTAACTTCTCTGGATCTCAGTTTCCTTATCAATAAAATTAGAAGAATCAGACTAGATAATTATAAAGGCCTATTCCAACAATAACATCATATTTTCTAAGGTCCCCTCTCTGTGTGTCCATTTGTATTAAGCTCCTAAAGGACTAAAGTGGATTACATATTCTATGTCACTTTGTACAGTTTGTTGAATGTAGTAACTATTCTTCAAGTATGAATGAATGACTTCTCCCTATCTGTAAGAAGGAAATCATTTGATCTACCACTCAAAGATACTCATAAAAGCTTAGGAACACTTTCTAAACTAAAAGAGAAGTGAAATGTTTGTTTGTTTTTAAATGATATAAAGTGAATGCATCTGCCACAAATGGAGAACCAATAGGTTAAAATACAAAGTGATTTCCCAGATATGAACATCCATTGTCACTTCTATACAGTAAACACGATTTTTTTCAAAATAATTCCATATTTCAATAAATCAGTGATCTCATCCATGCAAAAGCTCCTTTCACAGTACAGAATAAAAACCCTTTCATATCCTCCCATCCAGTGCAATTCTTAGCCATGTCTTTCTGTTAAATCCCCCTTAAAGTATCCACTCAATATACCAAAGGCCTTTCTCTGATTATTTTATATTTCATGGAGAAAAGTACAGCCCCCAGGCTGTCCATCTGTTGTCTCTGATTCTTAATACCGGATCAGTCCATCTCCTTTTCTAGTGACACCAAGTCCTACATGATGCCTCCACTCCTCCACCCCATGTAAATTAGTCTGTAAATATGTTCCACTGTACTTACTCTGTTATTTTATCTCATTTCCACATTTGTTAACTCTTTTCTTCTCAATACTTTCATTCTTGCTCAAATGATAATTATTACTCAAGAAAGAGGTTAGACTGAATATTTATGACTGCGTATCTATGACAATCAAAATATCAGCAACTAAATGAAGTAAATAAGTTGAGCCTTTTTATAGTTTTCTACATCACTTGATATGTTTCTTTTCTAAAAGGTCACATCCAAATTTTCATTTAAAAAACCCTCTTATTTTTAAAAGAACAAGAAAGTATCCTAAGAAGTCAAAGAATGAGAGAACATTAGAGGTGAAGGGGCTTTTGACACCAAATATTAGGGCACAGAGTATTAACATTAACTCATTTTTCCATAATTTTTCAAGGTATTTTCTTCACAACTCTATGTTTGGCTTTGGAAGTACAAAAGTTCCCATTTTGCAAATAGGGAAACCGAGACCATAACATGTTAAAGTGACTTGCCCATGGTCAAGTATCAAGTGTGACACAGAATTCAAACCCAGATCACTTGACTGCAAGACCAATGTTGTATCCATTATCACTATAATGTATATATTGACTGCAGTTAGAATTAAAAGGGACAGTTGGGGGTGATCTAATCCAGCTCTTCCATTTTACAGGTAAGAAAACTTGAAATTCAAAGACAAGAGGTAACTTGCCCACAACAAATTAACATGGACTAGAAATCAAGTGTCCTTTTCAGGTGTGATTACAGAGGAACACAAGATAGAGAATTTTACAAGGAAAATAGTGATCTATGTGTTTCTGATGATAATATTGCTTCACACTCAACAACTGACCCTCATATTCAAGAGTAAGTTTCAAATTAAGTCCTTCCTGGCATAACTGAAATAAGACATTATGTTGCATCACATGATTTTAAATGTATAAAATACCTGTGATTTTTTTTTCCTTGTAGTATAAATGTAAAAACAGACAAGGGCTACAAACACCCTCAAAACAATTATATACTTTAAAAAAATAAACATTCTCCCATTTAAACATGTACCTTATATGTTAAAGCAAACAGAACAGACCTCATCTTAACCAAACACATAAGTACCTGAAAGAGGGCCTCTTGTCCCAGGAGAGGTCACTTCAACATACACTTCAAATGTAGTCTCTGGATTTTGCCTACAATAAAATAACATGAAAATTATTAATGTTTGTACTACACTGCAGAATACTGTAGAAAGCATCTCTGAAATCTTACACAGACTTTGGTGAAAACTCAATCAGAATCAACACAATCACAAGGTAGTAAAGTAAAACCATCTCTGCCCTCAAGGCACTTACAATCTAGCCAGGAAAGATAGTATATACATATGTAGCTATATACAAAACAGATACAAAATAATTTTGAGTGGAAGGTACTAGCAGATCAAGAAAGACTTCTTATAGAACGTGATGCTGGAGCTAAGTCAAAGAATTCTAAGAGTAAGAGGTGAGAAGAGAGTGTATCCAGGCACGGAGGACAGCCAACACAAAGGCACCACGTATGAGTAACACTGAGAATGCCAGTGTGTCTGTTTAAGGGGGAGTAATATGTAAAAAAGCTGGCATGGTAGGTTGGGGTCAGGTTAGAAAAGGCCACAAATGCCAAAGAAGGTAAAGAGAAGCCTCACGGACTAATGCAGTGCTTCTTAAACTATGACAGTTAAACTCAAACTGTGATAAGAAATGCTGAAGGGGACAAGAGGGCAAAGAAATTTAAGAAGCCCTGGCCTAATGGACAGAAAGTCAGCCTCGGAGTCAGGAAGAACTGAGTTCAGGTCCTGCATTAGATATACATACTACCTGAGAGACCCTAGCCACATCATTTAATCTCTCACTGTTCTGTGGAACTAAGATCAGTGGTATAAAACTCAAAAGATCCCTGCTGCAGCATACTGACTTAGAAAAATCACAAATTAACATTATCTACGTTGTATTCTATTTTTATTTATTTTGTTAAATATTTCTCAATTACATTTTAATCTGGTTCAGGCTACACTAGGAGGTGGGGAGGGCCTTGGGAGGTTGCTTGTGGCCAGCAGGCTTCAAGTTTGACACCTATGCTCTAAGACTACAAGATACGGAGATGCCAACTGCATTAGAAGAGGGCATTTCCTCAGCCAAGAGTTTCCAATGACTATGAAATCATAGATTTAGTTCTTATCATGAAGGCAATAGGAAGCCACTTGAGTGTGGTGAATATCAATGAGATATAGCCAGACTTGTACTTAAGGAAAATTGCTTTGGGAGCAGCTATACAGAGGATAAATGAGACTGGAGGCAGGGAAGCCAAATAGGGGGCTATTTTAAGGGTCCAGGTAAGAGATATTAAGAGCCTCAAATAAAGTGGCGGGTGAGAGGAGAAAGGGACAGATACCACGGATGTTACAGAGATAGAAATGTCAAAGTCTGGCAGTAATGGTATATATAGGGTGAGGAGGCTGAGATACTGAGGTTGAAAACTTCAGTAACTAAAGGATGCTAGTACCCTACCATCCTTATAGATGAGGGAGTTTGGAAGAGGGATGGATTCGGGGGACAAGGTAATGAGTTCTGTTTTGAATATGCTGAGATGAACATACCCTCAGACATCCAGTTGGAAATGATCAATAGGAAGTTGGTAATGTAAGACTAGAACTCAGGAAAGAGGCACTGGGGCTGAATGTATAGATCTGGGAGTCATCAGGATAGAAATGATCGTTAAATCCAAGGGGGATGAGGAAAAATAAGACAAGAAAGGCTGGTGAGATTCAGATTATAGACGGCTTTAAATGCCAAGCTGAGGAGTTTGTATTTTATTCTAGAGGCAATAGGGAACCATGTAAGACTGAGGGTGAGGTGGGGTAGAAGGATGAAGCCTATAATATAGTCTTATTTGTGCTGTGGGTGAATATCAACTTCACAGCTCTTTGGAAAATGCATCAGAAAGAGAATAGAAGCAGAGACCAATCAAGATTATTCCAAGGGTCTAGGTAAAAATAATGAGGCATTAAGTAATTAGTAGCAGCTGTGTGAGTGGAGAAAAGGGAACAACTGTGAGAAGCGCTGTAGAGTTGAGTTGTAGGGTTGTAGACCTGATTACTGACTGAACACAGGGGCTGAGAGAAAGGAAAGAGGCAGGAATAACTTCAAAATGGAATTGCAATGTGGGAAGAACGGTGGTATTAACAGAAATGCAGATGTTTGGAGGAAATAGTTAAGTTTATTTGCTGTTTGTAGGTACAAATAAAATAATGACATGATATAATGATAATAATGATGAAATAACGAAGATTTTAAAAATAAGATAAGTCCGTATCTCATTGATAGAGTCACACAATGTTAGAGCTAGATTAAGCCTTTGAGTGTTGTTCAGCTGTTTCAGTTGTATACAACTCTTCATGACCCCATTTGGGATTTTCTTGGCAAAGATACTGGAGTGGTTTGCCACTTTCTTTTCCACCTCATTTTACAGATGAGAAAACTAAGGCAAATAGGGTTAAATGACTTGCCCAGGGTCACACAGCTAGTAAGTGTCTCAGGCCAGATTTGAAGTCTGGTTCTCCTAACTCCAGGGCCAGTACTCTTAGAGATAGAGAAACTCATGACTAGAAAAAGTGGCCTATCCAGCGTCAGAAGCACTTAGTCGTGGAGCCAGGACTTAAGACTCAGGGCTCCCAACTACCCATCAAGTTTTCTTTCCAATACATTCACACTGCCTCTCATACAAGAGAAGAAAAGGTTCAAACTTGTACAGTCACTTGTTATGTGTATTGGGGGTATAGCTGAGGGGGCAAAGGGGAGAATCATACTTGATGGTAAAAACAAATATTAATTAGAAAATGTTTCTGCACATTTAAACAATTTATATATTACATATCAATAGACTTTTCTGTAGCTCCTTTCCACTTAAAATTCTGGATAAATACAAAACACATATATCACAGAAACCATAATTAACTTCTCTACCCTAAAAGAAGCTAAAAAGGAACAGTGTCTTTATCGTTAGCTCACACAAGGGCATTTCATATCTGCTTAATGCATATTTTAAATCATGAGCTACCAACCAAGAGCAACTCCTCAACAGATAAATGGTCAGAAGTCATAAACAAACACACCTCAAAAAACTGGGGAACTATCAAGAACCTTAGGAAAGATTGCTCCAAATACCTGATAAAAAGAGACATGCAAATCAAAGCAACTCTCATACTCAACACATCAGGCACAGATAAGAAATGCTGAAAACAATCAATACTGTAGGAGCTGCAGATAGACACATGCACAAATACACTGTTGACAGAGCCAAATATTGGTCTAACTATTTTGGAAAGTCATCTAAAAGTGTATTTTTTTTTAAGTAACTTGAAATGTCCACAGCCTTTGATCCAGAAATCTCCTGCCAGTCGTATGGAGGTCAAAGACAGGAAGAAAGTTCCAATATTCATCAAACTATTGATAGCACTTTCTGAGGTAAAAAAGAACTGAAAACAAAGTGCTCATTGATTGGGGAATGACTAAACAAACTGTAGTACATTAATACGATAAAATATGAAAACACTTTAAGAAACAAAAAAAATAAGGAATTTAGAGAAATATGGAAAGACTTATATGAACTGATGAAAAAAGAAATGTGCAGAACCAGGAAAACAATATAAACAACACACATACTGACTACAACAATATAAATGGAAAGAACAATAAAATGAAGCTGAATGCTATGAAAGTGTAATTACTAAGCTTGGACCCAGAAAAGATTTAGTGACCCAAAAGTAATCAAAAGACATAAACAAAGAGTTTTTAAAAGTACTATAAATTGCTCCAAATGACTAATAAAAAGAGAAACATAAATTAAAACAATTCTGAGGTTTCACCTCAAACACAGCACACTAGAAAAGATAAAAATGGAAAAATCTTCCCCTTTCTACTATGCATTAACCCAGAAGTCTCTAAGAAAGAGAAGAATGAATGAATGAATGGTGCATCTTTTTGCACCTCCCTCTCTTCACTGCAAATGTGGAGGGAAGGTGAAAAAGTATGAGTGTGTAAGTTTATTCTTTCTAAGCAACTTCTTTTGGCTTTTCTTTTTTAGTTTCTGTTACAAGGCAAGACTCCATGGGCAGGGAAAAAGGGATAAAATTTAAAATCAATAGGGAATCAAAAAGCATCAACAAAAAAAATGAACCTGTGTGTATGTTAAATTATGAATCCTCAACCATTGCCCCCAAGACTTGAAAATACCAGCAGAAATGACATCAAAATGAATATTATGTATCCATAGATACACAATTACTGCGGGTAAAATTCACCAACTGTCACAAGGAAGGAGGCACTAAAAACATTCTGTACCCTCTTCCCTGATAAAAACCCTAAGTAATCTAGGAAACAGGAATGTGGCACTAATAAATGACTTGGATTCTACATCAGCATAGAATGGTAGGGACTGAAAGGGAAGTTCACAACACATAATGGAAGAACTTAAAGGGAAGGTAAAATAGAGCATGTTAGGGCTAGAGGGACATGAGATCACACAGGCCAGCCAGTCCATTTTATGGACATGAAAAGAGACTCAAAAAGGGAAAGCACCTAAGGTAACATGACCTTTTAGTCAGGACTAAAACCTAGGTCTCTTGACTCCTATTTTATTTCCAGTACACCACACTGTTTTCTACTTTCATAAAATAATCCCAACATGATTTAGTAAAAACAAATTTTTGTAACTATAAAGCCCTAGTCTGTCTATTTTCTACCCTCTACCCTTTTAAATTGTTTTAGCTATTAATTTTTTAACTTTTTGTTTTCTCCATTTATTATTTATTTTCAGCATTCTTTTCTTTTCAAATTTTGAGTTCTAAATTCTCTCCTTCCCTCCAACCAACCTATCTCCCACTCACTAGGAAGGAAAGCAAAATGATACCAATTATACATGTGAAATCATACAAAATGTATTTCCATATTTACCTATTAATTTTTTTAAAAATAGATCATAAATAGGATGTTTTTAGAAGAATTCAAAGGTACCAATGGTCATATAAAAATACTATAAATCACTGATAGAGAAAGGCAAATTAGAGATACCATCTCACATCCATCAGATTGGCTAACATGACAGAAAAAGAAAAGGACAAATGCTGGAGGGGATGTGAAAAAAATAGGCATATCAATGCACTGCTGGTAGAACAGTAAATGGGCCCAATTATTCTGGAAAATACATTGAAACTATGCCCAAAGGACTGTAAGACTGATACATATCCTTTTACCCAGCAATATCATTACTAGCTCTGTACCCCAGAGACCAAAAAAAAAGGAAAATAACCCATATTTACAAAAATATTAATAGCAGCTCTTTTGTGGTGGCAAAGGATTGGAAATTAAGAGATTATCTATCAACTGGAGAATGACTGAACAAGTTGTGGTATATGATTGTGATGAAACTGTATTGTGCTATAAGAAATAACAAGCAGGATGGTTTCAGAAAAACTCGAGATGACTTATATGAAATGATGCAAAGTAATGTGAGTAGAACCAGGAGGAGAACATTTTATACAGTAACAGCAATGCTGTAAGACAATCAGCTGTGAATGACTAACAGCAATACTGTGAAGATGATCAACTGTCAAAGCTTGGCTACTCTGCCCAAGCCAATGATCAAGACAATTCCAAAGGAACTCATGATGAAAAATGCTATCCACCCCCAGAGAGAAAGTGATGTACTCAGAGTATGGATTGAAGCATATTATTTATTTGTTTGTTTTTCTTGCTTTTCTTTTTAATGTAGCTAATGTGGAAATGTTTTACATGCTTTCATATGTATTTCATACATTATAATGTATACCATACTTCTTGCCTTCTCAACAGGGGAAGGAGGGGGCAGAGAGAAAGAATTTGGAATGAAAATAAGAATCTTTGTAAAAATAGTTCATAATTATTACTTCAATGTGATGAGTGATGATAAAAATCAATGAAGTTTTCTCACTTAGCTTAATTGTAAAATTAAGCTCAATTCAATACATTTTAAGTACCAACTTTACAGTACTTGTACTTCCTAGAATGCCTTACAATTTACAAGGTATAGTTTATCAAGTGATTAATATTTATTATTTCACTTAATTCTCACAAAAGTCCTATCAGGTAGGAATGGTCACCCTTACCTGAAGGTTAAGGAAATGATGGCTGAAAGACATTATGTGACTTCAAGGTCATATTATTTGATTGCAAGTGGCTGAATCAGTAGACCCTAGTTCTTCAGACTATGAATTATGTTCTCTCTACTCTCCCATAAAGGGTTGTATCCTATGCCTCTATCTACATGTGTCACCTATGGCAAGGTGAAATCTCTCCTGGCTTATTTTCTTATCTGTCAAATTAGAAGCTGGACTGGATGGAGACTAAGGTCTCTGCCAGCTCTAATATCTATAACCTGACATTCCCCATGGAGTTTGAAATTGTGAAACATTCTCAGAAATACTGGCAATAAATTGGGCTGTAATTATTAGTTACAGTTGTATTTATCTATGATCATTTACATGTTACAGATGGAAGAAACCATGACTAACACTATGAGACAAGTTATATATAAAGACATCAACAAATCTCCATGAGTTATTTTTATAGACACCAAATCTAGAGCACTTAACTCACATTCAAACATGAAAGACTTTTTTCTATTTTGTTCCCTGTCTTAAAAACTATTTCCTATTTCTACTTTCCTAAAAAAATTAAGATACCTTCTAGCTTTTCAGGAGAATATTAATCACTGCCTTCATTCCACATAACTAATCCATGACTTTTTAATTTTATCTTTTTAAACTCCTTGCAAAAAGAAACTCCATCATGGAGAAGTCAGCTGGTAACACACAGTTCCTGGGACCTTGGCCTGCTGGAAGCTAAGATATGAATCCCAGCCTAACACACACACATATACCCCATCTGTGTAACTGTGAGCAACTCACTTCTCCTTGAGCTTGTTTTATCATCTAAGATGTAGACCACAATCTCTGCTCTACTCATTCACATGTGAAGACAGCAGTATAGAAATGGAAGTTACTGCTAATGCTCATTGCTAATTTGATGAATGAAATGGCCACACTCAGAGGCCATTTTCTCCTCTAGGCATAAATCTTACCCATCTGATGCTCTATGTATTTAATGTACCATCATGGCAAAATCAAGTCAGTCAATAAACATTTATTAAGCACTTTGTGCCAGGCACTATGCTAAGAACCAGGAATATGAATTTAAAAAAGATAAAGGCAGTTTCTGACCTCAAAGAGTTCACAATCTAATGAGAGAAGACAACATTCATGAATATAAATGAAGCTGAAAAAAGAGAGGGAGGAAGGGTACCCAATATAAGGGCATGGTCACAATGTAGTCTTGGTTCTCTCACAATGTACTTATGTCCAATATATTATTATCTTAAATTAACCAAAAAAAGCCATAATATGTTTTCTTCCAAGCAGAAAGAACATTAGATTTGGAATCAGAAAGCTTGGATTCAAATCCTAGCTCTTCAATTTGCTACCTATGTGATCTCAGGCTTAGACTTTTTCAAAACTTTCATTTTCTTTTCTGCAGGATTAAGAGGTTAAACTAAATCATGTTGAAGATCTCCTGCAAGCTCTTGTGTTGGCTAAGAATTGGAAATCAAGAGGATACCCATCAACTAAACAAGCTGTGGTATGTAATTGTCATAGAATATGCTATAAGAAATGGAAAGCAGAATGATTTTTTTAAAAACCCTAGAAACACTTACATGAACTGAAGCACAGTAAAGTGAGCAGAACCAGGAAAACACTGTACACAATAACAGAAATACTGTACAATGAAGAACTATGAATGACTTAACTATTCTCAGCAATACAATCATCCAAAACAATACCAAAGGGCTCATGATGAAATATATTATTCACCTCCAGAGAAAGAACAGACACTGCCTGAATAATTGAAGCATGTTATTTTTCACTTTCTTTCATTCATTTTTAAAATTCAAGTCTCCTTGTGCAAAACAACTACCATGGAAATAATTTACATGACTGTACATGTATAACCCTATATCAGAGTGCTTACCATCCCAGAGAGGGTGTGAGAAATGAGCCTAACACCAAGCCCTCAACTGTGAGATACATGCTCACCTTAAACAAAGAATAATACATGTTGTGAAATCAGGAAAGCTTTTATTTATTTCTGTGTTCATTTCTCCTGAATAAACAGGTAACTCCCAAGTAAGACTATAGGAAGACCAAAATTTGTTCAGAGCAATGCAAGCTCTTTCTACTGTTCCATATTTTGTACTTCCCGCCACACCATCCACTGGTCACATGACTTCAGGTTCTCCTCTCTGATAGGCTTTCCCTCAAATGCTTGTCAAGCCTGTGCACAAGTTGCTGACCTTTAATCTGACTGTGCTGGGTCACAACTCTGATTAACTATCACAACTCAAAGCTGGAAGTTTTTACCCTGTGGAAACCGAATTCTTGTTTGTTTTCCCAGTCAGGAGAAGAGGGAGGGAAAGACAGAATTTGAAACTCAAAACTTTTTTTTTAATGTAAAAAAAATTGTTTTAACATGTAATTGGAGAAAAAAATAAAATATATTTTTTTAAATCTCTTGCAAATCTTAATTCCTTTGATCTAGCATGTGCTCCAGGGTCTTCAATTACTCATGATTCTTCAGTCCTTCTCTAAATGGCAAAAACTGACAAAGTCAAATTTACCAAGCACAAACTGATGCACTATTGAAGATGCTTTCCTTTGGGATAAAAGGGCAGTAATGTGGTTAAATGAAAATAAGAGACCACAGTTCTGGTTTCAGCTACTCCACTAATTTGCCATGAGACCCTGGATCAGTCACCACCTCTCTGGGTCTCAGTTTTTTTACTCTATAAATGAAGGAAGTTGGACAAGGTGATCTCTGAGGTCCTTCCAGCTCTTGCACACTATGCTTATTCCTTCCAGATTTAACACCCTATGCCTTAAGTTCCCTTCTAGCATTAAAAGTATAAGTGCAGTGAAGGTAGCACTAAATTTCATCTGCAAGTAACATAAATACATAGACACAAATGACTACTATAAATGGACTTGAAAGAAATCATGCTAACCATGCTCACTATCAAATCCAGTTCAACCTATGCATGAATCCCTAGCCTAATTACTTCTCTACCTTTACCGTAGCAGCCTCGCTTTCCTAGGCAAAGCTAATTCCTCTACATGTGTGTTTAATCCTCCTACTTTTTCCCTTTCCCCCTCTTCCTCTCCTCATTTGCCCTCCCTCCCTTCTCCTTCTCTCTTTTTCCCTCTCCCCCCATTTCTCTCTTCCTCCCTTCTCCCTTTCCACTCTCTCTTCTCCCTTTTTCTCTCCCCCCCTTCCCTTATCTTCAACAGATCTCTACATTTGCCTTCAAACATATCAGGTCTCCCTCATCCATGAGAAATCTTCACCAGACACTATGACCCCATCTCTCTTGTTCTCTTATCCAAACTTCTTGAAAAAGCTTTCTATTCCTCTCCTCTCACTCCAAACCTTTGCAATCTAGCTTCCAACCTCATCACTCAACTAAAGCGGATTTATCCAAAGTTATCAAAGATCTCTTAATTGCCAAATATAATGATCTTTTCTCAATCCTCATCTTCATTGATCTCTGCTTGCTGAATTTTACACTGGTGACTTCTGTCCCCTGGATACTCTCTACTCTCTACTGGTTCTCATCTCTCCTAGTCTTCTTTGCTGCTTCATCAACCACATCATGCCCACTAAACTGGATATTCCCCAAGGCTTGGTCCTAAGCCCTATTCTTTTCTCCCTCTACAATTTCTCTCTCAGTAAGCTGAACAATTTTTATGGGCTTAATTATCATTTCTATGCAAATAATTCACATACCGGAGTTTTAGTTCCACATCTTCTGCCAACTGGACATTTCCAAGTAGTTCTCCTTACTATAAGCATCCTAAACTCAACATATATAAAAGCAAACTCATTATCTTCCCCCAAAACCCTCCTTTCTTTCAAACACCTCTATTTCTGTCATACACCACCATCCTTCCAAGTTTATAGCCTCTGCATTATCCTCAACCTTAGCCTCTCTCATCTCACATATTCAATCAGTTGCTAAATCTTGCCATTTCTCCATCCACAACATCTCTTGCAAGCAGTATCTTCTCTCCACTCATACAGCCACCATCATAACTCAAATCTTCACCTCGTCTCGCCTAGACTATTGCAACTAGCTCCTAATGGTCTCCCTGCCTCGTCTCTAACCATTCTAATCTATCTAGTCTATCCTATATACAGTTACCAAAGTAATTTTCCTTAAGTACAAATATGACCATGTGAGTCCCTCACTCAATCAATTTCAGTGGCTTCTTATTGCCTCTAGGATAAAACATAAATTCCTACATTTATTTTTTAAAGCCCTTCACAACCTAACACCAACTTCTTTTCTTTCACTGGACATCATTTATTCAGCCTCCACTCTTTGATCTAAACTGGCCTCATTCACACACAGCACTCCATCTTCCCTGTTCTGTGCCTCTGCACTGGCAACCCACTCACCTGTAATGCCCTCCCTCCTTGTCTCTACCTCATGGAGTCCCCCTCCATACAAAAGAGCAGTTCAAGTACCAAGAAACAACAGTAAGTTACACACAAGATCTGACAGCATCTGCTATGAAAGAGAAGAGATCTCAAAACACAAGATCCCAAAAGGCAACAGTACAGGCTTACAATCAAGAATAACATTCTGCAAAACTGAGTACAATCCTACAGGGGAAAAAAATAGATCTTTGATGGAATAGAAGACTTGCAAGCATTTCGGTTTTTAAAAAATCAGCTAGGTGGCACAGTAGAGCATTGGCCCTGGAGTCAGGAGGACCTAAGGACAAATCCAGCCTCAAGGCACTTGACACTTACCTTGGGAAAGTCACTTAACTCCAACTTCTTGCCTTCTCCCTCCAAAAAAAAAAACTGATTTGACATAAAAGAACGAAGAGAAATATATGGTACGTACCAAATGATTATAAGGGATTCATAAGGACAGACTATTTACTGTTTATTATATATATATGTATATATATACATATATAATGTAAAATGTATATATAAGATTCTTTAATAATTGGGGGGTTCATATGTAAGACTGGGGAAAACCTGAGTAGGATGTGAATTTAAAAAGTAAAATCATTTAGAAACAGCTAAAAAAAGAGTATATATTTTATACAAATGAGGTACAAGAGGGACAATCAATACAGAGAATTAGATGGGGGAGGAGGGCTTGTATTTCTGGTAACCCACTTCATTGGGAATGGGTTTAAGAGAGAACAATACATATATATTTAGAAAGTTATAAAAATCTTCTAGATTCAGAAGAAATAAAATGGTAGGAACATAGGGAGGGGGAGAGGACAAGGAAGAGATCTTTAGAGGGAAGGGAGAGGGAATGGATAAAGGGGGGTATAGAAAGGTGTCTAGATTTATTTGGCAGGACAGGGGAGGGATCCTTGAAGGGGGTTAGGAAAGTAATAAGAGGTCCAGGTAGTGGGGAGAAGTAAAGTAGAGGAGGCAGAAGGGACAGGAAATGATATACACACAAACATAAAAAACAAAGATCAGGAGTAGAATATGTTTGGGAAAGTATATGTATATATGTCTACATATATAGACACATATGTATGTACATGTGTGTATGTATATATCTGTAGTCATAGAGAAACATATCTAAACTTTATTGTAGCCTTCTGGGGGGTGGGAGAGAGAGGAAAAAAGAACAAAGTAAAAAAGTGCACAACAAAGAACAAAAGAACTCACAAGGAAGCAAAGAAAAGATGGAAAATTTTCAACAAGTATTATTTATCATACAGACTTTCTTGAAAAGTTATTGTTACATAATTTGAATCCTCTCATGTTCTGCTATGCACAAGACATGCTTCTTTTTTCTTTTTAACCCTGGATTTAAGTTCTAATATTTAAGCTTATGATATGTTTTTGGTTCTTTTTTCTATTCTGTATTTGTGTTCTGGTATTTGAGTCTAAAATAAATTTTAAAAAAAGAAAAAAAGAATTTTAAAAATCTGAGTAGGAACTTAGAAATACAAACACAAGAGAAACCTAGAAAAATAAATTTATTTAAGCAAGTGGGAGGAGCTATATAAGATGATGTAGTGTAAACATTCAAATAGGGAAGAGAAACAAGCGTCTTTTCAGAATTTTTGTATCTTCAAAGGGAATTGAGAAAGTTAAATAAGAAAAACAGAGGTCCTGGTCTACTGAGGATTCTGTTCTGAGGATTCTAACAGAGGAAGGAAAAGAGAAGATAAAAGGAAAGCATTAATATAGAAAGGAGGGAACGGGGCAATGGAACTTGCTATTTCTCACATGTGGAGTATCTAAGAAGAAAAGCACACAAACATGGAGGAAAGGGAAGGCGGGGAGCAGACATCAGATAAACCTTACTCTTAGCTGTAATGGACAAAGGAGAGTTAAACATGCATACAAACCTAACAATTTGGTGTAGAAATACACCAAACTAAACAAGGAAACAAGGGGAAGGAATTTCCCCTGAAGGGGGCACACAATACTGGGGAAGAAATAAGTAACAAGCAAAACCAACTTCCTAACTCTGAAAGAAGGGATTTAAAAAAAGAGAGAAAAGAACTGCAATCTAAGAGTGTGCCTGAGGTTGTCTCTTAAACAACTGTAAAATTGCTGAAAAAACTGTGATATATGAATGTTAGAGAATATTATTGTTCCATAAAATGATAAAAGAGACAATTCTACAGAATCACAGGTAGTATGAATTAATGTATAATGAAGTAAGTAGAACCATGAAAACAATGTACACAGGGCCAGCAACACTGTAAAGAAAAATAGCTTTGAAAGAATTAAAAACTCAGATTAAGGCAATTATCAATGATGTCTCCAAAGGGCCTGTAATGAAGTATGTTATCTCCCTCCCAAAAGAGAAGTTGATGCTACAGAAAAAGACATACATTATTGGACAAGGTCACTGTGTGGATCTGTTTTGCTTAACTATGAATATATTACAAGGGTTTTGAAGAAAGCTCAGTTCACCTTCTACCTAAGGCCTTTCCTGATTCTGTCCCCCATGAAGTGGTTGGTAAATCTTAACTTGTATTTATTTTGTATATATTTATTTATATATACATATATACATATGTATATATGTATATATATATATATATACGTGTATATATATATATATATATGTATATGTTGCTTCCCTCAATAGAATATTCATTGAAGTCAGGGACTTTTTTCACTTTTATTTTGATATCCTCAGTTACTAGCACACATGTTTAATAAGTACTTGCTGATTGATTAACCACCAGGTCCTGACAATTCTACTTTTTTATCAGTTTTTTCTGACCAACTCATATTGCAAACACCCTAGATTAGGCCATCACATCTTTTGCCTGCATTAGTGTAATGAACTTGTAACTTGTTTCTGTCTCCAGTTTCTCCCCTTTACAAAACATCCTTCACCCAGCTGCCAAAATACTCTTCCTAATGCACAAATTCCCCTGTTTAAAAACCTTCAGTAGCTCCCTATTGTCTACAGAATAAATTACAAGTTCTTGACTTGTCATTCAAGGCCCTCCTCAGTATGGAGCCACTCCATTCTTGCCTTTCATCCATTCTACATTCCAGCCAGAACAAACTATTAGCTATTTCCTGAAGTCATCCTGTGCTTTTCTACCTCCATACTTGGAATGCCTTCCTCCTATGCTGAAATAATAGTTGATATTTAGATAGCATTTTAAAGGTTGCAAAACACACAGAAATACATATGCTATATACATATATACACACATATGTATGTTTATACATAAGTGTATATATGTATATGCATACATATGTGTGTCTATACGCATGTGTGTCTATTCATATATATATATATATAAGTGTGTGTATATATATATATCATCTCTTTCTTCAAGGCCCAGGCCAGGCACCATTTCTTCATCAAGCCTTCCCAGGTTTCCCACTACCCCACCCCTCCAAAGCTGCAAATGACCTTTCCATCCTTAAATTTTCCTGGAACACTCTATCTGGATCACTCCTTGGTCATTATTACACTCTACCTTGTACTACTATATTTATCTCAGTCAAAGTCCTATTCAACCATTATCACATTTATCTTTCAATCCTCCACTGTCTAGAGATGATGCTTAATAAGGAGAGTTGTTTAAGTGGTGAAATGAACACAACGCTAGAACTCATTACAGTTCATTTCATACTCTTCAATAGTAATCATATTTACTTTGAATACAACTTATCATAAGAATCATAAAGTTTAAAGTTTTAAGGGAACTTAGAGATAAACTAGTCCAATCAAGAACCAAGAAAGGCAGAGCAAACTACCCACTGTCATGCAGTTAATAAGCAGAAGAGGAAGGAATCCAACAGAGGTCCACACACTTTAAACACAGTCATCTTTCCAATACATTACAACTTCTGTAAGACATTTGAATCATTTGAATATTAACTAACAACTATGTGATCAGAAACTATATATACTTTCCCATATAGCTGGCAAACAACCATCATCTAATAAAATCTTGATGCCTCAAGATTAGACAAACAGGCAAAAAGTATGTATTACTGTTTTACAAATCTCCTTTTGTCATCTTAATCTTAAAATGGAATGCTTTAGCAAATGGTGCCTTTTAACTAACCTCTCAAGTTTCTTAAGGTGTTAACCTTAAGAAAAGAATGTAAGATTCTGTTGACACAAAATGATTGACTTTTTTGTGCAATTACACAAGCAATTACAAAACTTTATTTTTAATTTGTCACCTCTAGTAATATTTTCAGAGTCAGTCTCATAAAGGAAAGAAAACCCCCTGCATTTAGTGTGAGAAGATGTGGGTTCAAATCCTAGCACTATTATGTATTACTTTTGTGACCCTGGACAAATCATTTCTTCTCTTTGACTTTCAATTTCCTCAGCTATAAAAAGGGTGGGATGACATGACCACTAAGATTCCTAATACTCTGTGTTCCTCTCAGAGGACCTCTCAGCCATTTAAAATCCTATGAATCAGCTATAAAGAGACAGAGATGCTATAATTAAAGGAGCAATGGTGTTCTGCTTTCAATGTTAGCTGTCCCCTTCACCCCACTCCAGGAAAAACATTCTGTCCAGGGTCACTTAGCTAAAAAGCAGTAGAGCCGGGATTTAAGCACAGGAACACCATATTACCTCTCTCAAAATGTTTTTTTATTGAATTGCTTTATTTTATCTCAGTATAACTCTCAGAGATTTGGGAAATAATGGCTGTTTGACTCCCTTAAGAATAGCTGGGACTAGAATATGGTTCTGCTTTCTTTGGTGTGTTTTCCTTTCTTGTTTATGTTCCCACTGCCCAAAAAAGCCAATTGTTTTAAACAAAAAGAATGTTGGAAACATTAAGACTTTTTATCCCAAAGGACCAGGAAAAGACTGTACCTTCACAACCATAAAGCAGAATCCAGGTCCACTTCCTCCAACCCAAGAGGTTTAACAAAATAAAAATAAACACTCCATTTTTTAGTTTCCAAGAATCAGCCTTCCTATCAGATGAACACATCCTGTCCTCAATCCACACCCCACCCTCATATCACCCCTTAGTAAATGGGTTGAATTAGCTGCAGTTAGAAAAAGATCATAGAATTGCTGTCCTAGAATGTGAGCGCTAGAAGAGAGACCTTAGAAAACAAAACGTTAGAACTGAAAGGGACCTTAGAACATAGAAGAAATACTAGAACTCAATGAGGTCTTAAAATATAGAATGCTACAAGTTAATGAGATCTAGTCTAAACTCCCTCATTTTACAGAGCAGGAAATTAGGGTCCAGAGAAGAAATATGGCTTGCAGAAGCAAGATTAGCATGCTGGCCTCATGACACATAGCCCAGTGATCTTTAATTATCAGCTACTAAATACAGGACCTGTTTCTTCTACAATGCTAGCAAAATGTAGGCACTAAATAATATCTATTAAATTAAAGAAAAAAATTGTATTTATGTAATATTGGTTAGGCACAATCCCAGGATAGTAAAAACAACATAAGAATGCTGAATTAGCCATCCTACTCAGCTTTCTCATTGCTAAGTTCTATGATGTATTTCATGTTCTCTTCTCTAGGTTCATAAATGTGTCAGGTTGCTTCAAACTCACTTATAATACTTCCTTCAATGACTTATAACCCACTTCCTTCACTAGATGCATAGAAACAAGTTCTGAGACGTCACCACAACCAATGTTAGACTGCAATACAGTTTCCGGCAATATGTCAGTGCTATCAGTTAAATTACTTTATATTAACCACATTCCAATCCACAGGGATCGTTTCAAGACTAAATAAGATTTAAACATATCTGTCCAAGCTTTGCTAGTTATTAATTCCCTGAGCAAGCCAGACACATGTCTGTTCATGTTTAAAGAGTAACCTTTGAGGAGCTTTCCAGGGTGCTAACTTCAGAGTAGAAGCATCCTAGAATATTAGCAGGAATCCCAAGAATCATATAGCTGAAAAGGACCTCAAAAATGGTCTAAGCCCCACATGATACACACACTCCCAACAATGACCACACAATCTCTATGGACATCCCGGAATGAGGCTCACTTTACCACCCAAGGCAACCTGTCCCCCTGTTGGACAAATATAATAGTGAGAAAATCCTTCTACTGAACTATAATCTCCTTCCCAGGAATAGGCCTTCTAAACTCCAATTCAGGGTCCTTGCTTTCACTTTTATATAGCTTCCTATACTTTTAAACAGTGTTTAAAGTTCTGGAATTTAATCTATTTAGAACGTCACAGGGCTTCTGGTTACAGTCCTAATTACTCTATCAAGCAATGTGGACAATCACACCCAGATACATTCAAACATTATAATCAGAATTCTCCCAGGATCACTTTAAATGCTTTCCAGTGATTCAAAGAAAAAAAGTTGACTGAAACTATTTCAATTCAATTTCATGTGTAAAATAACTTATTTTTTTTAAAGCAAGGGTAACACAGGTGCTGCCCTACAGTTTAGCTTTCAAACTGCCTAAGTAAGAGATCTCTTTCCATACAGCCATTTGTAATAAACCTGTGTTTTTAAGGGGCCTACTAGCTCCTCCCATCATAGTCCTTTCCAGTTCCTACCTCCATGCTTTTTACACAAGTGAGCCCCTGTATGTGGCATGTGCTTCCTTCTGACCTTGACCTCAGAATCTTAGGATCCTTGAAAACACAACTGAGGTGGCACACTCTACAAGAGACTTTTTCTGCCCACTCCCCACCTCAATGTTTAGTACTCTCACCCCCTTGAAATTATTTTGCATCCCCCAGCAGAATGTAAACTCCCGAATGGCAAGGGCTGTTCCATTTTTGTCCTTACATTTCCAGGGTTTAGCACTTTGCTTATTGCATAGCAGCGCAGTTAACAAATACGTTCACTGAATTTTGTTGTTATTGAGGATGGGAGAAGGAAAGGTAAGATCAGTTGAGAAGCTTGAACTGGAACCTGCTGCTTGAAATTTTATCTCAGCAGGCTAAGTAATGCCTTGAGTTAAAGTCAATAAGCAGAAGTCAGTCACAAATGGTCTATTTTCTCCTGCAACTGGGACACAGAAACTGGGAACCTATTCATAGCAATAAGAAATTATTTGCAGTCCTATATGTCTTAAAACACTTTTCTCCCACCAGCTTTATGAGATAGGTATATTTATTTCCACTGTTAAGGTGGTAAAACTGAGGTTTAGAGAGGTGAAGAAGAGATTTAAAACAGTAAGGGATAGAGCCAGGTTTCAAACTCAGATCTTCTGCTCTTTCAGTTCCCCTGAGCTGTTAGTCCAGAGCAGTCTAGTTTCAAGAACAAGAAGCCTCATTTTTGTACAAACTTTACACTTAATATAATTTCATGTTTCATAAGTTCCCTTTCCAAGCACTCAGATATTATGGCAATATTTCCTACAAAAGAGAGGCTCCAAAAGATCAAAGAACCAAATTTGTCTGCTTTGCTGTATTCTACCAAAAGCAAGAGAGTTAATGGCTAGCTAGTATTAACTTGAGACTTTCTGAATCTCATTTGCTGACTGACCCTGTCTCACAGAAGGGCAAGTTTTTTTCACTTCCCTGTATTATTCAGGGAGGATCCTGGTCTTCCTCACAGACCAGAGGTCAATGCTGGCTTCTGCAAATAAAAGAAGCAACAGCTCAAGCCCTTGATTAAGCCTTTTCTTTATTCCAACTCATAAGGTCAGGACTGCCAGTTTTACTAGTCCCATTTGGTTTTGGTTCTGACCTATGACTTTATCAGTATGTAACTGCTGGTGTGGAAACTCTCTCCATCAATGCAAGATAGTATCATAGGTTTATAACCTATAACATTAAAGGAGTAATGTGGCATAAAGGCTAGTGGGCTGATACTCGAGTCAGGAAAACCTGGGTTTAAGTTCTGACAGATAGTGTCAGACAAGGAAGTAACAATATCACTTGAATTTTCAGGATTCAAAGCAATTCTAAGACTATTCTCCATTTTACAGGTAAGGCAACTGAACTTCAAGTGACTTGCCCAAGGTCAGGCATTTCAGAAGTTTCAAAGCCAGGTTCAAATTCAGTTCCAAGTTCATGATTCCTCAACTGCACCATGCTGGATTCCTATTTTAGCAGGTGAATATTTGGGGAAGAGTATTAATAGGTGAAATGTATCTAAGAGTAAGACCAAGATTGGGAGAGGACTGAAGAATCAATTGAAAGGATTGCAGATGCTTAACATGGAGAAGAAAGGATTTAAGGTAAATAGAATTATCTTCAAGTATAGGAAAGGCAGTCTTGTAGAAAAGGGAATGGACTTGTTTTCCTTGCTTTCAGAAGCCAGAGCAGAAGTTACAAGAAGGCAGTTTTCAGGGGGAAACTGCCTAAAAATAAGAACTGTCCAAAACTGAAAGGGATACATCAGAAAGCAATGAGTTTTTGGACTCAATGAGTGTTGGTGATGGATATTGTCAAAGGGATTCTAATTTAAGCTTAATGACTTTCACAGGTCCCTTTCAGCTGAAAGATTCTATGGTCTGTGGCTCTACTAAAACCTAAAGCTACATGGTGCTCTGAATACAATGCTTAATAAATGTCCTGTACAACTCTTTTATAAGAAGTAACAAACCTTTCACTCTAATGCTTTCCTTATCTCAAACTACATCTTTAATTTTCATTCATTCAACAAATAATAATTTAACACATGCTATGGACAAGGCCCTAAATATATCACATGGGCTTTTCTTATCTGTAGGTATGTGTCATATCATGAAAAAACACTGATGCAAGAGTCAGGACACGTGAGTTTGTGTTCTAGCTTTGCCACTAATTTCCTGTATAATTTGAGGCAAGTCACTTAAATTCTATGTATTTCACTTTTCTCTCCTGAAAAATAGGGTTGGAGAGGGGCTCTTTAAAGTTCCTTCCAGCTCCAAAATTTTGTAAAATTGGATTTTTAACCTTTTTTCAAGTTAACTGCAACCCAAGAAAAATATAAAACAAGTGCTATGCAGGTTTCCCTCTTACTTCTTCACTACAAGCAGGAAATTTTCCAGAGTTCTGCAGATACTTCAGCACCTTGTTTGTATATATTCAATGTACTTTTTAAATAAAAAAAAACCCAAATTCATAAAGAAAATGGACTAGATTTATTCAACTCAGCCCCAGAGAAGAAAAGTAAGACCTAAGAGTAACAGGTAGGGGTTAGAGGGAGGCAAATTTCGTTCAGTATCAGAAAGTCCTTCCTAACAATTAGAGCTGGCTGTAATGAGCAGACTCAAGAGTATTGTAACATTTTTCTGTAACTGGAAGTGTTTGAGTAGAAAGTGGATAATTGCTTGTAGACCATCTTACAATGGGTTTAAACTTCAGATTGGGGCCAGCCTAAATGAGCTCTAAGATCCCTTCTTGATCTGGCATTTGTCAAAATACTCTGGAAATACCCTGTTTTCCAGAGATAAGGCCCAGCAGGCAGTCTTGGCATAATCTTTTGTGCCCAAGATGCTTCCATGATCTAACTTTCTATATTTTAAGGGTCCTTACCAACCTAACATTCCATATTTCAAAGTCCTTACTAATTCTAAAACTCTATGTTCTAATGTTCCCTTCTATGATTCAATGAAGGTTGCAACACTAGAGTCACGCAGCCTAACAGTAATAAAACTTGGAGGCCAATGTTCCAGTAAAAATGTCAGCCCCACCCATAGGCTCTTCCCCTTCTTAACTTCCACAAGAACAAATCTCAAAACACTGAAATAAACCAATTCTATAATGTTTACTATAACAGATGTCTAAGACACAAAAGGTTAATTGCTTTGGAAAAAGGCTACCCTGGAGATGGGGTAAAGAGGAGCATAGTATCTAGGAATAGAAGAGACAGGGCTTTCTGACATTTCTAAAGGAAAGAGGGGGAAAAACCGTTAAGATTATACATAGCTAATACATTCAAGGGTCATCAGCTGGGGCAAAAGTAACAGGAAAATATGACAGTAGAGAAACCAGTGTAGTATAATACAACAGAAAGAGCACTGGGATTGAACTCAGAAGCCCTGAGTTAGAATCCTAGCTCTTTCACTAGCTACCTGAATGACAGTAAGTAAATCATAATTCCTAGAAAGTATGACTGGAAGGTACTATGTAGGTTAAACCCTGCATTCTCATATAAGGAAACTGATATCCCAAATAACTAAGTGATTTGCACAAGGTCACACAGATGGTTAGCAGCAAAGCTGACATTCAAACTCAAGTACTATGTTTCAAAGCCAATGTTCTTTCCACCACACCACTATTCCATCATTCTCCCTCTCTAACCTCAGTATTCTCATCAGTAATATAAGGGTGTTGGAACAGAAGGCATCTAAAGACCCTTCCAGCTCTCATTTCACCAAAAACATTACCATCCTTTTAACTGTAGAAACTATAGTTTCTAAGTCAGTAAGATGGTAATAATGTAAACAAAATTTCATTGTGGTCTAGAAATGAAACTTACAAGGAGCTTTTTAAAAATTCAACCCTACAGCTCTAGGACTTCAGGTGAATTTTGGTGATAGAATTTACTGATTTGAATTAAACAAAACTAACATTCCACTTGGTGTCATTCCCAAATTCAGTTAGAGCAGAACAGCTACAAACCTTCTGTCTTCATACCTCTTCTGTTTTTTATACACATGAAGCTTTCTTTTTAAAAGTGGGGCTATAAAAATCTTAAAGAGGAGAACACAGTCTTACCAGACCAGGCAGACACACTAAACATCAAGCAACTAGATAGTGAAGGAAGTGCAGGCATTCAGTTTGAATTCCAGCCCTAATACTATCTGGCTTTGTGGACTATTGGCAAGTCGCTGCACCTGTTTCACACACACCACCCCTCCAGCATATGGATAATTACACCTACATTCTCTATCTCTCAAAGGATTATTTTTTATAAACTCTGAAGTGATATAGCACCTTGAATAATTTTCTCAAAGTGGGCACTACTTTTTCCAATTAAAATCATGATCCTTCCCCATTAAGGAAGGGGGCCTACTACGGTGGGCCCTGAAACCCATGAACGGTGGAAAGGATGAACAAACTGGCATAGAAATGTGATAGAATATTATTGTGCCCTAAGAAATGACACATGAAGAATTCAGAGAAACTTGGAAAGTCTTGTACAAACTGATGCAGAATAAAGTGAGTACACCAAAAGAACAATTTATACCATGATCACAATAAAAAACAACGAAAGACTCAAGAACAATGAAGTACCTAAATATGACTACAAAGGACTAAAGGAAAAATGCCTCTGGCCTCTTAGTAGAGAGGCAATGAACTATAAGTTTCAAGCTTGGTCAATGAGTTAACTTGCTTTTGCTCAACTATATTGGGGGGAGATAGAAAAAGGAAGTCAATGGAAATGAGGTAAGTGGCACGATGGATAGATTTTGGAATTCAAATCCTGGCTCAGATACTTAGTAGCTATATGAACTTGGACAAGTCACTTAAACCTATATGCCTCAGTCTCCCATTTGTAAAATGGAGATAGTAATAACAGCTTCGATCTCTCAGGGCTTTTATGATAAAATAAGATATCTGAAAAGTGCTTTGTAAACCTTGAGATGCTATATAAACGCTAGTTATCATGATCTTCATTGTAGAATCACACCTTTGGTGATTAATACCTGTGTGATTGTCATTTAACCCCCCTGAACCTCATTTTTCTCATTTGTAAATGAGGCTGGACTGGATGGTATTGGAGGCTCCCTTCCAGCTCTACATTTACAGTTATATATATATATATATATATATATATATAGTCATATATATAGTCATATATATAGTTATATATTTTTTAAAATCATCAGCAAAGCATTTTTTTCAAAGGCACTGGCCTTGTAGTCAGAGGTTTTGTCCTCAAATCCCAAGTCTACCATTTAATATCTTGTATGATTTTGAGCAAGTCATTTCGCCTCTCTGTGCCTTAGTTTCCCCAGGTATAGAGTAAGAGAGTGGGACCACATGATGCCTAAGGTCTCTTCCAGCTATAAATCTGTGATCCTATCATCCTCTATAATTCAGTGGTCTTTGAAAGTTAGACCAAAAAAAAAATCACCCTGCAATCAACCTGAGAATGAAGCCTCTCTGAACTCCATCCATTTCTAGACCTATATTTAAGTCTTTCCAGCTTAGTAGGACCTGCCAGAGCTTTCACTCCACTGGCAATTTTCAAGTATCCAGTATTACCTCCTACCCAAAATTAGGTATTAAAGTAGGACTTCAGAGAAGTGCCAAAAAAGTTTTTGAAAAATGAACTATATATTATAAAGATGAGAAGCACAGTGATTATAAACACCATTTCCCTTAAATAGCTAGATGAGAGAAAAATGCTGAGGACAAAACTTGGGCTTTCATGTCTTAAAGACTTCACAAAGTCCAGCAGTATCCAAATACACACCAATTTTCACGTCAGGATACAATTCATGTATCAGGGAGCTGCAGGCAGATTTCCCCTCTCCCTTCTTATAATAAAAGTTGTCAGTTTCTTTTTAAATAAACTAAGATTAATCTCACAGCTCCCACTGTAATATTTCATGAACCTAGCTACCTCTACAATGAGAAGTGCTATTAAACCAAGCTGTAGCACCCAAGACTAGTTACAGAGAAAGGCACTGAGACCACAGCAATGACCCATTGGCAATAATGGTAGTAGTAGCTAACATTGGCATAGTGTTTTAAGGTTTGCAAAGCATTTTATATGTTATCTCACTTGGTAAGGCACTTAAGTTGGAAAAGCATATCCTTACTATGTATTGATTCATGCATTCATTCAATAAACATTTATTAAGCCTTTGTACAAAATACTATGCTTGGCACTTGGAGAGATACAATGTTTGTGTAAGACACAATAAGAACACTCAAGAAGCCCAGAAGAAGATACAAACTCAAGTAACTGTAACACAATACCCAATGTTTAGGACAGTGCCAGGCGCAAAATAAGCATTCAATAAATGCTATCAAAGCATTTTATGACACCACTCCCCACCCCCATTTCCTTCAGTATGGTGGAAGAAGCAAGCAACGGAATGAGTCCAAGGACCGGGGTTTAAATTTGATTTTGCCACCTTTGTGACTTTGGACAAGTTATGTTCACTCTCAGGGTCTGTTTCTCCTCTCTCAAATAAAAAGAATTGGAATAAATAGTATTTTCCTCAATCATTTTCCTTCTCTGCCTGCACCTGAGTTCTCTCTTCTCAAAGAGGTTTTTTATGAAGAGCACTTCTAAGTTCTAAAGTTCTAGGGATTCCTTTCCAACCCTTCCCCTACCCTCCCCACCCCCGGGGGCCTTTCAGACCGTCCCATCTCTGCCCTATTTTTAAGATCCCAGGATTTAAAATCAGGAGACCTGCATGCCAGTCCCTCCTTTGCCACTTAAAAACTACCGAGTTTTCAGCAAGTCACTGCCCCTTTCTGAGCCTCAGTTTCTTCACATGTAAAAATAGCATGCCCCAGTTCTACAGTGTTTTAAAATGTTGACAAAGCAAGTTTCTCACAACAACCCTAAGGGGTAGTTTGCTATTATGGGGTGAAATTGTTATTTTCTCTATTTGACAGATGAGCAAAGTAGCGACTCTCCCAGGACCAGCTATTAAATGTGGGACGGGGTATTCTGACAACAGTTTTCCTCATCCCAATATCAGGGCTCTTACCATTAAACCACACTGCCCTTCCGTAAAATGAGGGAGGTTGAAGTAGATACCAAGATACTGTGACGCCTCCTGCTCACGTGTTCCCTCTCTATGCGACCCTCGCACTAGATAGACTACCATTCCCCGCTCCCCCTTCCTCACCGCCCGTGGAGTTTCCTGCTGCTCCCCTCCCCGGGGGCCCCGACCCGCCCCCACCCGGGCCCGGGAAGCGCCTGACCAGCTGCCGGCCCCCCCAGCACACACTCCAGTCCTCTCTAGTTACCATGGCAACTTCCCCCCTCCATTCCACAGCTCGCGCCGCCACCCCCACTCCCGAGCAGACGAGGCCCTTCCTGTCACTGCAACAAGTCCCCCGGGCCCGCGGCCTCTCCAACCCGGCTTCCCCCAACCTCATCCCGGCCTCCCCAGCTCCAGGCCTGCCTGCCCGCGCTCACCTGATCCTGGAGCCCATGGTCCCCCGGACTCCTCATGGGCCCCGGCCCCACTCGGCGCAGCCCGGCCCCTGCCTCTCCCTGCCTGCCTCTCTCTCCCCGCCCCGCCCCTCTGGCCCCCTCCCGGGTCTATTTCACTCGCTCGGTCCCGGGAAACGCCATGGTTGCTGGGGCGCGTCCCCGCCACCGCGCGCGCGCGCCTAAATCCCACGGCTCAGCAGCCTCCCTCCCCGCCACACTCAGATAAGAGGCAGAGGCAGAGCGGCTCAGACACGCGCCCAACCCGCCCCGCCTCCTTCCCGCCGCGTGAGGCCTGCCGGGATTTGTAGTCCAGGACCCTCTGGGCTTAGCCAGGGGAATTCGGGATAGGGCAGAGCAAGGGAGTGGGTAAAAGAAAAAAGAAAAGCTAATTAAAAGGCAGTCGTAGGACCCAGGGAGTTTGAGCTGGTAGAAAAACAACAGATTAGTCCAAGAGTCTTATTTTACAGAAGGGAAAATGAGGTTCATGGAGGAGAATTGACTTGGGAACTAGGAGAGTCAGCATGCAAACCCATGTGGTCTGATTCCCAAATCTAGTGTTCACAATATTCGTGCGTCCTTTCCTTTCCTAGACCTATCCGCTTATTGCCAAGTCTTGTCATTTCTACCTTGCATCTTGTATCTATCAGCCTCCCTTCTCCTATCAGACATCGCAGCCAGCCGGGTTCAGGTCTCTGCACTATTACCATAGCCTGCTCTGGGTCCCCCTGCCTCAAGTCTCTCCCCACTCCAATTCAGCCTGCAGTCTGCTGTCAAAGTGATCTTCCTAAAGAGCAGTCACCCACCCCACCCCCATTCCAGAAACTCCAGTGTCCGGCCCCTCCAGGTTCAAGTATAAAACCCTCTGGTTTTGGAAAGCGCTTCGTAATGTGGTCGGTTCTTACTTTTCCTGTTTTTTTACCATCTCACTCGCTCTACTTACTCTACTGATCCAGTGACATCCGTGTCTTTGCTGTTCTTCAAGCAAAACACTCCATCTTCCAACTCCAGGTATTTTCACTAGCTGTTCACCTAGACTGGAATGCTTTCCCTCCTCCTCTCCTTTTACTAACTCTCCTAGCTTCTTTCAAGTTCCAGCTGAAGTCTCACCTTCTGTAAGAAAACTTTCCCGGGCCTCTGAGGGAATCTCAAGAGGAAGAGTTAGGAAGTGCCTATCCTCTGAGATTAGTTCAAGGTAGATATGTAGATATATATGTGTACATATACATATACAAACAACCATGTACCTATAGAAAAACAACTACGAACTTATATATGTGACTGTGCAAACAAGTAGGTACAAACAAGATAGATATTATATAGATACATATATGTATGTATGTTTAGCAAGATACAACTATGTACTAGATACAACTATGTACAAACAAAATAAATACATATATGTATAAATCTATCTTTGTACACACATATATGTATCTGTCTTGTTTTTACCTAGTTGTATACATGTTGTCTCTCCTATTAGATTGTGAGATCCTTGAGACCAGTAACTGTTTTTTGTCTTCTTTTGTAACCCTAGTGCAAGCACAGTAACTGTCATATAGTAAGTGATTAATAAAGGCTTCTTGTCTTGACTTGAGGAGACCCAGCAAATATTTAAGTGGCTCACTAACCTCCTTCCTTAACCATTGTTTCCTTCCCTATCCCTCCAACTCTCCTTTAAAGGAGGATTTGCCTTCCACTAGTTTCTGTTAGGCTTCCACTATCCAGACAACATACCTTTCCCTACAATTCTATATGGAAACCAACTCCTCCCTACAAATACCTACATTTCAGTACAGTGAGAACCAAGACCATTTATTCTTGTAGAATCATTGCTGTGGTTGCTACAGAGCTTGTCCATAGGTGTGTATGTATGTTAGTATAGATATGTATATATGTGTATATGTATTCTTCAACAATCTCTGCAAATGGACAAATTGAGCCCAGTATTAAACAAAAGGAAGAAATGAGCTGAATTGTCTTTTGGAAAATACAGAGCTTTTTTTTATGACTACAAATTACTCACAAAAAGCTTCATCTTTTTAATTCTGGTGTTCTGTAGCTGTGAGTCATGAAACACTACAGCTTCCACAGTATTCAAAATGAGGGTCACTCAGAGAGCAACAGAGGAGTCTTCATACTATTGCTGAAATCTGATACCCCAGCTACAGAATTCATGCCTCTTCACTGGCTGCTCCCCCCATCCCCACCCCCACCCCACCCCATGACTGGAATATTTTCCTACCTCTGCACATCTGTCTCCTGACTTCTTTCAAGATTCAATGAAAATCCTACTTTCTTCAACATATCTTTCCTAGTCACCTGCCTGCACACACACACACACACACACACACACACACACACACACACACACACACACACACACTTTCTTAGATTGCCTCTAGTTTATCCTTATTTGTACATTATTGTTCCCAAGTTGATTTGAGGCCTTTCCCAGTACATCATTCTCAGCTCAACACCAAATCTCTTCCCTCTAGTGGTGCCTCCCCTCTAAGTTAAATTTATTCTTACACTATATCTTATATATAAAAGTTTTTGCGTGTCATCTCTCCCATTAGATAATAAACTCCCTCAGGGTAAGGATGTGCTTTTGCCTTTATATCTCCAGTGCTTAGCAGGGTTCCTGTAGCACAATATGAGGCACATATCCAGTGCTTAATAAATGATTGTTGACTAACTCTCTCCTCCTTCCATTTTTATTCCTTTATGGAGGCTGTCTCCATAACTTTCTTCTGCAGAAATACCTATACCTCCCCTATGGAGACCCATGAAGATCCCCTTCCCAGATAGTTCTGTAAGATATAACACTAGGTCTAGAGTCACAGAGATCTGATTTCAAATTTAACCCTCGGATTCTCTCTGTGTGACTCTGGGCAAGTCACTTAACCTCTTTCTGCCCTTCCTGCCTCAGTTTCCTCAACTTTAAAATAGAAATAATAATAGCACCTATCTCACAGGATTATTGTAGAGATCAAATGAGATAAGATTTGTTAAAGGCTTAGCACAGTGCCTGGCATATAGTAGGAGCTTAATAAATGCTTATTTCCTTCCTCATTTTTTATATATATCCCCTATAGGAACACCAAATTCCTGTAGAAATGATCTGCTTCTACAACTCTGCCACAAAAACATAGGCCCTCCACCTTATCCCATATAGAGAAAGGTTCAATTTAATTTTGAAGGTATTTATTGGAGGCCATCTGAACCTATGCAGATTACCCACCTATCCCCCTCCTGCCCCACTGCTTACTAGGGCTTCATTCTAGAACCTGGTTCCCCTTTATAGAGCACAGGAATCTAACTATACCCTTCAGTAACCAACCACTTCCCAACTCTTCCTCTTGAGATTCCCTGTTACCTATAAATGTAACATATAATTCACCACTTGAGGAGATCAGAGAAGTGTGGTTTGGTCTAATACAGCATTCAGATGGCAAAAGGGACTCCTATTCATGCTTTGGTTATTCTTGTTCTACCATACAAGTCAGAGAAGGCTACCTGAAGGAGCACATGGGTATTTAATTTAATTTAGAATAGTTGTTTTTTTTTAAATTTGAGTTGCAAGAAAATTCTATTTGTCATTGTCAGAGAACTTAGTTTCAAATCCCAACCTGTGTGACCTTAAAAAATTCATCAAACTTCCAAAGACTTCAGTTTATCTGTAAAAAGAAGAATTATACTAGAGTATATAGTGTAATGGATCGACCACTAGACCTGAAGTTAGAAACATCTAAATTCAAATCCTGTCTCAGATACTTACTAGCTTCATGAATCTGATTGACCTCTTGTCAGCCTCAGTTTCCTCAGTGGCAAAATGAGGATAACAGCAGCTCTTACCTCACAGAGTGGTTGTAAGGATCAAAAGGGATATTTTATGTAAAGCATTTTAAAACGTTTTAAGCAATGTGTATATATTTGAGTTGCTATTACATTGTCTTTGAAAACTAAAATCTCATAATCCCTGGTCTCTCTAATTATTACCTCAGTACTCATAAGTACTGGTGGTGTAGTAGATAGAACAACTATCTTGGAATCAGGAAGACTCAAATCTGATTTCAGACACTTACTAGCTATGTGACCATATTAAAGTTATTTAATCCTGTTTGCCTCAGTTTCCTCATTTTACAAATGAGGAGGAAAAGGACAAACCCCTTCAGTATCTTAGCCAAGAAAATCCCAAATGGGGTCATGAAGAGTCAGATATGACTAAAAAACAATTAAACAACAATAAAAAGTTAACAATATTCTACCTCAGCACAACTCCAAAGTGTCAGATGAAAACAAAAATTAGTAAGTGACCAGTCAGTCAAGAAGCTGTGCTAATCACTGTGGGTACAAAGCAAGGCAAAAGTCCTTGTTCTCAAGAAGTTCATGTTTCAATAGGGAGACATATTATCATCTATGGATAAATAAGAATTAGACAAGATAAAGTGCAGATCCTCAACAATGGGAACAATGTGGTAACTCCTACTTGTACTCACCACCCTTCACCTGCCCAACCCAAAGAGATTCCTATTGTCCTGGATCTTGTTCCTGGCATTTATCTTGTCTCAATTCCCAAAGAAAGACGTTTTCTTCCCAGAGCAAAGGCACTAAGATTAAGGAGGAAATAACAATATAAAAGTCATCATAGTGGTTAGGAGGTTGTGTTCATCCTTATCGAAGAGGACCATGACATCAGAGAAATGATGACATTACTTGCACTTGACTTTGTTTTGAGTGAGGTAAGGCTGTGCAAGTCACCAGCCTCACTTTTCCTCCTGAGCCATCTGGATCCAGTGACCAGATATTCATCAGGATAACTAGAAATGGTTCAGGATTCAATGGGAGATCTTGGTCTTTAAAGTCAGGCCTTTTCAGGAACTCACTTAAAGTGAAGTAGCACCCTTTCAATGAATAGGCCTCTTTAAAAGGTAGTCAGGGGGTGGCCCCTTTAATAGAAAAGAAAAAATAAAGATGGGGTTGGTGAAAATGAAAGACGGGATTTTAGCAGGGACTTGAAGTAATCCAGGGAAACCAGGAGCTAAAGATAAGATGGGAAGATATTCCAAACATGGAGTCAGCTAGGAAAAATGCCCAGTGGGGAGGTGGATTGTCTTATGAGTAGAACAGCAATGAGTTAATCAATCACTTAATAAACATTTATTAAGCACCTACTACAAGCCAGTAGTACTGAGCACTAGGGATGTGTGTGTGTGTGTGTGTGTATTGCCGAAGAAGACTATGCCATTAGAGAAATAATGACGTGACTTGCACTTGACTTTGTTTGAGTGAGGGAGGGCTGTGCAGGTCACCAGTCTCACTTCTCCTCCAGAGCCATCTGAATCCAGTGACCAGCTATTCATCAAGATGACTGGAGATAACCCAGGATGAGACAATTGGGGGTTAAGTGACTTGCCCAAGGATACACATCTAGTGAGTATCAAGTGTCTGAGGTGATATTTGAACTCAAGTCCTCCTGACTCCTGCACTGGTGCTTTATCCTCTGCACCACCTAGCTGCTACTAGGGAAACAAAGACAGACAAAAGACAGTCCAGGGGGCGGAGCCAAGATGTGGGAGTAGAAAGACTCACATTTGCTATCTCCGAACCCACAGCCCATGGATTTCCTGTAAAAAGAACTCCTGACAAATTCTGGAACAGTGGAACCTGCGCAGAAACACAGTGAAGGAGATTTCCGTTGCAGAGAGCCCTGAAAAGCCGACCCCAGGG
>CM053769.1:333088224-333179182 GCA_028658325.1 Potorous gilbertii | reverse complement strand
CAATCTGCTACATATGATTGAAAAGGATGGGATAAAGGAGAGAGGGGGGGGAGGGGGAGGGGGAGAGGGAGAGGGAGGGGGAGGGGAGGGGAGGGAGAGGGAGAGAGAGAGAGAGAGAGAGAGAGAGAGAGAGAGAGAGAGAGAGAGATTGTCATTTCTTCATCAGAGATTGGGGTAAAGACTGAGGGTACAGAAGGTGATTCCAAAGAGGTGTCATCCATCTCTGATTGAAGACTCTCAGTGATAAATTTCTACCATCTACAACTGCCTCCCACGACAGGCAGCCCATTCCATTTTAGGGCAGCTTTAATTGTTAGGAAGATTTTTTTTTATATATCAAATCAAAATCTGTTTCTCTGTGAGTTCTTCCTAGTGACAGATCTCACTACTTCCAAGACAGTTCTGTCTGAAACATTATAACATTTTCTAAAGAACTATCAAACTTGTTCTTTGCTCTAGATGTTTTGAAATGGTTGCTGAGCAGAACTAGGAAAGGTCTGACCTCTGATAATAAAGAATTAGCTAGAATCTTACATTCAAGGAACTTTTAGCCTAACTGAAATGACAAGATATAAAGATGGGGAAAAGTTAAGTAATAACATGGGCTAATTACCATTTTAAACCAATGTCATAAAATATTATTTGGTTAATTGTCAAATGAGAACTATAAACAATTACTGATATAGGGAATCAGCTGGGAGTAAGATTACTTTGGGCTGTGATTTTCAGGGAAGGCATAGAATCATAGTGTTAGAACTGCAAGAAACCTTAGGGATATTCTAGACCAGAGGTTCCCAAACTTATTTAGCCTACTACCCCCTTTTAAATAAAAATTTCCCTAGAAATCTGCTTTCTTTAACTCTTAATTTTTTTTAAATTTGTGTCATTTCAAACATTTATATACGTTTTTAAAGAATGGCATATCCTAAATTTAATGATTTATTGTAAATTTGTGGTTTTCTTCCTGCACTGAAATTTTGATGATGCAATATTGCATCATGTGATCATATAATGTCATATTGTAAGCATGTCATTACACACACATATTTCTGCTAATGCATGCTAGACTTCCCGATACAGTAAGACTCACCAGGCTGCCAATACCTTCTTGTTAAGACCTGTTGGCTACTTTGACCACTGATTGCTTATAACTTGCATTTTGTGTGTTTATTTGAATAATAATGTAATTACTACGACTTAAATTCTGTTGTACAACAGATGAAACATATAAATGGTTTTTCAAATTTTTCTTCTCTTCTTTCCTTATGCTTCCATGCCCCCCTTATTTTTATTCAATGTCCCTCAATTACATCGGAGATACTATCACCCTTGGGTCACTCCAGTCCCCCCCAGGGGGCAGTATCACTCACTCTGGGAACCTATGTTCTAGACTAACTACCTCATTTTTCAGGTGAGGAAAATGAGGCATAACAAGATTAAATGAACAACCCATAGGCAGACCACAGGTAGATTTTAAATATAGAGTGAGAAGAGAACTCAAAGGCTATCTAGTTCAACATTTTACAGTTTCAAAAATATGAAGTGACTTGCCTAAGGTCTCACATATACTAAGTGTCAGAGGCAGGATTTGAATCCAGGTCATCTGACTCTAGGTCCAGAGCTTTCCCCGCTACACCAAGCAGGTCTTCTTACTCTCAGATTAGGTTTCTTTTTTTAAAAAAATACATCTGGAACTTCTCAAAAGTGGTAGAATTTAAGTTGAGCCTTGAAGGTAAGTAGGTTTTAAATCAGTGCAAAGAGTCAGGGAGGACATTTTTCATGTGAAGAAGGACCTTTATATATTAGTGTAATAAAATTAAGAATTGATGAAGCTAACCTTGTTCATTACAAAATCCTTACCAACTGACTCCAACCCTGAATTCCCTGCTATCACTGCTAAAGATTGCCAAGACTCAGCTCTAGGTCACTCCTACCATTAGACTACTTTGTTTCTGCTGAAAGGAGCTGGAGATCATGAGACTGTGCTGGCTGAGCCCACTGCAATTCATGTTATCTAATCTCAACTACAGCCTCACTGTGGCAAGGCAAATATCTTATTTCTCCTAATTGATTTCATATCCCATTCTTCTCAATGGCTATTCCAAACCTTATGGTCTCTGCTCAAGCCTCCAACAGCACTCTCTTCACTCCTTTCTCTTAACTGAGGACCTCACCAATAAAATTGAAACCATTTGCTGAAAGCTCACTCTTCTCCTTTCCTCAACTCATCACTCAGACATGTTCAATTTCTCCTTCTCTGCCTCCTGTGAAAATGCCCAAGTTTCCCCCATCCTTAGAAAATCTTCTCTTGATTTGACAATTGTTGTTAATTACTGTCCTATATTATGTCTTCCCTCCTTGGTGTCTGAATTCCTTCAGAAAAACATCTAACATCTTTTCTTCCATCACTTTCGTCTAAATCCTCTGCAATCTGGGTTTCAACCTCATCATTGAACTTGAATTACCCTCTCCAAAGTTACCAATGATTTCTTTCAGTCATGTCTGACTCTTCATAACTCCATTTGGGGTTCTCTTGGCAAAGACACTGGAATAGTTTGCCATTTCCTTCTCCAGCTCATTTTACAGATAAAGAAACTGAAGCAAACAAGGTTCAGTGACTTGCCCAGGGTCATATTGCTAGTAAGCGTCTAAGGCTGCATTTGAATTTAGGAAGATGAGTCTTCCTGGCTCCAGGCCTGACACTCTACCCACCGCACCACTTAGCTGCCCCAAATTGGATGGCCTTTTCTCAATCCTGATCCTCCTTGTCCTATCGCTGTTATCATTCTGGATATACTCTCCTTTCTATTCTTTCATGACACTGCCCTCTTTTGGTTCACCTATCTATCCAACCACTCATTAGTTTCCTTTGCTGGTTCTTCATCCATATCATGCTCGCTAACCATATACGTACCCCAAGGCTCTCTCCTGGGCTCCCTTCTCTCTTTTATCTGCACTCTCATTTGATGATCTCATCATTTCCCAAGGCTTCAATTTCTAGCTCTATGTAGGTGATTTTAAGATCCATATAGCCAGCCCTAATGTCTCTCTGCTGAGTTACAATCATGTGTTTCCAACTGCCTCTTACACATCTTGAACTAGATGTCCTGTATACATCTCTAACAGGTCTAACTTTAATAGTATTTTATTTTTTACAACTACATGTGAAGACAAACTTTAACATCCACTTAAAAAATTTTTGAGTTCCAAATTTCCTCCTTAGCTCCCTCATATATATGTATATTATTGACATGTGATATATATACATACACACACACAATCACACAAAACATTTCCATTCAGTCATGTTGTGAAAGAGGAAACAGACCAAAAGGAAAAAAATACCAAAAAAAGTGAAAATAGTTTTTTTGGTCTTTATTCAGATTCCTTTAGTTCTTTCTTTCTTTGGATGTGAATAGCACTTTCCCTGATGAGTCCCTTAGAATTGTCTTGGACCATTGTATTATTGAGACTAGTAAAGTTATTCATAGTTGATCATTGTACAATGTAAAACAGAACTCATCTCTCCCCCACTGCCAATCCTCCCTTCTTCCAAACTTCTTCATTACCATTGAGTTAGTCACTATCTTCCCAGTTACCCAGACTCACAACTTGAGTATTATCCTTTACTCCTTATACTTGTTCATGTCCAATCCATTGTCAGATCTTGTTTCCACTTTCATGTCTTGCATTTTCCCTCTTCTCTAATTCAAGCCTTCATTGCCTCTCACCTAGATGACTACACTAGAGTTCTCCATTTCAATCCATTCTTCACTCAGCTGGCAAATCAATTTTTCTAAACTACAGGTCTTATGCTACCATATACCTCCTCTACTTCTACTCAATGAGCTCAGTGACTCTCTATTACCACTAAAATCAAATATTATCTCCTTTGTTGGGTATTTAAAATTCTTTTTATTCTGACGCTTTCCTACCTTTCCTCTCTTCTTAAAACTTACAACCTTTACTACCTTTCACCCCTTATGATCCAACTTTGTTGTTGGTCAGACATTTCAGACTCTTCATGACCCCTTTTGGGGATTTTTTTGGCAAAGATACTGGAGTGGTTTGCCATTTCCTTCTCCAGCTCATTCTACAGATGAGGAAATTGAAGCAAACAGAGTTCAGTGACTTGCCCGGGGTCACACAGCCAGTAAGTATCTAAGACTGGATTTGAACTCAGGGAGATGAGTCTTTCTGGTTTCCTAGCTCAGTGATCTATCCACTGCGCCACCTAGCTACCCTATGATCCAACTACACTAGCATAGTGGCAGTTTCTGAAACATAATACACAATCTCCTCTCTGTACCTTTGTACTTGACTGTACCCTATTCCTGGAATTCTCTGCCCTCTCACCTTTGTCTCTTAGCTTCCCTGGCTTCCTTCAAGACTCAGTTAAAATCCTATCTTCCACGTGAGGTCTTTTCCAATCTCCGCAACTGTCAATACCTTCCCTGTTTTAGGTTACTGTCATCTTTTTTGTATATATCTTATATGTACCTAGTCTTTTACATGTTATCTTTCCCATTAGAATGCAAATTCCTTGATGAGTGGGCCTAGTTTTTGGCTTTTCTTTATATCCCCATAACATAGAAACAGAACATAGCACATATAAGTACTTAAAATTTTTTGTTGATTGGTTAAATATGTTAGTAGTGTTTTCAGGAAAGTTTCTCTGCTGGTAAAATGAACCAAAGTCTCTATTCTCACAATACCGATCATCCCTTTACCTGGACCAGAAGGTAAATGGCTGCTTCTAGACTAACTCTCAAGGAAATAACCCCAAAAGTTTCTGAGTTCTCTCCCACTTATGGCACATTATGTTGTGGAGCACCTTTTGACTCATTTCCTTTCTCTTCTATGGTATGAGAGGGAGGCTGGTACAATAGATAGAGAGGACCTACCTTAGACCCAGGAAAACATGGGTTCAAATTCAGTAATCATGGTATGGGTCAGTCATATACTATGTGTGATTATGGACAAATTAATAACTTAACCTCTTTTTAAAAATTTAATTTGTTTTCAGTTTCCAACAATCACCTACATAAATTTTGAATTTTCTCCTCCTCCTTTCTCCTTTCCACCCTGAGATGGCATGCAATCTTATATGTGTTCTCCACATACATTCTTATTAAACACATTTTCCCATTAGTCATGTTTCATAGAAGAATTAAAACAAATGGGAGAAACCATGAGAAAAACCAAAACAAAACAAAACATAACACAAGAGAAAATAGTCTACTTTGTTCTGCGAATAACTTAACCTCTTAACCCTAGGTAGGTGCTGATCTGCAACTTCAGGTTAGGACTTTCATATACTAATGAAATCACAAGTCTGGATCTTACTACTCTGATCAAAAATAAAAAAATCTAAGATTTCTTCAATCTCCAGGACTTTATGTTCTAACGTTCTGTGTTCTAAAGCTCCTTCCAGTTCTCACCTTGATTCTAGTTCTGGATAAAATGCCTTCAAAGGGCAATGACAGATTTTTCTCTTCAGGTTGGCCTAATGTTTCTCAGCAGCATAAATAGCCATGAAATACTCAATTAAGATATCTGAGAAACCAAGGAATACATGGAGCCATGAAGGAGACAGGCTAGGTCCCTCATAAAAGGTTTAAGATGGAGTTTATTATCTGCAAGGGTTATTTTAAAAGAGAGCCTGCTTTTTTTTTTAATGGCTTGTCACATTGATCTCCATACTCTCTGGAAGAAGGTGTCCCCCCTTGCTTTCCTTGACTTCTTCTCCAAGGAATAGCTCACATTGGACTAGCAACATTTGGAGGATGGGGGGGTAGTAATTTATGGGTCATGTTCATTTTCCTAACAACTTTCAAGAAGCTATAAAACAAGGGAGGGGAGTCATCACAGGGATTTTTTAAAGATGAAAGACTGTTCTTTTCTCCAACCATCTCATTGACCTCTTGAAAGAATGATCAGTGACCTTGGCCCTCTTAGAAATTTACAATATGCAGTTCTGCAATCTAGACAATTTATTGACATATAGAGCTAGAAGAGGAGATCAGCTAATGTTAACACACTTATTTTGTAGATTTGGAAACTGAGACCCAGAGAGGAAAAGGGATTTTCCCAAGGTCACAAATTAACTGGATGACAGAGTTGGACTTAGAACCCTCTGATTCTCATTCTCAGTCAATTAATTGATTAATCAGCAAGCATTTATTAAGCATCTACTATGTCCCTGTCACTCAGGTTACAAGTATATTATCATTGGAGGCAGCCCAGTCTGATGCTAGGTAGCTTTGATGTTAGGGTTCACAGTTTTTAGAGCTAAAAGAGATCTTAGAGATGATCTGGTACAATTCCCCTCATTTCACAGAGGGGAAAATAGAGGAAGTGAAAGTGACTTGCCTAAAGTCACACCATTAGTTAAAAGCAAAGCTGAGATTCAGTCCCTGGCTCTCTGATCACAATTATCATCATCATTTTCATTGATCCACCCATATTGGCCAACTTGATATTCTGAAGACAGGATTCCATTGCCCATCTCCTTTCTCTTTTCCCTGTCTGCCTCTCATGACTGGAATGCACTCTTTCCTCACCTCAGACTCGTAGAATCCCTTCAGGATTCAGCTCAATCACCACCTTCAGCCTTTCTCTCAAAACATCCTTGTATTCATTTCGAACATGTTAGGCATAAATTTATATATGTACATGTTGTTTCCCCCTGTAGAATGTAAACTTCTTGAGGACAAGAACCATTTAGATTCTTTGAAAATTCAGCATTTAGCACTCTGATGGGCTAGCCAAGTTGTTCCAGTGTCAAATACGCACTTGCTTAAAAGACTATTTTTACCTAGAACTCACACAAGGAAGGTGCCCACATAGTGGTAGAAGAATCACTACAAGGACATTCTCAAGGTCTCTCTGAAGAACTTGGGAATTGTGTGACCTAGGAGTCACTGGCACAAGACTGCTTAGCATGGCATGCCTACATCAAAGAAGGCATTGTGCTTTATGAGCAAAGCAGAATTGCAGTAGCTCACAAGAACCATGAGATGTGCAAATTTAGAGACATCTCCACCCCAAATGCTCACCTGGAATGTTTGTGCCTGATCTATGGTAAAGCCTTCTGGGCTCCTATTGGTCTGATCCTCCACAGCTGGACACACTGTAACTTGACTCTAATATAGTGATGACATTTTGGTCCTCTTCAAGAATGAAGGAGAAGAAACAGTTTAGGAAAGGGTCTAGCATATAGTAAGCACTTAATAAATGCTTGTGGATTGTCAATTGATTGCTAGACATAATAGACTATGATAATAAAGTCTATTGTTCAAATCCACAGGTTCTTTCCACTATGGAGGTCACCTTAGAAGCCATCAGCTCCAACAACCTTCATGCTAACATATAAAAAAGTCCAAGAGCTTTTCGTGTTCTTGTAGCTTTAAGACGAAGACCTTGACTGAATTGTGAAAGCTTCAAGATAATCAGAAGAAAATAGTAGAGACTTCAGTATCTCATCAATCAACTGAGATACAATGGAAAGAAATCTCTCCAGAGTTAGAAGACCTAAGTTAAAAGCCTGAATCTGGGGCCATGTGATCATAAGCAAATCATTTCCCTCCCCTCTGGGCCTCAGTTTCCTTCACTTTAAATTAAGGGTAATGGACTAGATGATCTCTAAAAGCCCTTCCAGTTCTAAAGCCTATGATTCTAGGTCGTCTGAGGCACCAACAAGCCATGAGATGAGATCCTGGCAGATTCCCAAGGCTAACGAGCAGGAGGGTTTTTCACCTGGCACATTGTGTCCTGCACCCATCTGGCAGAGCAGAAGGGCAACTTGTTCCCAGTTTGGAAGAGTCTTCAAAGAGAAACACGGGGGCTGCCTCCTGCGTCATGGGTCTCCCATGGTGGGGCTGGATCGTTGCCACCCCTAGCCAAGCTACTCTGAGAAGCGTAATTATCTAAATGACTCTACTCAGAATTGCACCCTGCATTTCAAAACAGGAGTGGGTGGGGTTGGGCTGGGAGTGGGGTGGTGTAGGGTGGGGAGGGTAGAAAGTTTTCTTGAACCTAACTGACCAAAGTTAGACTACACCCCTGGCAAAGTCTCATGGCCTCAAATATCGTTGTGCTAGTCCTAATTGCTGGTGGAGAATTGGGGAGAGAAGAAACACATAGTCATGTCTTATTTTCCCTTAAAATTTATTAGGAAAAGAGCTGAGGACAAAGATATATCATGTTATTTGAGCCTTATACAATCCTGTGAAGTGGAGTCCACTGAGGCTTAGAGAGATTAACAGAACAAATCACAGCTATAGAACTAAGAGTCAGATATGAGAATAAAACACAGGTCTTTCCGAGGCCAACTCCAGAGTTATCCATCATACCACAGTTACTCCCTCCTATAGTGAGAGGGGGAGGGAGAAAAGAAGGGGGAGAAGGGGAAAAAAGAAAACAAAGAAGGAGGGAAGGAGAGAGATCAATAAGTTCTATGTCCGTAAAGCCATATTCACCCAAAGTAGCAATGGTTGGGTTTTTCCCTCTGTGTTTCTGTGTTACAATTCTCCTCATCTCAGTTTCTCTTGATAGTGAGAACTGTGATGGTACTTGTATGGACAAAAAAAAAAAGGTTATCAAAGTCAGCACACACACACACACACACACACACACACACACACACACACACACACACACACACACACCTACTTTTTTTACAGAGAAAAGAACACCTGGGGTGGGTGGATGGAAGATGAGAGGCTGGAGAGAGAAGGGTTTGCCTAGCGTATCTACTCTTAGTTTGGCAGCCAAAGGTGATCATATTGACTGATTAATTCTGCAACTCCCTTCAACATTTGGCTGGCGATATGTGGAAGACAGTCCTACAGCAAAGCAGTATCATGAGATGAGTGTTGGACTTGGAATCAAATCTAGGTCCAAGGGTTGCAGCAGCTTGCTCCCTTTCTAGCCTTGTGACTTCAGATAAGTCCCCACACCTTTGGGCATCACTGTCTTTCTTCCTGGCAACATAATAAATACTTGCTGCACCTACCTCGACGAGTTGTTGTCAGAAAAGTTTTTAAGTGCGATACAAATATGAGCTATTGTGGTCTACTCTAGGGATTCTTGTCTTTAGCAATTCACTCTTATGAGCATCACTGATAAATGGCTTGTCTCAGGTTTACTTGAATAGACTTCCAGAGAGCTTTTCCCCCTTAGGGCAGTGCTCAGATAAACCAAACCTAACCTAAAAAGCTCCTGGGCTTCAACTGACTTGAAATTAACTGTATGTGTGGCTTTTTCTCACAGGGGAAATTATTTAATTAAAACAAACCTCCTCCCTCCCCACTTTAATCTGTCTGGTTAAAGCACTCCTCTTCCTCTGGTTTCAAATCCTTCCATTTGGCTTTGTCTCTGGCTCCCTTACTTCCATCTGTCTATCTGTCTGTTTGTCAGGGCTGTCTCTCTTTATCTTTGTCCTCAGCTCTTTTTCTAATAAATTTTAAGGGAAAAAAAGACATGATTTTCCTCTTAAGCAAGAGTCAAAAGGTCTAGGACTAGTCTTGATTCTATTTACAGCCAGCTTTGTGACCTTAACCAAGTCATTTTTTTTTTCTCCCTGAACCTGTTTCTTCCTCTATAAAAAGAGTAGGTTGGACTAGATTATGCTCTAACATTTCCTGTTCTGTCATTCTATACTCCAATGTCCTGTGTGCTAACGTTCTTACTATGGTATATTCTGAGTCTTTCTTTCCCCCTTTCCCTCCTCTTTTCCTCCTCTTACTATCTTCTCTCCTTCCTCCCATTCCACCTCCCGTTGCTTTTTCCTCCCTCTGCCTCCGCCTCCCCCTTCCTCTCTCTCTCCTCCCTTCCTCTCTTTCCCCCACCCCCATTTCTCGCTTTTTCATCTTCATGTGATGACAACTCTTGAGTCACACTCTCCAGCTTTGCCTCCCACTGCCCGAGGAAGTCGGCAGCGTGTTTCACACCTGTGGCACTCTCCCCTTCCCAGCAAGCCAAGCTGCAGTATTTTTAAATCTTGGAACAGCCTGCAATTTCCTCCTTCTTCTGTCCCCTTTGCTTCCCTCACCTCCCCCCTTCTCTACTTAGAAGACAAGAGAGCCAGCGGGTCGTGTAGGGCAGTGTTGCTGTCTCCTGCCTGCAGGACCCTGGCGTATGAGGTTATATTTAATGAGCATGTCTTCAGTGACAGATTCATTATTCCTGTTCCGTCGCTTCAAGTCAAAACTGATTAGTTACACTTACTGCAGCAAAGATGTAATGATTTTATTGTTTATCTTCAATTTATTTTGATTAACATCTCCGTTCTTTTCATTGCAAGTGCAATTAGGTACAATATAACAGAGACTACTTTAATTTTGTTGAAATTAAGATGAATAAGTGACGGATTATAGTGCTTTGTTTAACAAATAAATCATAGTTAAGAGGGTTGTATTAGTAATAAATGAAAAAGGCAGTCTAATTAAAATGCATGAAGTCAATGTCTTGATGTGTATCCAAAATCCAAATCATAATTCCAAAATCAACCAGATTTGATCTATAAATAATAATATCTAACATCTCTATAGTATTTTACATTTATTATCTTATTTGATCTCTGTTATGGGCAGGGAGAGTTGGGTGTAAAGAGACCCTAGACAGGAAGGAATCAGCTCATATCTAATTCCATCCAGGATTTTCTCCATCTTCTATTCTTTTCTTGACCATTACTTGCCAAACCCATTTCCCCTGAAAGCCCTTGGGAAGAGAGAGGCCCCTTCTGTATCTCTTTATAGCTGGCACCAGTCCTTCTTTTAGCCTTATCTGACTGTCCCCTTCTTTCCCTTTAGCTCACTTTGAGACAGTGGTTGGCATTTTCAAGAGGGCATTAGTCTAATTTAAGGGAAAGACACTCATAACAACTTACATTTATATTACATTCTATCAGTTGTTCCTTGCTATAATCCTGTGAGGCAGGATCCTCATTTTACAAATTGAAAGAGACTTGAACTAAGAGTCCAAGAACCTGAGTTCCCTGTTCTGTGTGTGTGTGTTCCCTGGAACTGTGTAATTTCAAGCTACATGATCCAGAGCAAGTCATTTCATTAATCTGTGACTCAGTTTTTACATCTGTAAAATTGGAATTGATAATAATAGCTTACTTTCTATAGCTTAACAGCGTACAAAGAAACAAACCTCACATTCCTAGGAGGTAAGTGCTACAGGCACTATTATGCCCATTTTTGCAAATGAGGAAACAGACTCTGAGAGAATAAGAGACTTGTCTACATGTGAACAGTTGAAAGTAAGTGACAAGCATAATTAGCTGCCCCCCATTTCTCAGAAGAAGAAACTGAAGCTTTGAGAAGTAAATTGACTTGCCCACTGTCATGTGGCTAGGGCAAGACAAAGTCATTGATTAAGGCCAATTCTCCTGACTCTCAGAGCTGAGGACTTTGTGCCCCACCAGAGTTGTCTCATCTGAAAAAGCAAGGTCAACTCTTATAAAGTGGTATGAAGTGGATTTTTAAAAGCAAAGCTTTATCAGCCCTTATTTCATGCTGTCTGAGCAAAGCAGAATAAAAAACATAGTATTAATGTGCATATTATAACCTTTATGAATTAGTATTTTCTTGTCAGTAAATGTTGCAGGTAGAAAACAAGCAGATTAAGAGGTCAGATGAAGTGATGCCTTATTAATTCAGTTCTCCTGCTTTCCAACACTGGAGACACAAAAGTGAGTCCCAAGTGTCTCCCAAGTCCACACTCACAATTTTTCTTAAATTTTCCCAAGGTGAAACTATCCAACAACAGGAATGGAGAGTTCTTAGAATTATAGAATGTTAGAACTAGAAGCACAGCATGTTAGAACTTAATAGAATTTTAAAACTTGAAGGAAGCTTAGAATATAGAATGTTAGGACTAAGTGAGACCAAAGAACATAAAATGTTAGAACCTAATATTGGAGTTAATAGAGATCATAGAAAATGGACTGCTAGAGTTTTTAAGTACCTTAGAAAAGGGAATTTTAGAGCTAGAAAGGAACTTACATATCACTATCCCTTCATTTTAGATAAAGAATATGAGACTCAGAAGTGATTTAACCAAGGGCAAATAGCAAGTGACAGAACAAGAACAAGGACCTAGATCTCCTGACTTTTTGCCACAGATCATTTTACTACCCTAGAGAAAGAGGCTGACCCGACCTGTTACCAGTCTTCCATTGGAGAAGCCTGAACTCCAGGAGCCTAGAACATCTTTTCGGCAGTATGCCAAACTCCCAAACCTTGGCACCAGCAACAAGATGGGATGCTGGAACTTTTTTACTCTAGGGTTAGAGGGACTTCCCCATCTCTTGATTTAAAAACAAAGTTGAAAAAAAAAAAGACTGAAACTTTCCCTTGTGATGTTTAAAAGACTCCTAGCTTGACAGGATAGCTTTGAAGATAATCACCACGCAAAGCTACAGGTTATAGTCAGAGACCCACATCCTTGCCTTAGATCTGCTTTGCTGGGCTCTGAAGAGTTTAAAAAGGATTGTTTTAAAGTTGAATAATTACTTTAAAAGCTCTTTATTTTGCTATCTTTCCCATTCTCCTCTCTTTTTTCTTGGTAATCATCATCCTTTATATGTTATTCCCCCTTTTCTTCTCCTTTTCTTTCTTCCTCTTTTCCTCCTTCTTCCCCCCTCACCTTTCCCCACCTCCATGTTTGCACTCACTGGATACTTTTCAGCTCTCCCTTCATCATTCTGTCCTTGCTACGGTACCGTGGGAAGCGCCCTGGTTAGTCTGGGCGGGCCAATATACAGAAGATACCAATAGGGGGTTTTAAAGCCTTTCTTCCTCAAGTGCTCTTAAAAGAAAGATTCAGGACCACGTGGCTCAGGATTAAAAGCAGAACAGAAGTGGGTGGGATTTCTCCTTCCTGGTCCAAAGTGCCAGAAGCCAGAGACAGTTCTGCTTGGTTTCAGAAGGGGATTGTGTTTGAAGATTGATGGGAGAAATGGGAGGCCCTTGTTATACTTGAAAAAAGTGAAAAGGAAGAGAGTTAGTGAGTAGCCCCAAAGGATCCATGTATTAGGACAGCCCCGGTAGAAATGCTATTCAAATTTTTTTCACATTGTGGTCCAGAAACATCCTTTACTGTAACAAGCACCTAATAATCTGAATTCTTATACAAATGTCTTTGAAACAAACATTCAGTTTGTTGAATTGAACAAAACCCAGCAAATGGTTTTTGGTCATTGTGAGGAGGAGAGCAGAAAATATCTGATCCTGAACTTCGCAGTCAGAAGTGACCCATCTCAAACAGCCCCAGGACCTCTGTTAATGCACAGACTCGTGAAGTCAAATGCCAATATGGTAAGTGAAGGAAAGCAGTTTATTTAGTTCCCATTGCTATGGGTTTCTAAGTTTACAAAGCCCTTTCCTCAAATAGTTCTCAGGAAATAGATGGTGCAAGGATTTGTTTCCCTTCTTTGGTCCTGGCCAAAAGGCGCTCGTGTATTCACTTCTGTATAGGAAACTCCAACTATGAAAATTTCCTCTACTGATGCAGAGATCACCTACATGTATATAACTTAATAGTCTTAGAGAGTTGTCTAGGTTACTTGGAAGTGAAATGACCTACCTATGATCATATCTTATATGTGTCAGAGATACGAGTTGAACCCAGGTCTTTTTTTATTCCAATGCAAGCCCTCTTTTCCTTATGCTGAATGTGGGTTATTCTCATTTGACAAATGAGAAAAGGGAGGCTCAGCAAATTTGTATATCAGTGCAAATACTATTGTCCCTAGTGCGGAAACTGAGATTGAGAAGAAAGAAGTTGGGTCATTCTGACAGGTAAGTAGCTGAGTCTTCTGCTTCTAATCTAGCATTCTTTCTACTTCATCAAATGTGGTTCCTAACATTTGAACCTGTGGAAACAGGTGTTTGTTTTACAGTCTGTTTTCCAACATAAGTTTCCAGTCAGGAGTTTTTGTTTCTCCCAATTTAAAAGTTTTCAATGAAAGAGCAAGAAAGAGGGAGGTGAGTGAAGAAGAAAGAAGAGCAGAAGGAAATGATAGGAAGGATGAGAGGGGAAGAAAGAGAAGGGGGGAATAGCAGCGTGGGGCAAATTGTAAAGATCAAGATGGAGAGAAAGAAGGGAAGTGGAGGGGGAGGCAGGACAAATGAGATGCATGCTGGCAGAATGAGGGAGAGCAGAGATGATGTGAATATACAAATGAAACTGGAAAAAGCAGCCTGACTCTGACTATACTTCCAGTCATCAGCTGAGTATTACGTAGGGGATCTGGGAGAGGGTATGGTGAGGTTAGTGAGTGGAGTCTGGCTGCATCATTAGCCTGAATGGACCTTGATTGATTTGTCAGCAGAGGCCCATTTGGGGAAGGAGGAAAAAAAAAAACTCAGCCCATCTGATAGCCATCTCTCTATTTCTCTATCCTCTTTCTTCTCATCCATTCTCTAGTGCTGGTGTTGCAGGCCAGCTCTTGGTAAGAGAGGTCCAGAGAGTCCTGACAGGGTGGATTGGATGTTTCTTCTAGTGAATTCTGAAGGGGACACAAAAGGCCACCCGACCTTCCTCCTTCCTGTCTACTGGTATCTCACATTTTTCTGGCTCTTCCTTGGCCCCCAGAAGAGGAGGATGCAGCCTCCCTTCTCATTGCCCCCCACCCTTGCTCTCACATTCATTACCCCAGTACCCACATTCAGGGTACACATAGTCATAGCCTCTCATTCACATTCGTCCTGCCCCTGCCTCTCCCTCCACCCCTCCTTCTCCCTCGAGCCCTAGCGACTGCTCACCTTCTTGGGTCTCCTCCTTCAGTACCTGAAAAGAGGGTTGACAACATCCTTCCTCACCACTCTCTCAACACACCACCCCCATACTCCATCCCTTTCCCCAGTACTCACACTCCACACTCAGTGCTGACACAAACACCCAGACAGTCTCACACACATTCACACTGCTTCTTCCTCCTCCCCCACCTCCATCCCCTCTCCCTTTCCCCCCTTTTCTGTATCAGGAGTGCCGGGGTTGCTGTACAGACTAATTACAGAGAACAACTAAAGGTAAGAAGGCATCCATTATCCCAAGGTGTCGGGATGTGATTTGGAGTCAATTTGCCAATTGCTCGAGAGAGGGGGAAGATTTCTACACTCCTTCCCCACCCCTACCCCACCCCCACTCCCACCCCCTGGGCGCTTCCTTTCTGCTCGGCTGATGGGGCTGGTACCGCTTCTCCTCTCACATATCTGCTGTCGCTTTGCCTTGATCCACACTACAAGAACCAGCCTTTCCAACATACCCTCCCTTCTTTCATTAAGGGCATTAGGCGAGTTGGAATTTGTATGAGGAGGACCCCATGGGAATATCGTCTCGGGGGTAGGTATTTACATGACTATCTGTGTCCTAGGGTTAAAGGGGTCTCTCTCTCTCTCTCTCTCTCTCTCTCTCTCTCTCTCTCTCTCTCTCTCTCTCTCTCTCTCTCTCTCCTCCTCCTCCTCCTCCTCCTCCTCCTCCTCCTCCTCCTTTTCCTCCTCCTCTTCCTTCTCCTCTCCTCTCCCTCCTCTCTTTCCTTAATTTAGTTGGGTTGCCAAGTGGCTGCTCTCCAACTCCAGCTAATTCTGGGGCATGAGCTCTGGTGGGGGTGGGGGTCGTGAGGGAGAAGACCAAGAAGTGTGCTTAATGAGAAAGGGTCATTACTCCATGAGGAAATCGGCCATTAAAAAAAAACAGCAACAGCAACAGCACAACATCGAGTTTTCCTGGGGCCAGGTTCTCGCCGAGTACCTGGCTCCAGGTTGCTGTCTGCCCAGGGAGCTGTAGATTGGTAAGTGCACTTGTTTCAAGACAGGAAGGATAAAAACATATTCCACAAGGTTCTCCTCCCCTCCCCCCAACAAAGAAATAGGAACTCTATAAAATGCTACCTAACAGAATCGACTTTGCAGAAGGGGGATGGCATTCAGAGGCTCCCTTCCCCCCTGAACTTTAAAATAGTTTAATGAACACGGAGGGAGAAATCATTTTTTTTCTTCTGTGCGTTGAGCAGTCTACAAAGAGAAAGGCAAAAGGAGTGAGAGGGCTTTAACTTTGATCCCCACAATTAGTTCCCTGGGTATCCAGGGGGGAGTGGGCAGCACAGGGAGCCTTAGTGCCTCAGATACAAAAGCATTTAGATCGCTTTAGACCAGTTAATCCTGAGACTGGCTGGGGTCTCTTTTGTTTTCCAACTCCATTGTGGGTTTAGTTCAGTTTTTTCTGTCTGCATGATTGACTGGCCAATGGATGCTAATTATCCAAATGTCGCCTCTGTCCTTTGACTGACTTTCTCCGTATTATGGGCAACTGTCATGCATTCTGCCATTCTATATCATATTACATGTATTATCATATGAAAATAGCCCCCTCCCCCCTTATAAAAGAGGGGGCCTAAACTGGCAGATGCTGGAAATTTTAGAAGCCCCACTTAATTTGTGTGGAGGATATATCAGGCAAGTCCAGAAATGGGAAGTTTATCAGGTAATTAATTTTGTTGTTGTTTGTGGGATTGTTTTGGGTTTTTACCTCTTTCTCTTTCCCTTGCCTAGTTCACCATACTGTGGGAAGCATTCTCCCGGTCCTAACCTGCAGGCGCTTCCCTGCTTTTGTCATAGGATCCTTTCTTCCATCTTCCCCTTGCTAGAGTGTGACAATTTAAATGGATTTAACGTATGTGTGCCTAAAATAACTGAATCCAGAAAGTAAGAATGATATTTTGACTCCCTGGTAGAAAAATCATAGAAAATATTTCATGTGGTGTAGTGTCATTGCAGCCAGTAATAGCATTAATGTTACCACTAATATATACATTAACTGTCTGGTTCTCAGAAACTCAAAATTGTGTTATGTGGATGTTAAAGGTGAGACAGTAGCCTATAGTTGGGGGGACATATGTTTCTAACAGGCTTTTGTTTCTGTATAGAACACAACTAAATTGGAGGGCACTCCTATCCATATGTCTTTGAAAGGTCCATAGCATCTCTTCCAGAGCTAGGCAGGGAAAGCGTTGGTTAGAGTTGTTATCTTCCCCCCTCCCTTTCACTGATGGCTTCCCTGAGATAAACTTAGTGTACCTCTGTGTAATATGCATGCCATCACTTAGCTGGAATGCAGGATTTATAAGGAGAAGGCTTTTTCAAGTTTATACTCTCAGGTCCGTTGAATCCATGGGCAGACCTACCCTTTCCCCTCCTAAAATGTTAGAAAGGTGTTTTATTATTACTATTGCTGTAAAATACTGCACAGATGTGTAAGAGTGTAGTTAATTACCTTGTTCTCCATCAACTATACGAGCAATAAATTACCATCAATGAAAGGCACTACGCTATGTGTGTGTGTGGATGTCCGTGTCCATCTATCTACCCACCTATTTACACACATTTTATAAAACAGCAGAAAAGATATTTTATCACAGACTCGATCTGCTGTACCAAGATGCTTTGAATTTTTCAGTGATCAAATATACATGATCAAGCTGTTCTTGTTAGAGTATTCGGAGCTTGAGCAATCAATGGGTATTGATCAGACTGTTAAGTATTTCTGAGCGATTTTTTTTATGTCTATCCCAGATGATTCAAGGAAATGAACAGTTAGGAAACTGTATAAAGCTGGCATTTTACCTTGAGTGCCTATTCAGAGTGACTGCATGGCTGATTGTAGAATAGAACCCCCTCCCCCCATACACACACACCTGGGTTCTTAAGCAAATGTTTGTGAAAATGTGAAAATGACCCCCACCACCAAGACCATGGGCTTGCTCTTATCAGCAAAGAATCTGCTTAGAAAAAGTGATGGGCCCACCTTACACTTCTGAGTCCAGGGTTACTCCTGGTCTTCACACCCTCCCCTGTGTTTTTGAGGGCTTGTCCGTGATTCCTATATACTTGAAGCAACATTTTGGACACACTACATCAGAGACTAAGAGCGATAAAGAGGTGTGAGCGGACTTAATGTCTGGCTTCGTAGGCTGTGTAAAGCTCTTAAAACCTTTCGATTCTTATATTAAGAAACAGTGCCAGCTTGGCACATGACCTTTCCCAATTAACTAATTTTTTTATTGATCAATGGATATATTTAGAAAGGGATGAGAAAGAAAGGGAGCTTTAAAGATGACCTGTAATTGGGCTGAATGATAATAGCTCCCATTTCTATAGAACTTAAACCTTTGTGAACCTCACTTTAAAAGTACTTTCTTCCCTTACAATCCCTGTGTGCAAGGATCACAGTTTCCATACACCAGGTGAGGAAACTGAGGCTCAAATGGGGGAAATGACTTGCCTAGGGATGTTCAGCCTGACATTAAGTGTCAGGACTGGGATCTGAATCCAGGTCTCCTACTTTTACAGTATTCCCACTGTAATCCCAAACTTCAAGGATTACAAAGTACTTTTCCCTGAACAATTGCCCTGTGAGATTGGTAGTGCAATTTTTGTTGTTTCCATTTTAGAGATGAGGAAACTGATACCCAGAGGTGAAATAAGTTGCCCTCTTTCACCAAAAGCAGATCCAGGACTTGATTGCATTTGATATATGAGGCTCTACAAAATCTCTCTCTCTTTCTTTCTCTCTCTCTCTCTCTCCCTCTCTCTCCTTTTCTCTTCATCTCTCTCCCTCTCTCTCCTTTTCTCTTCATCTCTCTCCACTCTTCTTCCTCTCCTTTCTCAGAATTTTCCCTGAAATTGAAAATTAACTTTGAAAGCCCATGGTTTTGAGCATAGGGAGAGATGCCTGCCTGTGGACAAGACAGTGCCATACAGACAGTCAGGGGTGTGCTTTTCATTTAATGATTTCATCATGTTGCTTGTGAAGCTGCCTTGGAAGCCCTGGCTAGCTCTTTTGAAGAAGGGTCATGTTGAAGACCATCGGAGAGCCTTAAACTACCCCCAGGAAACATTGTCACAAATAAGATGCGCAGTTTAAAAAAATGTGTGTGTGTGTGTGTGTGTGTGTGTGTGTGTGTGTGTGTAGTATATATGTGTGTATATTATTCTAAATGCTTCAACAAATAGTCTTTTCATCTGTGATTGAAAAATACAAAATATTTACAGATTTGCCTATTCAGTTAGACTGAACTAAAATTTATACAGTTCTCTATGTGTCCTAAATGGTCCCCATATCCATGATCATTTATAGATTATTTTTTACATTTATGTTGAATTTCAAATTGTAGAGACTAAAGCTGATACCTCCCCTCCCCCTACAAGAATTCCTTATACATAAAATTGAAGAAATGGTCCTGATTGGGTAGAACTGCCCTTTCACCTCATTGTGTCTGACCTGCCACTTAATTAATCTGTCCTACATGGAGAGCTGTTGACAATACTAAAGATAAGTAGTGTATTGAACAAGGCAGGGGATACTTTAAAAGACATGCCACAGTGAGTTTTGTGGGACTAGGCAATTTTGTGTGTGTTGTTTTCTTATTTGTGTGTGTGTGTGTGTTTTCTTTAAAATCATCACCACTTGGACGAGTAGTTTGCTAACAAAGTAGGAAGCCAACTAACCAGAACCAAAAACAGCATGGGCGGGGAGGGGGGAAGAGGTATCTCTGTGAGAGGATCTATACTTTGCTCCAAACTTTCTGTTCCTTGTTTGTTGTTGTGTTTTGTTTGATTATTTCAGTATGCCCCCCCCCCAAATTTTTTCTAGGCCCCTCTCTTCCTTTTTTCTCTGAATATCACTTAGAGATATGAGTTCCTAAGGCTCTCCCTGGGCTTTCCCATATTTCTCTACTTTCTCTCTCTTGGAGATGATTTCTCAAAGTTCTATAGTGGTCAGCAGCAAGGATCCCCTTGACAAAATATTGACTAAGATTATGAGAAAGGACATTTGTGCCATAGACATCTTGGTGACATACAGAAAATAATTAATTAAAGGACTTGCTAATTGCTTTTGGAGTTTCCTGGCAGAGGACAGAACAGATATTTCGTAAAAGGTGGATTTTATATACCTATAATGTTTTGGCCTCAAACATGTTGAGAAACCAATCGTGCAAATATTGATGTCTTTCCTAGGATCAGACCTATACCATCGTCAAGTGGTATACAATTGACCTTCAAGGAGTGATAATAGATAGTGGGGGTTCTTGAGCTGGGGCAGATTGAGGGCAAAGCTTTCTTGGATTTGGTGCAGGTGGTACTGATTAATAAGCACAAGAAAGAGTGAATAATGGAGTGTTTGCAAAGAGTAATAAATGCAAAATAGATAAGCTATAATTATAGAAGCTCTCAGGAATAAATATTAAAGGACCAGATATCTTGCAAATATAAAATGAATCTGATTACATGGGACTTTTTTTTTTTTTGCTTAGAAGAGTTTAAATGTATTGCTTGAAAAGTAAATCTGGACAACAAAGATATCCCAACCATGTAAAGTCCAAATTTCATTAGTGTCTGTTGATAACTAAATCTTTCATTTATTTTATTAAAAAAAAATATTTACTGGAGATTTTTTTTACCTGTTATTCATATACAAATTAAGTGGGAAATCTGGTTATAAATACAATTCTTTATGTAGGGAATCAGCAGAATGCTGTTACAGTTAGTTCCTGTGTTTTATTGCAAAGTGTCAGGGGCTTGGTTTTTTTTTTAACCCATCCATGTTATTTATGCCTGAGGAAATTAGCCCATAGGAAATTAACCAAACCATATTTCCCATATACCTGCAAGGGTCATTAATGATTTTCATCCATGCAAAGATAATCACCCCGAAACATTCCTTGTTTTAATTAATATAATAATAAAAATGTGAGGGAGTGGAGTTCTTGGAAATCAACAAACGAGTACAACAATTAAGCCTCACCAGAGATGGCAATGACCGGCCCAAAGATCTCTACCTGAAGTCTTCTTTGATTATGAAAACGAAACAAAAAGACAAAAAATAAAAAAAGGCAAACAGTTGTCCAGCATGGATGTGCAGGTGAGGAGGGACGGTTGTGAAAGGATGAAGGATGAACAAAAGAATGTGGGTGTCTCAGGATTCCCTTCAACACTCCCTAGCTCCCAGCAGCTCAGCTGTGGACAGATTTGCTACAGATGACACCTCGACTTCCCACCCCAACCCCTTCCCTTGGCCTTTCCCCGCCTCCCCATCCCCAATCCTCTTAAACGCACCCATAAAACAAAAAATGTTCCCAATTTCTTCCAAAGAAGGAAGCTTTTTGCACGAAAGGAGCCTGATATGTGTGTTATGAATTTGAGGCGCTGTAAATCCAGTGCAGTTGACTTAGAAGCCAAAAGAGATATTGTTTTGGCCATATAGTATACAGGGTCCGGCTCTCTCTACACACAGACATGCATGCACTTCTAATATTGTCTGTAGTTAGATCTGGGGGTTAGTTAACACCACTACCCCTCCCCTCTCTACCCCACCCCCACTCCCCGCTCCCTGCCTAAGCCCCCAGCAAGGAGAACTGAGTTACATTCTTCTCGCAGATTGTGAATCAGAGAGAGGTACTGGCCGCTGCGTCTCTCTGCCACAAACCCTTCTTTTTATGTAGAAATGTTTACCAAACCCACACTATATCCAATCAGGGCGGCCCTAGACGCCGCTCGGATTGGTGGATCTGGAACTCGTAAAAGGTTTATGGGGGAAGGTTTGCCTGGAAATGGAGTTTGGGGTACCCTGCTGTCAGAAGAATGGCTGATGCTGTGGCGGGAGTAGGAAGAGCCTGGGGGGGTAGAATGGGGGATCGGGGAACTTTCCAGCGTAAAATCACCCTCTACGTATTTAGACATAATAGTTTTCCGTGAGTCAAAATAGCTTGGCAGTTAAAAAAAAAAATCTTTCTGTTTCCCCCCAAGCAAGAGGTGTTTCCCTGTGAAGAAATTTATTGTTGTTACTTGAGCTTGGACTATAAAGTCTTGTATAGCAACCAGATTAGCAAAATGGTCATTAAAAGACTCGGGAGTATTCTGGACTAGATTAAAAATAAGTTAGCATAAAACGCTGGTCACAGCCCCAACCTTAGAAAAAAGACATATTGTTGCAATATTCGCTTTCCTCACTTTCAGGGAAACTTATATCTTTGTAGCAAAATTAAGGGGGGGGCACAATTAGCTGGGGGGTCGTTTGTTAAAATTGTTCTTCTTAAAGTATTATCTGATACGACAGATGTACAATGCTGATAACATGATTCAGCCCTCAGCTAAAATCCTCCCCCCTACCCCTCTCTCCACACACATACAATAATAGTAAATCCTTTAGCTGCAGTATAGAACCAATGACCTCTGAATTCATATTTCTTTTACCGATTCACTGTAATAAAAATGAGCATTTTGTCACCACTTTGGGAAATGGTGCCAAACACCTTAAAACACATGTCACATGCCAGCTTCCCTTCATTCCTCTCCTCTGGGAGTTTATACATCTGGAATCATAATCATAGATAAAAACCTTGACAAAATTGCATATGAGCACAAGACTCTCCCCAGTCTCTACCTTTTTATACTATTGAATACAATATTAATATCTGTTACTAAAAGAAAGGGGAAAAGAGGCTTCCAACCTTCACGTCCCTGACACGAATCATGTTCAAACCTTCGTTTCACGCTTCTCGTTTGATTTTAAGTTCAGTAAGCTTAACAGGCCCCTAGAGAGAGGGCCGGGCAGTGAGTTCCCCACTCTGCTCTCATGACACCCAGAGAAGCAGTTTTTAGAATTGTTCTGCAGGAGAAAAAGGGAGGCAGTTGGCTACTAGCAGTTTTGTTTCTGCAAAAGATATGTCTGCACCCACTTGTGTCCCAAGTCACTTGTCTATCCAAATGTTCTAAAGATGGTAGGTGAGATAGCAAAATTGTGATGATGATGATGATGATGATGATGATGATGATTGATAATAGCTGACAGAACCTTTTACTAATTTTTATTCCCTAAAAACCCCATGAAACAGGCAGTAGAGATAAGGACACTGGGAACTGCAAGAGAAGAGGTCTCCCATCTGTAAATTGAGAGAAAACGACTCCTGCTTCTAGAGTGCTTTAATATTTTCAAAACACTTTTCTCGCAACTGTCTGATGAGTTTGGAAGAGCCAGTATTATTATTTTGATTTTACTGGGAAGAAGATGGAAGGTCAGAGAAGTTCTTGCCTGTAAAATGGGAAGAATATTATACCAGAGCCCATTTCCAGGGCACTCTAAGGTTTACAAGTCATTTCATTTACACAACTCCTCTTGAAGGAGGTAGCTGCAAGGGTTATTCCTCTCATGTTATAGATGAGGAACTTTTCTGAGTCTCAGTTTTCATGTTACTAAAATGGATTTAATTATATTTGCTTTCCCAACTTCAGAGCTGTTGTGAAGAAAGTGGTTTGTGAACTATAAAGTGTTTTGGAAATGGGAACTACTAGCAATTGACTTTCTCAAGGCCACAGAACAGAGCAGGGTGCAGAGACCAGAGTTCAAGCTCAAAATACTTTGCACCACTGAGTCTGCCTCAAAAAAATCCTAGTGTTTTCTACTTAATGTAGTGTGTCCGATATATTTCCTGCACACATTCGCAAGGACAATCTGCCAATATCATAAAATACAGTCTTGAAGTCTTGTTTGGTTTAAGATCTTAAATTAGGTTTAAGATCCGTCCTTGTCTAGGTGCACTTCTTCCAAATTGTAACTACCTTCTGTCTCCAGGGAAGTAGGGTAGGTAGGGAGAATCAAAACTGGTGAGACTATGAATCCTGGTGCACTCTCCTCTCCTCTCCTCTCTCTAGGGTGATCGGATCTAGAAATGAATCCCAGAATGGATTTCCTGAAACATAATTCTGATAAGTCCTGGTATTCCAGGATAGCCACCAACTTGATTTTAAAATTAGCACCCTTCGAGAGCAGCACAGAAAACCCATTTGATTACAACTGGATTTACACGGAAGACATTCCCCCTACAGTACGTTATGTGTCTTTGTTTCATTTTCTGTACATGATAAGCAGTCCTTTCCTATACATATTCAGTGATTAAGAGATGACAGAGAAATCAGACAAAAGCCACCTCAGATATGTAACGGGCTATTTTTTTTTTTTTAAATCTCGGGATGTCCAAAATGAGTTGCCATTTCTCCTCCCAGCAGCTTTATTGTTAGGTGAAAGAGGTTGGGGGACAGCACCAACACATTTCCCTAGGCAAGAACTACTTGTGTGAGCAAGAAGAATAATTTGCTCAATTGTGCAAGCTGGGGATAAGGACAGAGAAACAGACCGCCAAATTGGCCTTCCTTACTGCAAACATGTCTAAGAACACATTCCTTCTTGTTCTAAGGCAGTGTGTGAGTTTCCACGTCAGTATTTACCACTGCGCCATGCCTTTCCTAAGTTATTTTCTGAGAGGTTTCTCCATTCTCCTTGAGTTTAAGCTGACCCACTGGGCAGAGATCACTTGGGATGCTCAGAGTGTAAAATGATATAGGAAAGTGCAGTTGAGGGCAGAAGGAGTTGGGAGTGGGGGAGAGAGAGAAAGGGTGAGCACTTTTGTGTAATCACTTCAAGGCGCTCCAGGAAGCTACCAAATGGAAATCTTTCTCCTGAGACTTGGGGAGGCTGCAGATCTGGGCTCCTCTTGCTTGTCACGAAGCAAACTGTCTCACATTCAAGCAGAGCAACATCATTGCCTATAAAAATGAAGGAGCGACCAAATAAATAAAACCAGTTAATGTTGTAGTTAACTTGCAAATCAAGTAAATCTGTTGGTACAGTATTTTAGAAATAAACGATAACAGCATCACACCAAACACACATTCTTGAAATGGCTTCATTTGGATTTAATGGTATATCAGCGTCAACTATTGCTTCCTTTGCTGGTACACACTTCCTGATGCCTACTGAGCAGGGTGCCCATATTTACAACCGAGTAAGATGATTAATTGCACCTTGTCAATCACCGTGCATGAAGACGTAACACCATAGCAGACAATGAAGACGCCTGAAGCTACAATTACGATTTAATTCATAGTTTATGCTATGTCCCATATATTGCAGCCTAATAATGGAAAGAAACATAGAAAACATATGAGTTATCAATCATTCCCCACCCCCAACCTTGTCCCTCTGTAGCCTACTCCCCCCACCATGACCTTGCTCTCTTGGACAGCTTGATTCCCCCATTTTTTAATTAACTAGATATTTGCCCCTCAAACTCTTCTTTATCTATCACTTTCCTTCCTTGTTCCCAGGCCCATTTTACCTTTCTCCATCAGTTAGGAAGTCCGGGTGGAAGTTGGCAGCTCACTTGAAATCTGGAACCGACAACCTGAAACCCAGCAATTAGCAGAGACAGCTTAGACTTGTGTCCCTTTGTTGAAGGAGGCGTTGAGTTCTTTTGTTCTGGTTTAGTCACGGTAGCTGGGTAGAAGCTGGTACCTCATTATGTGGTTGGTCTGTTTGTCTGGTAGGTAGCAGATGGTAAGGAAGATGACGCTACCTCGGCGAGCCAGAGTAGAGAAACTCCAGACCTGCTATAAGTTCACCTGTCACCTACTACAAAATACAGGTTAAGGGGATTTTTATTCTAGTCAACTAAATGCAATTAAAAAAGAGAGAATTTTAGTGACCCTTTTGGGATGGTGAATAATTTTCTGTTTCAGGACTCCCGATTTCATGTGGCAACATAATTTGCATTGTCATAGAGGGGGAAGGTCCTCTCACATCCCACTTCTTTCTGTTTATTATACAACAATGCCCAGCTTCTTATTCTGAACAATGTTAATGCCATTCATGTGTCAGGATGCATACCACCAGCTCTATGTTTACAGTCTATTCCTCTGTTTGCTTTGTCTCAGCGGACAGGACTGGATGTCTTCTCATGTTTTTACATCACTTAGGAAGATTATCAAAGTTGCTGACCTGTGAATTGAAGGGCAATAACATACATTCTTAATGGATTTTAAGCAGAAACATTTTGGATGGAGATAACAATCTCATCCCATAGCTATATTCAAAAATAAGAATCAAACTTTAAGAGATCATTAGCTACTACATTAGTTACTACATAGTAGTAACAAAAACTGTTAGCCCCGAATTCCCTAGGCTGTAACTCAACTTCAGTTTTCTCTCTTGGATAGAGAAAAGGGTAAATAAAAATAAGTGAGGATTCAGATTATGTAATTGGTTGTTGTTGTTCTCCTACTCCCAGATATCCATTTAGTATGGGCACCACATTTAGGACACCACAGAAACACTGGATTACACTCAGGTTTAATTATTCCACCTCAACCTTCCCTCTGATGGAAATCACAACTCTTAGACTCTAAAGCTGTAAAAATTAATGATTGGTCTTCATAATGATTACCATTTCTATAGTTCTTTGCCTATTTCCAAAATTCTTTCTTCAAAACAATCCTTGGAAGGAGAATAGTGCAAGAGGGTTAGTCCCATGTGATAGTGTTTAAAAAAAACAACAAACAACTGATGAGCAGGTAAAGCAACTTGCCTGTAGCCTCATGGTTGGGAAGGGACAGAGTTGGGACTTGAACTCAGGTTGCTTGAGGGCAAGGTCAGTGTTCATGCTACTATACCATGTTTCCTACGTCTGTAGAATTAAAAACTGTCAGAGTAGTTCGATTCTAGAAATATATTTGATAAAATAGATGATAAAGCTTATTTTCGATTTCTAGAACCTGTTTTGAATTTCTACATCATTCCCTCCACCTGCCCCCCAGCCTCCAGATTAAGTAGTGAGAAGCTACTATCTTTGAATGGAATAGTACTAGTTATGTCTATACACATTTACTCACATGTATATTTATGCACATGTGTACATTCATTCATTGCACAAGCAACAATTAGATTGTAAACTCCTTAAGGGCAGTGATTGTCTTTTGCATCTTTTTTTGTATTTCCTTAGCACAGTGCCTGGCACAGAGTAAACACTTAATGTTTATTTGATGATTGATTGATTTAGTGCCCAGTGTCGGGCACTCGAGACATGCAAAGTTAAAACTGGTTATGTTGTATGTGCATGAGTGTGAAAAATCACTCCCGTCATGACTAGGTGTTTTTCCTTCTCAAGTGCTGGAAAGGTAGCTCAGAGAATAATACACTTCAGTAGAGACTAAGATGACAGGATCTGGATTTGGAATAGACTTTAAACATTATCTAATCTAGCTTCATTTTATAGATAAGAAAACTGAGAGTCAGAATGGTCAAGCGACTAACGAAATGAGTAGCATATAGTAGAGACGAAGTTGTTGGATTCTAAATCCAGTTCTCTTTTCATTCTGCCATATACTTCCCTGGTTGCTAGTGGCACCTCCATGAGTTGTAGGGAAAATAATAACTTTAAGGGAAACATAGCTTCCACGAGCACAATGCCATAAACCAAAAGACAGGATTCTTGCCTAACATCCTTCCAGGAAGGGGTGTGTATGTGTGTGTGTGTGTGTGTGTGTGTGTGTGTGTGTGATTCTAATGTACATAAAGATGTTACCAATCAGGGTTGAACACTCTGATTTTACTTTTATTTCAACCAAATTACGAATTCACATTTATTTGTAATTTCATGCACCCCAGTAGACACGATGCATACTTGAGGAGCCCCAGAAATGGTTCATCAAATCTCAAAGTTAGTTGTGGGTGGAGGCTTTTCAAGGGTCCAGAGGAGCGATGGCAGAGGAAATATGTAAATCTAGCAGACCTGGGAAGAGTACCTCTGTTGAGGAAGAGAATAATAATGCATCTATATTGCACATTTAAATCAACAAATATTTATTAATCACCCATTGTACACATCAATATAATAAATGTTAAATGCTTACTGAGTGCATTTCATTGTATGAATCATAGGGAAAGATAAAAATTTCAGGTAAGACAAAATCTGTCCTTGAATATTACAATATATATACATATATTAAAAAGTATATATACAAATAACCATAAAATAGAATAAAATGTGATTAAAGCATCAGAGAGACAGGAGAGTCTAAGGTTCACAGAGCATTTTTTTATCCATTATTTCACTTTACTACCATCTTCACAACCACCTTTTGAAGTTGATAAAGGATGGTTAGTTCCATACTAAAGATTTCTAAACTTAGGAGAACTGAAGTGACTACCTTTGCCCACAATCGTGTGGCTAGTAAGAGAAAGAGAGGGGAAGTATTTTGGTTACAAGTCCCGGAATTTTCCCACAATGCCAGATGATTTTTGATGATCTTCAGGAAGTATCCTCAATAGTTTGTCTAGCTGCAATGGATGAGGAACAACTTATTGTGTGTAAGGTCTCTAAGAGTTTAAGGACGGTTAAATATGAATGGATTTTTAAGAATGGGATGATTTTAAAGGAAAGTAGGAGTGAAGGGAAAAAAGAGTTATTTCCTCTGACTAGAAAGATTGAAGAATTTGGCTTCCCCTTTCCCTTCCCTTTTGGCGCCTTTGCTTCTTATCCTGCTCTCCCTTTCCCAGTTCAGCTCATGTTAGAGATGAATCATGTGATGTTCCCATCAGCCAGCGGCGGGAAACTAGTGGATTTCTTACAGTGACCTGAAGTGAAATGGGTTTAAATTCAAGCTGTGTTGACTGCTAGCTTCAGGGACTGGGCCTTCCCTCTCTTAACTCACCCTATTCCTACCCTCCAACCCAGACAGTCTCCCTTGGACTGGGGTAGGGTCACTCAGCAGTAGCCACAGCAGGGGTGGAGAGAGAGGATTCTTTCAACATCTTTTTGCAGAAATATATTAGGGGGAGGGGAGATGGGAAAAAAGAAGAGAGAGGTGAATCGATGGGGAAAGGTTTTTTTTTCTTTTCCTCAAAGTCAAAACAGGAAGGAATCAGCAGCTTAGAATTTACCAATACCACCTCCTCTTCCCTCCCTCCCCGACACCAGTCAGTGCTCCCCCACCCCCCTTCCCACCACTCACTCCATCCCTTTCCAATCCATCACATCACCCCTCCCCTGCATCCCATCTTCCAGGCGGCACGCGCTGCGAGGGCCAGAGGCAGTCCTTAGCCAATGGGGCTACTGCAGGACGTGATGTCAGAGGAGGCTGTAGAAAAGGCGCGCAGGCTTGTGCTCACCCGGACTGCAGAGCTGGGGTAGCTGCTTAGCTCGCACTTTAAGGGGATTGCTCCAAGCAGGTCCAGGCAGCGGCAGAGATCCCGGCTCCTCCTCCTCCTCCTCTTCCTCCTACTTCCCTCCTCCTCTCTCTCCTTTTCTCCTCCTCTCCACCTCCTCTTCTTTTCTCTTGATCTGCTTCGTCCTCCTCCTCTTCCTCCTCCTATTCCTCCTCCTCCTCGTCCTTGTCCTCCTCCTCCTCCTCCTCCCCTTCCTACCCCTGCTCCTCCCCAGTTACTCACGCGTCTCAGATCGCCCATCCTAGAGGGCCAACTACTTCAGATCAGCTAGAGGCACAATAAGCCGATCAGGGCTCTTTTGGAGACGCAGGACACTTGGAGTGCAGGGAGGGAGTCGCTTTTGGAAAGGGGACTCATCGTTACCTGCATCCCTTGACGCTCTATCTCTTGCCTGCCTTTTGGTATTCCCTAGCTCCTCCCCCTTCCCTCCCCAGGAGAGGCACCGGCGGAGTTTGAGGAGGTAGAGAATCTAGCCTCGCAGACTTTGCGACCTCCTGGCTTCGCGCAGCGCCCATAGCTGAGGAATCTAGCCCCTGACCCCGAGGCCAAGCGATGTCAGTCGACTGAGGGCGCCCAGAGGGGGCGTTGGCCACTGCTCTCCTCCTTGGGTCTCCGGGCTCGACATCTAACCACCGCTTCTGAGCCTCCCCTTCTCCCCAGTCCCCCGCAGTTTTACCCCTCAGTGACTGAAACCTCTAGCTATGTAGGTGCCCAGGCCTGGGGCACGTCCGGGAAGGGACTCGGGCAGACCATGCGCAAAGAACCGCTCCCTTCAGCCGGCTGCTCCAAGCAGCGCTGACAGCCCAGGGGGCTGAGGGGAGCTGGGCTTGGGCGGGGCTGGGCTGGGGCGAAGGAAAGCCCAGCCCGGGAGGCGGTGGGAGGAGGGATGCGCCTGGCCCGCTAACATTCCCGAGCGCAGGGCGAACCGACCCCCGGAGGAATTCGGGTCCAGGGTGAGCCCCCAGCACTCGTGGGTCAGCCAGCCGCCTCCCACCTTCCCTCCACCCCCAGCCTCCCGCGGCGCCTTCAGCTCCCTCTCCCGAGTCTCAGCCACAATCTCCTCCTCGTTTTCCTCCTCTCTCCGGCCCGGGGGCCCGGCCCCGCCGCGATGCTCTTCCACAGCTTGTCGGGCCCCGAAGTGCATGGGGTCATCGACGAAATGGACCGCAGGGCCAAGAGCGAAGCGCCAGCCATCAGCTCAGCCATAGACCGGGGCGAAACCGAGACGGTAGGCGCACGGGCTGGGGAGGAGGGAAAGGGGTGTTTATGGAAGGGAACTAGGGCAGGACAAGACAGGGAGAGGGGAGTCTGTGGAGCAGAGGAGAGAAACGATATCACCCCCAAATGCTGAGTTCTTCTGCAACCCCCACCCCCACTTGCCGCGGACTGCCAAGAGGAGAAGGCAGATCAACCACCTCATACTCGTGTTCGCTTTGAGGGATCCGGGAGGAAAGGGCTGGGGGGGGATGGCGCAGAAGGGAGAAGATTTTGACTGGGAGCTACGATCTCGGGGTTGGGGTGAGTGTGTGGAGAGACGCTGAGCTGGTGATTCCCACACCTCCTTCTCTGGGTGCTCTTCGAAGTTTTGGGGAAAGTGAGCTGTATACTTTACGGAGCGCCCTTCGCTGGGCCCGGGGTTCATTAACCCAGGCTGGGGCGGCAAGAAGCCGAGCCCTCATAAAAGCTCCTTCAACCCAGGGCGGAGGGCTTTCTGTTGGGCTGCTGTTCCCCTCTAGGAAAGAGATGGAAAACGAGAAAGAAGGACGCGCGAGAGAGAAACGCCTAGCCTTTCTCCCGATGTGGGAGAGTCAGGGGCCCAAATGGGCCCAGGACAAGGACTACCTGCTTCCTTTGGGTGGCATGTGGTGAAAGAGCGGGGAACACCTGCCCTCTCCCCCACCTTGTCGTCCTCCGAGTTTGGTTTGTGCCCAGCGCTCAGCCCTCCTTTAGTTCTCGTCCTGGGCAGCCCGAGGGGCCTTGGTCCTTGTGGCAGCCAGGACCCGGGTTTCGGAGGAAAGAAATAGCCGGCACAATCCGCCGTCAGTTTATGTCCTCCGCTCGGCTCCGGGCTCCGGGCTCCGGGCTCCGGACTCCGGGCTATAGAAGCTTCCCTGGCTCCTTGCCTTTTTTTTTTCTCTAGCCCCGCTCCCTTTAGCCTCCAGTCACTGCGTGGAGTCGGAGGGGCAAAACCTGGCTTACTATACCCGCAAAGGATTTTTTACTTCGGGAGCAAGGGCTTCGTTGTCTGTCTTTCGGCGCCTTCTATCCCAGTCTCGGGGGTCTTGGGTCTGGGAGGGTGTGTGTCTGCCAGGGGTATGTGTTGAGGGGGAGAGAAGCGCCGGGCGGTTGCCACCCTTCTTTCTCCAGTCCTGGATGGGGGAGCCCAAAAGTTGGGCGGCAGCGTTTGTAAAGGACACCCGCCCCTCTCCTTGGGACCCCAGATGCAGCTTGGAGTTCTGGGCTGGCCCAGACCGCGAGCCCAGGGTTTCTGACAGCCCCGCAGGCCCCTTCTCAGTTCCCAGAGCAGGCCAGGCCCAGCGTCCGGGTCGGGCGTGACCTTTGGGGAGAGAAAAATAACCTGGCCCAGCTTTTGCGACTTCTCTGCGGAGCTATGCCTGGATCCGGGGCAAGGAGGCTTTTTTCTTCCCCTAATGTTCATTCTTATTAGACAAAATAAATTAAAGAGTCCACGGGGTAGAGCTGTGAGCCGAGGGAGTGGGGGCATTTTGAAGTCTGTTCCTCTTCGCTAGAACTTGGTGCCCCTAGGGACTAGAAGACACCAAGGGGTCTTTTACCGAGCAGAAAGGGCTCTGGGGAGGAGTTGCGAGTAGTGGACTGCTTGTTGGTCACCGAGCCGCTGTCGTTGGGGTGACAGGCCCCCTTGGCCGGCCTCCGGGGAAAAAAGGTCTGGTCTGGTAATGTGTGTATAGGGATGAGTGGGTAGGGAGGAAGGTCCTGGGAAGGTGCTGTCTCAGCTGTAGGGCCTAGGGGTTTGTGGTTTGCTTGCAGTAGGAGAAAGGGGGGCAGGCTATACTTCTCCAGGTCTTGGTTTGAATGCAAACGCCTGACTCACACTGGCGATATTAGCCTAACTCCTCTCTGTCCCTGGACTTGTAAAGCCGTGTGAGGCTCCCTGTATTCTCTCTCTCTCTCTCTCTCTCTAAATCTAGGATTGGGGAGAGAGAAGGGAAGAGGAGGAAAAACCGCCCTCAAAAGAGTTTAAGAAAATCAGTATGGAGATCGTGATGTTTCGGGGAACACAAACTCTTTAAATACCCCCTTTAAAGTCACTCATGAGACTCAGAGGGAAAAAAACCATTTTATGGAGGGGGGGTGCTTCACTCCCTCCACTGGTTCCTCTCTTACCCCCCGCTATCCTCCAGTGTAGACCGAGTTAAAGACCCCAACCCCAAAGCCATCCTGGAGAATGGGAGGGGGAGGGCGATCGAGAGAGGGAGGGAGGAAAAGAGAAAGGGAGGGAGAGGGCGACTCTGAGAAAGGGGGGTGAGGGGGAGGAAGGAGAGGGCGAGAGCTAGTGAAGGCGATTGGGAGGGAGAGATCTGGAGTGAGAGGGGAGGAGAGAGACCCAGAGACTGGGACCAGGGCCGAAGAGGAGGCAGAGGTCGCGAGCAAGGCGCCGCTTTGGGGCGTCTGGTTTCACGCCGGTTACGAGGTGGGGGTTGGGGTCCTTTTCATGAGCCCCGGGATAAAAGTTTCCCTTTCTTTAGGCCCATCGGCCTTACTAAACTGTAGAGTACCTTCTCTCTTTTGGGGGAGATAGTGGAGGAAGAGGGCTGCTTTTGGAGCAGGAGCGGTAGTAGGTTGTAGTAGGGAGGCGTGCTCTGGCCTGGGGAGAAAAGATCCGGGTAGTCGGCTTCAGGTGACACCGACCCTGGCTTGGGCTAACAGTGCCCTTTTTTCCCCACAGACTATGCCGTCCATCAGCAGTGACCGGGCCGCGCTCTGCGCGGGCTGCGGAGGTAAGATCTCCGACCGCTACTATCTACTAGCAGTGGACAAACAGTGGCACATGCGTTGCCTGAAGTGCTGCGAGTGTAAACTCAATCTGGAGTCGGAGCTCACCTGCTTCAGCAAGGACGGCAGCATTTACTGCAAAGAAGACTATTACAGGTACCGGAGCCCGGCCCCATCCCCAGCGGAGCGCGATGAACTCAGCCCGGCCTAAACTGCCCTGGGGGAGCGGATGTGGGGGATATTTCTGTCCTGAAACGAAAAGGATTGGCGTGGGGATATGGACTCCTTAAGGGATGGACAAAGGCAGAGTCCTTGCCTCCTTTGCCCCACTTGGAACTTTAAGTGAAACTAAAATGGAGCGTCTCCCTTGGCCTCCATTCACTTCTCCTCTTAGTCTCAGGAGACTCAGAAGTGGGCATCCTCCACCCCTCCCTCCCCGGCCATATTTGGACTTAGTTTTGGAGGCGGACAGGAGATCCTTGGGAAAAGGTTTCCAGAGATTTCTGAATCGATCAGAGTGATTGGGGGCTGCCGGGTGTGGACTGGATAGAAAAAAATTTTGATGGAAAAATATCTCCCTCTCGCCTCCTCCTCCTCTCTTGTTCTCTCCTCTCTCCTTTCACTTTTCCCTCTCCCTTGCTGTTTAGAGTCCTCATTTTGTTTTTAATTTTAATCATCTTTCTCCTTTTACTTTCTCTTATATTCTCTCAATCTTTCTCCTTTCTCTGGCCCTCTCAAATTTCCTCTAGTTTCAGGGGTCTGTGTTGCTCATTGTCAGTGGCGTGGGAGGTGCTGGGGGACAGTGGGGGAAGGGGAAGGGCATGTGACAAGTCCCTTGGTCCCCGGTGTTGACAACTTTGAGGAGGGCAGGAGTGGGAGCTAACTGGGGGCTCTCTCGGGTCTTGCACAAGCACCAGGAGAAACAGGGAGCTCTCTGGTGAAGGCAGGTAAAGGTAGGGGTGTTACGTGTCAGAAGGAGAGACTGGGGAATCCTAGGACACTTGGTCCAGGGTAGGAAAAGACGTTTGGAACTCTTGCAGACGTCAAGGCCCACTCCGTCCCATTAGTCTGCTGGATAATAGTGAAGAATCTGACGTTGGGTGGAACTCGAGGGGGTGGGGGTGGGGAACAAGACGGTTTTGATCAGACTGATGAGGAGTAGAGGGAGTCACCTTCCCCAAATAGTTTTCCTTCTTTCCTTACCCCAGACGGTTCTCTGTGCAACGCTGTGCCCGTTGTCACTTGGGCATTTCAGCATCAGAGATGGTGATGCGCGCACGGGACCTAGTTTACCATCTCAACTGCTTCACCTGCACTACGTGCAACAAGATGCTGACCACGGGCGATCACTTTGGAATGAAGGATAGCCTGGTCTACTGCCGGCTGCACTTCGAGGCGCTACTGCAGGGTGACTATCAGGCCCACTTCAACCACGCCGATGTGGCGGCGGCGGCGGCAGCAGCGGCGGCGGCAGCAGCCAAGGGCCCGGGTTTGGGCGCTGGTGGGGCCAACACCTTGGGCCTCCCTTACTACAACGGTGTGGGCACAGTGCAGAAGGGGCGGCCGCGGAAACGGAAGAGCCCAGGGCCTGGGGCGGACCTGGCCGCCTACAATGCAGGTAAGAAGCGTGTTTCTCTGGCCTTCCTAACCCCCTGGAGATGTGACTCCCTCGGGCGAGGTGTAGCACGGGGAAGTGGGGGACAGTCACTACTGGGAGGAGGAGAGCTCTGTGATTGTCTGCTGATGGGCCTCTCCAGATGGTCCGTGACTGCAATTCCCTAAGCCATTTCTGCCTCTTATTTCCACCTTGCCCCGCCTGGTTCCCGTACCTACCTTCACCCTTTGGGATTAAATGGAACGCGTTAATTTCTTGACTTCTTCATCCTCACCGTCCTTCCGCTTCTGTCCTCCGGGACTTGAGTGGGTGGGTGGGAGCGCAGCACCTCAAAGCTATGGGAACTTATTATGAATTAGTGTTTGGAAGTTGTTTGACTTTTGGTTTCTTCCCCTACCCCCTTCCTCTACCCTCCACTCCCATCATCTGGAAGCAGGAAGGGAGGAAGCGAGGTCATCTGGTCAAGGAGAAAACAGGAGGGGGGACTTTTCATGATTAGTAGGTAGAAGAAGAGAAAAGAAGGGTAGCTGGAACTGAAATCTGGAAGGCAGGCAGAGCTTGTAAATTAGCACTTCCGAGGGCCGGGTTGTGAATTCCCTTTGCTAGTTCGCCTAGGAGGGGGGCACGTTAGCCCAGGCTGCAAGGACCGGCCCTGGCGACAGAAGCCAGATCTGGGAGCTGCAGAGGCCCGCGGAGTTTGGGGGAGCAGGTGCGGGAAGCTGGAGGGGAGGGAGCAGAAAAATGTGACTAGAGCTGAAAGATGAAGGCCAGAGATGGTAAATTCTCACTTTCGAGGACCAGGAATCCTCTCTGGGGGATCTCGCAAGACAACGTAGTGTGCTGGCTGTCTGCAGATGCCTGATCCCCGGCAGGAGCAGCCGGGGCAGGGAGCTGCAAGGGCTCTTAAGAGCCTGGGGCTGAGCAGGGAAGCAGGTGCCCGGGCTGAGGCTTAAGGGAGCGAGAAGTATAGGTGAAGCTGAAACCTGGAAAATCGAAATGTGAAGCTCGAGTTTCCGAGGGCCAGGAACTGATTTTGGTTGTTCGCCTTTGAAGGGGGTGGTGATGGGGGACGGTTGGAGAAGGGAGCGGCAGAGCGGTGGAGGCCCAAGCCAGGCTGGAGAAGCGCAACTTGGGAGCTGTAGGAGCCAGTGGCAAGCTGAGTACTGAGGCTGGGAGCAGGTGCCCGGGGCGGAGCGGAGAGGGGGTAGAGGCCCAGGCTGGGGACTCAGACCTGGAGCTAGGGGGACCTCAAGCCAGGGCCTGGTTAATGTAAGGCCGGGGCAGAACAGGGCCGAGTCTGAAGAGAAGCTGAAATCCGTCTTGCTGAGGCCCTAACAAGATACAAGACAGGGAAGGGGCTTCCGGCCCATGTCCTTGTGGGGCGGGAGGGGGGTCGGGAGGCGACGGAAGATTGTGAGTAGTGGACCGCAGGCTGACAACTGGGGGAAGCGGGGCGGCGGCGAATTTAAATGTAAGAAATTCGACCTTCTCGCTGACCCTGCTGTTGGTGAAGGCGGAAGGGATCACTTTGCGGGATTTGACGAAAAGGGGGATCAGATGGCGCCAAGTCAGTGTTGTGAGGAAGAAACCATCCTGTTTCCTACTCTCGACCTCGGCTGGTTTTACTAGGTGCCCCTCCGCTCAGGCTACCAGTCTTCCCGCCCCTCTTCCCTTCTCCTGGGAGCAGTTCCCCCACCGTGCTCGTCCGCTCTCCGCGGTACTTGAGAAACCAATGTTCTGGGAAAACTGAACACTTTGGTCTTACAACTACGGAGCTGTAGCCTGGTATTAAGGAGGAACATATTCCCTGAAATGTGGGACCAGGGAAGCAGTGGGACTGGCCTGATTCTGTATCCCTGGCTCCGGGAACGAACTGTGGGGTTGTTGGAGATGGAGAGAGATGGGAAGGGTGTATCATCAACAGTTTAAATGACTATAACTCCCATTTCTCTACTCCTTTAAGGTTTTAAAATGACTTCCTTCGAAACACCACTCTGTGATAGGAACTGCAAGGTTTTATTATCCCCATTTTTGCTCATCAGAAAACAGGTCCAGGGAATGGAAATGACTTGCCCAAAGTCACACAGCTAACAAAAATTGTGACTCGAACCCAGGTTTTCTGGGAACACTATTTTTTCTACTCTATGAGACTCCCCAGCGGAGAGTCCCAAAGGTCCTGCTTTCAGAAGGTACTTCCTTCTCTCCTCCCTAATTTTTGCAGGGCTCAGCCTTTCATTCTGCTCCCCCCTGCCTCTCCCTCTGCTTGCTACCTTCCTTTAGACGGCAGATGTTGAGGTTCTGAGAACGAGTAAATTAAACCGTCGACATCTGCCTGAGGTATGAATAGGCCCGGAAAGCTTTACGATCCTCCTGGCTTCCTAAATAGATAAGAGTTTATTTGTAATTATTTTTTATTTCGTTTTCGAGATAACCGATTCCAGGAAGTTTCTGTCTTTCTCCTCTCAGTCTAATGTACAACTGCAAACAAAACTATCTTTTCAGCTATCTTGGAGGGTGGGAGGTGGGAGGAGGGGGCGAAGAAGTGGTGTTAAGGCGAGTTTACTTTGATTAAAATGTGATGGAGCACATCTGTATAGATGTCCTGTGTTCAGTGGCGATTTTGAAGCTTTATCACTCCATCGAAGAAATGGGATGGAGAGAAATAAGTTGGAGAGTTGGTGGGTTGTTTTTTTTTTTAGGCGGGGGGAGGAGGAGGAATTTCGTGTGCCTCTGTTTGAAATATTAAACGCAGAATCGGAATACGTGAACCTTGAATGCAGAGAATGGATTTGGAAAATTGAAGCGGGGAGGAGTTGCTTTTTTCGTTTGTGTTATGCTTTTGCCTTTGCTTCTTTCTCCCACTGAACCTGGTGTTTTTCCCTTCTCGGTGAGGATGAAACTGAAGCTACTGAAACTTTCTCAGATAAAACTGAAATCTGTATATATTTATAAACAGTTCTAAGTGTGGACAGGTTGAGGTGGAAGTTAGGACCAGTTCCTGAGATCTCTATTCCCTACGGGTAGCGGGGGTATGTGTGGTGGTGGGATTTTTTTCTCCCCTTAAGGTAAGTGGGGGGAGGAGCAATTGGAGCCGCGTTGAGAATTAAATTGTAGAGTAAGTGGAAGAGATTTTTCGCTTCTTTCTCTCCCCTCCCCTCCCCACAGGGCTGGTATCTCTGTGAGGTAGAAGACTGGCTGGCGGGTTTGAGATGTGGATGAAGGCTGACAAGTGGAGAATAGCTTAGAAGGAAGCCAAGACTTCAAAAAGATCCATTCTCTCCCCCCCCCCCCTCGGCTCCCTCCTCCCCCTCCTTCCTTTCTCGTCTCTTTTTTTCCTTCTTAAAGAGTTTGCTGCCCCTGTTGTCGTTCATCCTCCTTCACTTGTTGAAAAGGAGTGAGATGCTGGAGGATAGTTTTGAAATTTTGTTTTGTTATCTTGGAGGAGGGGGGAGAGGTAGAAGAGAGACTGCTGAATTGATGTCTGAACATGGGGCCATTTTTCAGTGTTTCCCAGGAAAAGCGGCATCTCTGCAGGTCGGCCCTAGTCTCCCTCGATTCAGATTTTTCTTTTTTCGTTTTAGTTTCTGTCCCTTTTAGAGGCCGCACGGTGTAGTGGGAAGACTGCAGAGCTTGGAGCCAGGAGTTTGGGGTTGGAATTGGGGCTTTGACATTTCCTTTCTGTGTGACCTTGGACAAGAAAACCTCAGTTTTTTTATCTATGAAAAAACGGGATACTACTTTCTTGCCTCACGGGAATGTTCTGAGGAAAGTACTTTGTACCTTATAATGTGATAGAAATGTGAGATGAGTGTTAGTTTTAAGTCTATTCCCATTCTTATGAAAGAATGTACCCAGAAAAATGTACCCAGAAAAGGAATGGGGAGAGATGTGACCGTCAGATTAGCAAGGATTCTGAATAGTCAGTGTCTACCCTCACTCCTAGCTTCAGCCAAAAAGCTCATTCGTGTGGTGAAGAGACTTTAGACAGGCAAATGATGCTGGGAGCCTGGTTTGGAGCAGGGGGCCTTAGCCAGGGAAGGAATGCATTGGGAGAAGCCTAAATATATATGGGTTTGCCCGGATGATGACACAAAGTCACTCAGTCCAGCAGGGGTCTCATAGTGTGGTAGAAAAGACTGAATTTAGAAAATTGAGACGAGTTGAAATCCTAAAGTTGACACTTACCAGATATATGATTTGTGAGCTAGTGACCTCTGAGCCTCAGTTTCCTCATTTGTGAAGTGAGAAGGGAGGCTTTACTTATCCCCAGGACAATTTCAAGGAGAGTGTTTTGTAAACTTTATAGAAACCAGTGCTCGATCCCTACAGGAGTAAATCTAGGCTGAGATGATGGTCTTCCTGAAGCTAGAGAAATAAATGTATTATGTATGTATATTATATATGAAGTCCTTGGCCTGCAGTTTAGTGTGTGTGTGTGTGTGTGTGTGTGTGTGTGTGTGTGTGTGTGTGTGTGTGGTGGAGGGGGGGGAGGGGTCTCCCTAGCTTTCTGAAGCTATCCTTGGAAAATCAGGTTGAATGATTCAAATCAACTCTGATGATCTAAGTTTAAATTTGGTCTCTGCTACTTGCTACCTGTGTAATCTTGAGCAAGTCACTTTCCCTCTTTGGTTCTCCGATTTCCCCTCTGTAAAATGGGATTGGATTAGGATGACCTCAAAAGTTCCTTTTCAGCTTGACATTTTATGATCTTGTAGGATCTAGCAAGAACAGGGACAGGTTTGTCAAAGGCAGACGAGTCCCACTTACTCCTTCGAGTTTGCACAGAAATTCATCAGAAATTCTTCTATCTCCCCGCCACTGTTCTGATAGTCTGGGTAAAGCATGAAAAAGGGCAGGACCCTTGTGGTCCTCCTCAGAAATCTCTCCAGCTCTCCCCGCTCCTTTTTTCTGGGCCCCAGAGCGGGCAAGGGGAAGGGGGCCTGCCTGCGCTCTGGGAGGTGGGGGGGGGGGTCTGAGGGAAGGGTTATGGGCTAAGCGATTTTGGCTAGATCCTGGGGGTGGCCGGAAAGAAGAGAAGGAAGGGTAGGGGGATGGGGTTAGTGCTGCTAGTAACCAGAAGGAGAGCCACGCCCGGTCCCTTGGGGAGCTCTGAGCCCAGCGCAGCATGGGGTTGGCCTGGCCGAGTCGGGCGCTCCAAGACAGCTCGGGAGCAGCTTGGCGGGCAGACTTTGGGGCTGGGCAAATAGCTCTGGCCGGAAGGCGGTGACTTATTCCTTCCACCACCCCCCCTTTTTTTGCCTGGCGGCGTAATTACTGATTTGATTTCAATCCATTATTTAGACAATTGAACCTACAATCTCGTCTTTAGTAAAATGAGGCGAAGTCAGATTTGATTACAGGTTCAGTCCGCGCGACAAGAGCTGGAAACCCGATGGGTTAATAACAGATCACGAGTAAATTATTCATGATTTTACGAGCTCTTTAGCTCTATTGAATTGGCCTAATTGAGAGGGAAAAAGAAAGCCAAAGCCCTCCCCACCCTCTCCCCTTTCCCCACGCTTCCCCACCCCATCTCCCCCTTCCCCGACCTCCCTCTCGGCCCAATCTCCCCTTTCCTTAACTAATCCCTCAATTCCCCCTTCCCCTCCTCATTCTATCCCTTCCCCCACCTCCCAGCTTCTCTCCCTGCCCCATTCTCTCTTTACCCTCTCATTCTACTTCCCCTTAATCCCCTCTCTCCCTCATACTTTGCCTTCCTGGAACTTCAGTCCCGTCTTCCAACTTTAACTTCTATCTGATCTCACGTTTTCCACCACCTCCCTGCTTCTTCTCACTCTCTCGATCCTTGTTCCATCCTCTCTTAACCAAAATCTCCCCCATCTCCCGATTTTCCTAGCTCCTTTCATCCCCTCCTGTCCTGTTTTCCTCTGGTTTGTTCCCCAGCATAGGCCGAGCCTCAGCCATACTATCCAGGGCAGCTTCTCTTGTGCCCACTATGCTAATAGGTCTGTTCTACTTTAAAGATTAGGTAGGTAGTGTACTATTAGTATTATGTCCATTTTGCAGATAAGAAAGTTAAGTCTCAAAGTGGTTAAATGGTTTTCCAAAGGTCACATATCAGAACCAGACCCTTTCTGTTAAACTACACTGCCTCCTTCTCCTTTTCTGGTTGTTTCAAATGTAGAAATGAAGAGACAGTTTAGCCCCTGTTCATTTTCTTATGCCTCCTTAGTATCCTGCTCCTATTCCTATTTCTTTCTGTTCTGTCCATTTCCCCAGTTCCAACCCTTGAGGGGACCTTGCTTTTCAGGCCCCTCCTACCTCTTTCTTGCTCCACTCTGCCCTTCCCTTTCTCAAAGGAGTTTCTTTCCCTTTGCACTACCCTCCCCTCGCCCTCCCCCCCCCCCCAACCTTTTCTCCAGGCCTACCTCAGGAAGGATCCCAAGGGCACACTGGGCCAGCAAAGGCCCCCAGCAGAGCTCATTAACAGAAGTCCAGGAGGGAGGGAAGGAGGGGGCACTGTCCTGGGAAGGACTGAGAGAAACCCCTTGAGAATGTGCCTGAGGGAGCAGCTGTAGATGGTTCCGTGTTTTCCCTCCTCCCCATTCTCTCCCTTCAAATCAACCTGGGACTAAGGATAGGCAAAGAGACACATGGAGAGACTCTTTAAACATGACTTTTCAAAATGTGTGTCCTTTTTATGCCAGAAAATTGTGCCCTCTAAGGCCCCTGCATACTTATTTGGTGACAAATAAAAATAGTATATGTTATGAGAGAGAGTCATATATTGGAAAGCACACCACTGTGCTTTGGCCCTGGGTTCAAATCTTGTCTCTTGCTTTGTGAACTAAGGTAATTTATTTTATATCTCTGAGCTTCAGTTTCTTCATCTATGGAATAGGACCATCAGTTGGACTGGATGATTTCTAAGGCTCCTTTGAGCTCAAGATCAATGACCATAAAATGCCCAAGGGAATGAGACCTGGCTTAGAGTATCATATATTATATATACTAGTTTGTGGCCATGAGCAAATTCCTTCAGCTCCCTAAACCTCAAATTCCTTATTTACAAAATGAGAATTACAAATTTTGTACTATCCCTATAACAGAAAGGAGCGATAGTGAATAGAATGCTGGACTTGGAGTCAAGAAGACACTAGTTCAAATCTCACCTCTGACACTCACTAGCAGAGAGACTTTAGGCATGACCCTTATTCTCCCTAGACCACAGTCACACTCTAAGGTGCTAAGTTGTAGATTGGTTGACATATGGATTGATAGAGGGAACTCCTATGCCAACAAAATCTAGGGTCCCCTTTTGATCAATATAGCCTACCTACTTGCCTCATGAGAGAAGCATTTTGTAAATCTTGGAATGCTGTAGAAATGGAAATGATTGTAGAGAAGGCTCCTGGTCAGAAGCATGTGTGAACACAATTTTCAAGCAATCAGGTTGATACAGTTTTCAGCTTTTGGTCTGAGGTCCACAAATGCTGTGCCCCGGTTCTGCTCCCAAGAAACAGCCTTCATCTCTGCCCCCAGTCCACCCCTTCTCTGAGGACACTTGTTTACTTGTGAGTAAGACTTCAGCTCAAACTCCAAAACACATGGTCTAGCATTCTCATTCAAGACAAGTTATTTAACCTCCTTGAGCCTCCAAGTCATCATCTGTAAAAACTGTTGTGAGGATCAGATGAGATAATATATATGAAAGTACATTGCAAACTTGAAAGTCCTATGGACATCCAAACCATTGTTCTTATCATTATGAGCTGCTTCCCTTTTTCCCTGTTCCCCCCCCCCACCCCTTTTCTTATCACCTGGAACAGGCACCAAGATCAATGAGCATAAAAGCAATTACATAGCCCTTTTCTCAGGCACCTTGGCGGTAACTGGCGGATTTGGGGTTGAATGTAGGTTAGGGGAGCTGGGACTCTGGCCCAACTCTGACACTTACTGGCCAAGCAATTCACTTTTTGTTCAGAGCTTCAGTTTCCTCATCAGTAAGATGGGAATAATAATGCTTGTGCTCCTACCTCATAAGACCATTAGGAAGAAAGGGCTCCAGTTTTGTAAGCCTTAAAACACTATAGGAATGGGAGCTATTATTTCTCTGAAACCACATTTAAGGACTATCCTTTGACTCCTTGTTAAATGGCAGGAACTTGTTTTAAAGGACTAAGCTCCTCCTCCCCTTCCATCCCCCAAATTGCACCCCTGTGTTCTCCCCCCTTCTTTGGCTCTCGTCCCAGGACTGATCCTAAGGGTTCTCCCAGGTGGTCTATACCCTGAGGAATCTTGGAAGAGGGAGACCCTGCTTATAGTGGGTTATTGTGGGGGGGGGGGTAGAGAGAGCCTGTTCTGTGGGCTTTTGGTGGTGGGGCAGGGCTCTTCTCAAAGGATTATTGGCAAAGAGAAGGATCTTGTTCTGTCATTCCTTGGGGTAAGGGGTGCAGAGCACATCCTGCTTTATGGGCCCATAGTGGGTGACAGCTGTGACCTGAGCCCCCTGCCAAGCTGTGACCTGGCCTCTTGTGGAAGGAACTTCTCACTGACTGTGAAAGGATTACTCCTTACCTCATTTGGGTGTAATAACTAAGCTTTGTGGAAACCACTGAATTTAGTCCCTGGCTGGAAAGTGTCTATTGAATACGGCACCTCTTTACTCCTGGCTAAGGAGTGTCTGTGAGCCCAGGTAATTGTCTGGATAGCATGGAGGTATTGAAGGAGATAGGTCTATTAGTTACAGAGAAGTTGGTTTTCCTAAGGCTAGGGAAGTTTATCCTTTCCTGTGGTAGCTGGTTCCTTTAAAAGGAGTCCTGTATCTGGAGATAGAAGATGGGGTTAAAGTCTTGGCTCTGACAAGTCCTAGCTGCATGACCTTGAGCTATTCATTTCTTCTTGTCAGCCTCAGTTTCTTCACTTATAAAATGAGAACATTGGATTCAGTGATTGACAAGTTTCCTTCCAGTTCTAAAATTCTAAAAAAAGAGCAGTCCTGCAAGTAGCTCTGCCTAGGCCCCACCCAGCACACAGAAGAAAACTTTATAATGTACATAATTTTAAAAACAAATTCACATATTTATGTATAAAATTTATTCTGAATTTAACAATTATCAATTAAACAAAACAAAATAAGATGAGTGTAATAAGACCATAAACTCCAAATTATTTATAATTTGTTTCTTAAATGTACATTAATCTTGACAAAAATAATTTATATACCTTGTTTGCTTCCATATTCTTTTCCTGTTCAGTTTTTATCCTGTGTATTTTGTTACTGCTGTTGCTATTATTTTATGTAACTTTTATATATATTATATGTATTTCAGATTCTCCATTCTTTACTATGATGCATGTACTTTGAATGCCAAAAAAATTCAGTCTCTGACTCATATGGATTTATTTTTATGATCAGTCAGGGGTCCTATATTATCCCAAAGCTTCAGATAGATCACAAACATAGGAATACAATTTTGAAACTCTATTTGAAGTTTACAAATACTAATACTATAATTTAGAATCCAAGGGCCTGTGTTCAAATTCCTATTTTGCTGCTTTCTAGGGGTGTGATTTGGGACCAGACAGCTCCCCTCTCTGGGCCTCTGTTTCCTTATCTGTAAAAGGAAGGGGTTGGACTCTATGCCTTTTGAATCAGTTCTAAATCCTTTGATCCAAGGAGCTATGACTGTGAGACCCAGAGGGGCCACTACAGTTTTCCTGTACATTTATTTAAGAGCTAGAAGGAGTAGTGTCAGACTGAAGCTGATTGACATTGTCTCACGTTTCAGGACCTGCATTCTACTCCATTTGGATGGGGAAAGGGGAGTCTAGTAGGTTTTGTGGGCCTAGAAAGTGGTCAGGGACTGTTGCAGACTGAAACTGGGTAACCTCTGGGAGGAACCCTCTGGTTCCCTGGACCTCTACGGAATGTCTTCTGCCCTAATTTGAGGACAGGATAAGCCTCTCCTCACTCCATTCTTCACCTCTGAAACTTTCTCCCCTCTAGCACTGAGCTGCAACGAAAATGACGGGGACCATCTGGACAGGGACCAGCAGTACCCCAGCAGCCAGAAGACTAAGCGAATGCGGACCTCCTTCAAACATCACCAGCTGAGGACGATGAAGTCCTATTTTGCTATTAACCATAACCCTGACGCCAAGGACTTGAAACAGCTCGCACAAAAGACGGGTCTCACGAAGAGAGTCCTCCAGGTAAGGGATGGGGGAAGTAATGGGAGGCAGAAGCGTGGCTACCTCAGATTACACAGTTGTACAATATGATGTACAAAATGCAACCCACAGTGAGTAGTCTCTGAGATATGTCACACCCAACACATAGCAGTACACATAACACAGAACACACAATACACCCACAGTGCATGCTCACACACCCAAACTCGTGGGCCTCTGAAGTTTTCCCTGAGATCTCATAGGCTGGAGCTTTCTCTGATGTTAAAGACCAGTTCTCTGGAAGCCCAAGAAGAATCTTCCCGATATGTGAAAAACCAGAAAATCTGAGAAATCCTGGTCTTTCTTCTCTCTTTGGATTACTTCCTCCAGTATCTTCTCCCTCACCCCCCCCCCCCCTTTTGTTCCCTCTTCCTCCTTTCTGCCTTTCTTTGTCTCTGTCTCAGTTTCTCTTTCAACTTGGTCTCTGCCACTGGGGTCATTTTTATCTCTCTCTATTTTCCCCCACCCCTCCTTAGGATCATAGGATTTTAGAATCGGAAGGATCCTTGTAGACAATTTAGTCTAATTATGCAATTTTATAGAAGAGAGAAACGAGGCCCAGAGAGTAATTCTTTCAATTTCTCTTCCCTTATGCTATACTCTTCTGTTGTCAATCTCTTCTCGACCCTATCTTTTGGTTTGGACTTTGCTGTCCCTCTCAACTCTGAAGAACATAAGATCCCTCCCACCCATTGTTTCTTACTTAAATTCAATCCAAAATACATTTTGCGTGCCTGCAACGTGCGATACACATACACCGTTTACCCATATTTGCCCTTCTCCTCCCCATCAGTTCTCTGCTCCCTCCCCACTGTTTTTACCTCTTCGGCTACCTTCTGTCTTTACCTGAGGCTCGGATCCCCTTCTCCCGCTTCCCTCCGTGCGGTCTCTGCACTCTAGCCTTTTCTCGGTCTCTACTCCTCCCTTTCTGTCCGCCTCTGTTTGTCTGTGTATTGGGGGGGGGGGGTTTCTGTTTCTCAATAACTCTCTGACTTTCTTTTATCCCTGTAACTTTCAGATTGAGTTTCCTCTAAGGTTGATGACTGTAATTATTCATTTAATTCAACCTTTCCCCCTCTCCCTTACCCCTTCAATCCCTCACCCTACCTTGGTGGTGGGTAGACTTTCCACAGAAACGCAAAAATAAGTTGAGTCCAATAATTCCTTCGCTGGGTTAAGACACTAAGGAAGTTTAGAGACTACTTTCTCCGAATATTTACCCGAAAAAACGAAATAGAAACTTGCATTTGTTTTGTCAATTAGGGGCCGACAGAACATATTTGCCTTCGTGGTGGAAATGAATAATAAATGACCGATTCAAAGATTAAAGTGCATTAATTTCTAATGTGCAGCTTTGTAATTTCCGACTGAGGGCGAGGAGTGATCGCTAGGATAAGTTCCTGGGGAGCCGGTTGGCTATGGGCACCCCAAGACAGATCCCTACGAAAAGCTTCCTTGCAGCCAACAGAGAGAGACCTGGGCTCTTGGTCGGGCGAAGAACTTTTCTGCAGTTCCTAGGGGAGCTGTGGTTCCGGGGGCGGGGGAGAGGGATTGTAGAAAGAGGTGAAAGCTCAAAGGTTTCAGAGCCCGGGAGAAGGGAGCTTGGGGTCACTAGTCTGGAGTTGGGAATAATGAATGGGAGGGAATGCCCTAGGAAAGTTTTCCAGTTACTCTTTTACACGATGCCGTAATGGAAAGAGCACTGGATCTTGAATCTGAAGTTCTAAATCCAGCTCTGCTCCTTAAACAGCCGAGAGACCTGGGGCAATCTAAACATTTATTAAATACCTACTAAGTGTAAGATACTTCTCTGAGTTCCATTTTCCTCATTTGTAAAATGGAGGGTTGGAGTAGGTGGTCTGGATTCTCTGAGTGTTGGAGTGGTGAGGGAGATGGAGATTGGTGACTGAAAGAACGGAGTCACACTAAAAAAAGTTTTTCAGTTATTATATGATCGAAGAACTATTTTAAGTGGCGAAGAGAGATGTCACCTTTCCACCAGCTTCTCAGAGATGACTTTATGACGTCAGCTGAGTGAACTCCGCAAAAGCCAATCCCGAGCTGATGCGCCTCTTTGCCCCTACAAAGACCAGTTTCTATCTCCCTTTTCTGCCTTTGGGTTCGAGGTCACCGGCCTTTGACCTATTTTTAAAATATCAGTCCTGTTACTTCCGTTTCCCTATGTCTTCCGGGAAGTAGGGATGCTTCATAGAGAGAGGAGGGGGAGAGAAGGGCAAGAGAGAGAGAGAGAAAACAGAGATCGGAGCTCGTAGGAGTTGCCCAGGAGACCCGAACAACCGAGTTCAACTCGGGTCAGGATTGTTTAGGATTTTGTTCAAGTTTTCTTCTAGTTCTTTTATTACCCAAGCTTAGAAAATGCGGCCCTTGTATCCGATTCCCCTGTCCCTACCCCTTATTTTCAGGAGGGGGTAGGGAATTTGGGAGAGCTGGGGAGTATTTGCTTCACTGATGCTCCACCCTGGAACAGCCCATGGACACTCACCACTCCTACAATAAGCAGGTGCTTCCATATCTTCCAAGAAAGTGGGAAGGATCAATGAGAGGGGTATGCTAGAGCTTTCAGAATCATTGGGCCTGTGTCATTTCCCACGAAGCCTGGTCTTTAATTGAGAATCAGAAACGGAGGTCATATGGCTCTGCCCCTTACCTTCTTGGACAAGTCACTTCTCTCCTCATTTGCAAAATGAAGGGAGATAGACGATATCTACCGTTTCTTTCAGTTCTAACAGCATTTCTTTTATACTCTAGCATTCTAAATTGTAGACCCATTCCAAATAGACCCTTTTCAGGTCTAACACTCTGTGTTCCTACTTTTCTTCTAGCGTTAAGAGCTTACATTCCAAATTGTAATATTCCCTCAGCTAAAGTTCCTTCCTTCCACCTCTAACCATCTATGAACCGCTAACCATTTATGAACCATGATGTTTCTGCCACTCATAGCCTGACCAGTGTACACAGTAGGTTCAGAATCTATGTGTGGTGTTGATCTGATGATAAGTTGGTGTCTCCTACTTTGGGTTCTTAAAAGAAAGACCAAGAAAGTTGGGGTCTGGTCATTTCTTCTCCCTCTTTATCTAATCTGGAGGACCAGACTGGGAATTTGCTGTGCTGCCTGTTGGGAAATGGAGTGAATTTACTCTATTTGATGCCTGTGGGCAAAAGTAGGACTAATAGATGGAAGTTTCAGGGAAGTGGATTTCAACCCAAAATAAGGAAGACTTTCGATAAGTTAAATCTGGCTATCTCATGAAACAATGGGGGTTTTTTTTGTCAGGTGTTCAAACAGATGTTAGATAACCACTTGTCAAGAAATGTTAAAGGAGACTTATGCTTTAGTTAAGGGTCGCCTTCTGGCTCTAGATCTTATAATTCTGTGGGCCTCTCCTTAGGGCTCATCCATACAGTTACCTTCAAGGATATTTGGCTATGAAGAAGTAGAATCAATGAAATCTCAAGATGTACAAACTCTCTTTTGACCCAGCCTCCTTCTTTAGTCAACCTTTGTGAGGTGGGAGAAAAGTACATATCTGAACTCTTTTTCTCTGGCCCTTCTTGACCAATGATGGAAGTAACATTGAGCAGGGAGGTAAAGGAAGAGGTCCTAGAGCAGCTAGTAATTAGATTTTAGTTGATCCATTCAACCCTGAGTTATTATAGAAGGTAATGGCAGAGGGTGGTGAAATCCCCAAAACTGAGCAAATATATCACCAGAATTTGCTTTACAAAGGGCAAACAGGATAGATTCCTTCTTCATAGACTTCACTTCTCTCTGGAATCCTCTATCCAAATTCATTATGCCAATAACTCTGCTTGCCCCTTCTCATAGAATTCCAGAACTATAGAGTCGAGGATTCTTTCTTAGAATCCTAGATTATTAGAACAAGAAGGGCCTTATAGTATAGAAGGTTAGAACATAATGTTCCAGCAGTAGTCCTGAAAGAGCTCTAGACTGTTAAGAGTTTGTAGAAATGTTAGGACCCTGATATATAACATGGAATGTTAGGGCTAGGAAGGATCTAAAAGCTTATTTAATTCAGTTTGCTCATTTTTCAGTTGAGGAAACTGAAGCCAGGAATGAAGAGGTGACTTGCTTGCTTAAGGTAAACCACAAGTTAGTGGCAGAGACAGGCCTTGATAGAATTCATACCTCCTGACTGTGCACTCCCAGTGTTCTTTCCATTTTGATGTTCCCTCTCCCTTCTTGGTCAGATTGGGGCTGTGTCCACCAGCTCCATCCATACACACTCTTGGTTATCTCTTTTAGAATTGTCTACTTCCTCTGGAAAAGGTATCTTTTGTTGTTACTCACTTGTTTCAGTAATATCTGATTCTTTATGACCCCATTTGGGGTTTTCTTGGCAAAGATACTGGAATGGTTTGCCCATTTCCTTCTCTAGCTCATTTTACAACCGAGGAAACTGGACTAAACAGTGTTAAATGACTTACCCAAGGTCACACAACTAGGAAGTTTCTGAGGTCAGATTTGAACTCAGAAAAAGGAGTCTTTCTGACTCCAGGTCTGGCACTTTATTCACTTCAACAGCTAGCTGCCCCCAAGAGATTTTTACTCCTCCATTTTTAACCCTTCACAGGACAAAGAAGAAATTCTAGGGAGTAGAGTGCAATATGAAGCTAGATAGATGGGTAATTGCACGTTAATTTATGGAGAGAAACTCAAATTTCAGCATCACATTTGTTTGTTACAGAGGCAGCTTGGCCTAGTGGAAAGAGAACTGATCTCAACGTCAGAAAGACCTCAGACACATGCTTGGTTGTGTGACCCTAGGCAAGTCACTTAATCTCTTAGCATTGTAGGTAACTGACTAAAATTTGCAGAAAAGAGGCTGACCCATATTGGTATAGTGAATAATATCCTCTTCTAGGAGTTTCCTATACTAGCGAAGTTATAGGTCTTGTTCCTATCCTTTGTTATTTGCTTACTATGTTTTCTAGTGGTTATATGTTAGCACACTTCTTTCGATCAGTTCAAATGTAGTAGGTGTGGGATTTAGCCTCTAGTCTAATTGTAGAAAGCAATATCCCAGAGTGACATATAACTGTGTCTGAAAGGCTCTTGGGAAAGAAAGAATCTCTATCAATTTTGCATAATAATGGCAAAAATGATGGTAATAGCATTATTCGTTCACCTTTCCTAGCACTCTACAGTTTACATTTCCTAGCACTCTACAGTTTACATATCACATTTCTTATAATCTCAAGAGGGAGGTAGATCTAAGGATTATTTTCCCCATTTTATAGATGAGGAAACTGAGTTTCTGTGAGGGGAAATAAGTTGAGTGTGCTTAAAGAACTAATAAGAGTTATAAATAAGGACAGACCATTTCACAGTCCACAGGAATATCTTAGGAGCCTCCCTTCCTCCCCTTTCAGGATAGTTCCAAAGAAGGCACCATCCTCTTTGCTAACCATAACTACCTCAATCTCTGGGAGATCTTTCATTTGCTGCACTCCATTAGTGAGTCCCTCTGATTCTGGTGTATTTCCTAGCCTGAGTTAGCATCCACAATGTCAGATTCTTTAATAGTTCCTGGTGATTAAAATAATATTTTCTCTTTTCTCCCAAAGGAAGTATGGTTCATTTCCCATTCTAGATCAGATCGGGTAGTCCCAGTAGGTAGGAGTAGATGAATAGCTGCTAACCAGTTGTGGATTCTAGAGGCTTAAGCTTTGTCTCAGTCATTCTGTGACACGAGGACAGCTAATTTAACTCTCTGGGCATCTTTCACCTCAATTGAAAAGTGGGAGAAGAGAACCATTGATCTGTCTCATGGAGGTAGTCAACAATAGCCCTGCCATGGTGGAAAGACTACTAGACTGAGAGTCCAGAGGCCCAAACAGAGTCTCTCCCAGTTCAACAACTTCACCTTAAGCAGATGATTTCTCCTCTTTGTGTTTTAATTTTCTCACCTCATTTTGGAGGCAACATTAGATCATCTCTAAGGTTAAATAATCTATGGAGCACTGGATCCATGCCAGAGATGAACATGACAATAAGAAGGGACCATCATCCCTAATGATCATCTTGTATCCCAGAATCCTGTTTAGGCTGGTTTAACTTGAAAAGCTTGATTATTGCTCAGACATTGTAGTTGCTTAGGCAGAATGCTAATAACAATTGTATTGGAATCTGTAGCCCCAATTACATTTAGACTGTACTTCCCTCTCCCCCTTCCAAATATAGCTTGTTCGAAATGGGAGTATGGCCAATGATGATGATTATATTTATGTAATCATTTTTAAATTGTTATATATTTTTTCTTTCCAGGAAATCTTATTGTGGGGGTTATGGCCTATATTTGTAGAAGGACTATATTTGAGACAGTACAAAATCTGGGAAGAAGATTGTGAAAAAGTTCACAAATATGTGAAGTTAAGGGCAGCTAGGTGGTGCAGTGAATAGAAAATCAGTCCTGTAGTCAAGAGGACCTCAGTTCCAATCCAGCTTCAGACTAACTGTGGGATCCTGGGCAAGTCTCTTAACCCTTCACTTAAGCCTCAAAAAAGAAGTGTGAAGCTAATGAAAACAACTGGTGGCAATTGTTAGAAAACCTGGAGTTCAAAGCCAAAGGACCTTAGGGAAAAGAATTTTAGAACATACAGTATTAACATGAAGAAATTTTGAACATAGAATATTAGGGATGGAAGGGACCTTGGAGATCATCTATTCTAACTCCCTCTTTTTACAGATGGTACAATTGAGGCCAGAGAGGCAAAATTCTTGCACCAGGTAATCCAGTAATTTAATGGCAGAACTGGGACTAGAAGCCAGTAAATCCTTACTTTTCATTGTAGTACTTTCTTTTTCAGCACTCACTCACATCAAAAGCCATTGATTTCATGATTTTTGCATGACAGAACTGTAAGAAAATGTTCACATCACTGATATGCTCACTTCTCCCAAGATCTGGGGTGGCCCCTCGGGGGCAGGCAGGTTAATGTTTGTGTATTTCTATTTGCAAGACCCTTGAATGCACAAGGAGCATTCTTTGAGTATCATCAACCTGGAAGGAACAATTTCTTTGTGTGTTTCTGTAAGGAAACAACCTGTCTGGATGGCAGGGGTGGAGGTCCAGCCAGCCACAAGTGGCGCTGGACTATGGGACCATCGTTAGATTAAAAGCAAAGGAAAACTGAATGGAACTGAGGCTCAGCTGTGTGAAGGAGTGCTGCCTCCTTCCATAAGAGACAGATAAAACTTCAGGGTCAAAAGACTTGAGCTCCAATCTTGCCTTCCATTCTTAGTAACTACATGATCCTAGGCAAGTCACTCAACTCCTCTGTTCTTCAGCTTCTTCATCTGTAAAATGAGAATAAACACTTTCCCTTACCTCACAAGATAGCTGTAAGGAGTGTGCTTTGTAAATCTTAAAATGCTCTAGAAATATGAGTTGTCTTCATTGTGGCTGTGAAGTCATCAGCTTCAGCATCATTATATGATCCACCCCCCCCCACCCCCCAACCCTCGCCCCATCATCAGCATACATGCCTTAGTTCAGACCTTGGACATATATATGTGGTAAGGTGGACAGAAGGAGAGAGAGCTTTGTTAAGAGAATCCCTCAAGTCTTTCTTTTTCCTGCCCCCAAATGTGATCAGATAGGATTTAAAAACTGAATAAAAATTAAGACATAATGAATATGACCTACTGAATGACTTCTTTTGGAAAGCCAACCTTCATATCAAGGGCTTGGGAAATAATAGGGGTCCTAAGAACAAAGATTCACAGTGGGCTGGAAAGGAGAGACAAGGGGAAACATTGAATTTCTCTCAATGTCCCTGTCACAAAAATTAAAAAGAAATAGTTGCCAGCATGGATGGAAACAGGAAAATAAATACTGACATCCTATCTGAAAGTTCTTGCTCTTTCCCGCTTTGGGGGTGGGAACGTGGTCAAGTGATAATGGCAAAAGCACTCCAAGGTCAGTAGAAACTTAAAAATCATCTAGACCAGTGATCCTTAACCTTTCTGTAGTTTTCACATCCCAATGTCATTTATTTGCACTAGTTTCCCCAACGTATTATATATGTGTGCATATAAGTATTTGTTTATATGTGTATGTGCCTGTATATGATGTTTATGTTTGTCTTTAAACATTTGTTTTTATGCATAGACGTGCATGTATACATCTATATAACCACACACAGGGATATGTGCACATATTCTGTGTGTAAATGCAAGTATATGTACAGACACAAGGGACTATCCATATATGTGGCATATAAATGTACAGTAAATATATATCCTCATGCACTACATGTACAATCAGCATGCATGTATATGCTACATATGTATATATACATATATATGCAAGTGTCTATGTGTAGAGGTACCCATGGATATGTGTATATACATCTATACACACATACATGACTATATATGGATATGCACGTACACATATACATGTCTTGGACATATTTAGATAAATATGAATGAATATATAAAGGTGTCTATGCAGTATGCTAGGTATGTGACAATGTCTTTGTATGTGTCTTTATGTACATACACATATAGAAAGTAAATTCAAGCAATATTTTTTTTTCAGAGAGTATTTTGAATATGATGTGCTCTTACTCAAAGATAACTGGAGAGACATGGTGGGAGCATCTCAGATCCAGGGCCCTTGTTCTGCCGAATTCTGTGCAGATACATATTCTGTTTTATTCAGTTCCTCACGATAGCGTTCCTCCAACTGCAAGATTTCTTGGGCCTGAATTAGTCAGATAATTGCCTCAACTCACTCCTTCCCTTGGATATTTGGGCCGAATCTACACAGGTGGGCCTGAAGAGCAGCCCTGGGCCAAAATCAGCTGGACAGAATTGGGTACAAGCCAAAAGGTTGCTCTTATTCAATGCAGCTGACAGAGGCTTTTAAAAAAAAAATGATCCCATGGGAAGCTGGTAGATTGGGTTTCTTTCTTTTTTTTTTTTCTCCCTTTCTCTTCTCCTCTCATTTCTCTTTCCTTTCTCTTTTCCTCTTTCTCATTATCTCCTTTATCTTCTTTCTTTCTTTCTTTCTTTCTTTCTTTCTTTCTTTCTTTCTTTCTTTCTTTCTTTCTTTCTTTCTTTCTTTCTTTCTTTCTTCCTTCCTTCCTTCTCTCCTTCTCTCCTCTCTTTCTCTCCTCTCTTCTTTCTTTCTTTCTTTCTTCATTGCAGGCTTGTAAACTCTGGCTGTTCTGTCTAATTGTTTCAGGTCTGGTTTCAGAATGCCAGAGCTAAATTCAGGCGGAACCTTCTACGCCAGGAGAACACAGGGGTGGACAAGACCTCAGACTCCACACTACAGACGGGGACCCCATCGGGCCCAGCCTCAGAGATTTCCAACGCATCCATGAGCCCCTCCAGCACCCCTACCACCCTCACGGACTTGACTAATCCCACAATGCCAACTGTGACGTCTGTCTTAACTTCCGTGCCTGGGAGCCTGGAGGGCCATGAGTCCAGGAGTCCTACACAGACAACTCTTACAAACCTTTTCTGATGACGCTTTCCCAATAATTTCTTTAAAAAAGAAATTATCCTTTAGTTGAATTCCAAGTGTATTTTAAATAGAGGCTTTGAGCAACTAACTAACCACATTTTAGGATCTCGCCTGGAAACAGAGGGGGAAAAATGAGTGTTCTGGTAACTACAGAGTGTGGATTGAAAATTAACTTGGAAGATCTATCCGCAACACAACATTTGTGTAACTGTACAGTTTTGTGGACTGACTGAGCAAGGAAAACAATTAATTTAAGTTGGCTAGAGCTTCTTGTATTTCAAAGACTGCCACGTGCCTTATATACTGTTTTATCTACATACTGGATTTCCCATGTCCATTTTCTCTCTTGCCTCCTTTTCTCTCTGTATATTTATGACCAGAGCAAAAATGTTTAAAAAAAAAGTTTGTTACTTTGAATAGTTCTACAAACAAGCACACACACACACACACACACACACACACACACACACACACACACACACACAAAACAATCCTTCGTTGGTTCTGTTGTTGTTTTAGAATTTTAAGGTGGACGTCTGTTCGAATATCAGAATTTGTAAAATCTAACCAGTAATAAAACCACTTATCGAAACTACTGGGTAACTGGCTTTGCAGTCTAGCAAAGATTTCTTGGGACTAATGCCTCCATCTAAAGTGGAAAGTCAGACAGATGGCCTGCAGCCATTCATTCCCTCCAGGGGCTCTGGGCGTTGTATTTCCCAGTCTCTTCCCTCCCTGCCTCCTAGGATGTCTGGGATACATGTAGAGATAGGAAGATTCTCTGCCTGCTGGAGAGCCTGTTTGAAAGAGGACAAGGTATTTTCACTGACCCAGAATGAAAACATCCAGACAGGAAATACGAAGTGGAAAGAGGAAGAAAATAGAAGTCAGGCGGGTGAATTCTAATTCTTCCACTCTGTTACTAACAGGCAGTGGGACCTTTGGAAAGTTACTTCCATTCTCTGTAAAATAAAGGGGTTGAACACATGATCTCCAAGGTCCTTTACAACTTTAACTTCATTGTTTTAACCTTCTGTGTCCTCAGGACTCTTTGCTAACTCTGACCTTTTGTTTGTTGTAAAGTCCCACTCAGTTCTAATATTCTATTTCCAACATTCTGTATTCTTAGTATCATTTCAGCTCTAGCATTTTCTCTTCTAACATTCTACATTCTCAGGTCCCTTCCAGTTGTAACAACATTCCATGACTCTTTAAAGTGTTTTTGGTTAAAAAAAAAATGTTCAAGGAAATGCCTGCTAAACATTCAACAGAAAGGAAATATGGAGTCATTGGAAGCTCCAGGTAATTTTAGATAGTGGGGAGGCAGTTGTGTCAGAAGGAAGACAAACACTCAGTCCTGTAGGAAATAACACAAACCTAGCCACTTTCTTAAAAAATGAGAAGCAGATAGGAGACCAGCTTGGCAGGGAAAAGTAAGAGATGGGTAGAGCCAAATTTAGTAGGGTGGAAAATATCAAACAGAATGAGATGCCAGTAATAATACCTCACATTTCTATAGCATTATTGTGAGGCAGTTTTGCCTAGTGACTAAGCAGCTAGCTCTGATGACAGAAAGACCTAGGTTTCAGTCCCACCTCAGACCTATACATGATGTGTGTGACCCTGGACAGGTCACTTAACCTCTTAGTGCTCTAGGCAACTAAGACTAAATTACAGAAGAGGTGTCAGCCTTCATGGGTAGAGGGAGTTTGCTCACAAAGGAGTTTCCTATAAACAACAGGTCTAGTCCCTATCCTTATAATGTTTTGAAGTGTACAGAGTACTTTGCTCACAATCCTGTAAGGTTGGTGGTTCATATTATCTTCAGTTTACAGATGAGGAAACTGAGATTCAGACAATAAAAGTGACAAAGGCCAAGGGCACACAACTACTGACAGCCAAGGTCAGGATTCAAATCTCTGACTTCCTTAACTTTAGGTCCTGAACTTTTTCCATCAGAGGCATCAGTCAGCTGCTCTCACTGCTATGCATTACAATATAGCCCTAGGGATTCAACAAACATTTATTATTAAGCACTTACTATGCATAATAGGGCACTCCACTATATCAAGGACCTGTGATTTCAATCTTGTGGGAATCACCCCTTCCATATCCCTCCAGGCAGGTGGAAACACTTTCTCCAAGTTAGAGTCCTAAGAGAAATGCCTGAGGCTCAAATAATTTAAATGACTTACCCATGGTCATGCAGGTAATTGATGTCAGAGGCTGAATTTGAACTACAGTCTTCTTTGGATCCAGCACTTTTATTCAACACACCCCACTACCCTTTAGGTGCTTAATAAGTGTGGGATAGATTGTGTATTCCTTTAACTATACCCTTTAGGTCAAAGGGGATAATATATGTGAAAGCACTTGGGTACTGTATAAATGTGTTATTGATGTTATTGTTAGAGAATTCGTTTTTTTCTTCATGAATTTGCCCTATTTTCAATATATAACTGTATATGCTGAATATTTGAATCAGAGCTCGGCTACTTGTTACCTGTGGGACCTTGGGAAAGTGACTTAGCTTTTTTGAGAAGCCTCAATTTCCTCATCTGTAAAAAGAAAGGATTGCAGCAGATGATTTCTGAAGACCCTTCCAACTTTAAAATCTATAGGTATTATGACAGGACGGAGTTCTGTCCTTTAAAAACAAAAAGTGGTCAAAATCCGTGTATCTGGTTAAAGGGATTCCACTGTGGAGGCAGGTGTAAATAACTCTCAGAGGAAATTCCTAGCACCTGCCCAGGTGGGCATCAGTGTTCGTCCCTTGACCTCAACCTCCTTAGCTACATACCAAAGAGGAGAAAGAGAAAAGGCTTTCAATCCATCGCACTGTGAATTCGATGGCTTAGAAATTCGGAATATTGGGGACAGTGACTGAGATGGGAGGGCTAGTCTTATCTGGACCAGATGTACTCGGAGAGGAAACAGCTGGAACAGAATCTGACTGCCTTTCTACCCCTTTAACCCCACCCCCATCCCTTCATTCTGAAGCTGCCGGGTTAACCCGGCGCGCAGGAAGAACGGTTGAGTACGTGGAAACATAGACTCTCCTAACAGCTGCAGACCCTGGACATGGTAACCGATTGCAAGAATCTGTCAAATTAACCTTTCTGCCCAAAGAGCTACTCCCCTTGTCCTACTTGTCCCTTTGTCCTTGTCCCCTGGGGGAAGGGTTCCCCTTGTCCCTTGAGGAAAGGAGAGAGGACAGTCAATTCAACCTCGCCTCCTCCGGTCTCCTTACTCCCAAGAGGGTTGTAATAACGTCAACTCCCATTTCTAGAGCATTTTAATGTCTACACAGGGCAAGGATTATTAGTTCCATATTACAAGTGAAGAAACTGAGGCTCAAATTTCTCTAATAATAACACCTTTCTATAACGTTTTACGTTTTGTGTAGCGATTTCCTCGCTAAACCTTATGTGAAGTGTAATTATGATTATTTCTGTTTTACAGATGGGGAAACTGAGGCTTATTTTAAAAATAATATTGTCAGTTTTATTGATAATAACTCATTTCTACAGCGCTTTTAAAGTTTACTTCACAACCAGCTTTTGGAGGAGGTAGTGCAAATTTTTTCTCTTTATTTTACAGATGAGGAGACTGAAGTCCAACAAGGGAGATTGGTTTGCCTGAAGTTACACAAAAGTTTATTTGATAGAGAGTCAGAACGGGAACCCAGGTCTTTGGGCTACAGATGTTGGGTGCTTTGCACTACACCAAGTGTAGGTCAATTCATAATATCATTTATCCCTCCTAACCCTCCTCTACCTAAGCCAAGAGGAGGGAGGCAGGCCCCCCTTCTTTTTATGTATTTCTAGGATACCTGATTTCGTTGGGGGAGAACACCAAGCGTACAGACGCAGATCGCACCTCCTCCACTCCTAAGACAGTCTGAGTAAGCTTTTGGCCAACCAGTTCATCTCCTGGCGACCTTCTGGGACCAGCAGGTCATTCCACACTGTCTGGTCTTCCTGCACAGCACAGCATCAGCTTTGACGCTTTTCAAGTTTGGTTTGTCCCAGTCGGGTTTAGTAACCAATGGCTTATCTAGGAAAGCATGGTGGGGTCACGGTCACTCCAATAGGAGACCTCTCAGGAGAACTTCGGGTCAGCAAATAAACCGTTAGTGAGATAGACGTCCAATTGAATTTGTAAGAAGTTCCGTTTATGTAAATACACACCCAAGGCTGGGGCACTAGGGGCTGCATCATAGTGGGAGGGGAAAGACAAGGTGATTCCCCTCAGCGAGCCAATAAGGGGCGAAGCACGGGCCTACAATTAAGGACTCTTTTTCCTTCTCATTAATGCAAGCGGCCCCAGTAGCGCCAGAAGCCCTGTAATATTTCCTTTTTCTTTCTTTTCTTCTTTTTACAGAATCTCCCGCTCCTTCAGCCTTGGGCTATGTGTGTGAAGGAATGGAGAATAGAGGTCATAGAATCCCATGCATTCTAGGGATTTTGAAGTGGACCAAGTCGTAGTTTATGTTCCCTCTTCTAAATAAATGTATATATATGCTTGCACACGCACGCGCGCGCGCGCGCGCGCACACACACACACACACACACACACACACAGAGAGAGAGAGAGAGAGAGAGAGAGAGAGAGAGAGAGAGAGAGAGAAACACTGAGGCTTTCCTTCTTGAAAAAGGAAAGTGCCCAAGGACACAGATTGTACATATCACAAAAGGAAACAGAGTCTAGGGTCAAACTTGACCTTCACTCCACTACAGCCTGCAGCCAGGCAAAGAGTAAGCATTGGCTCTGGGATTTTCAACTCCATGAGGGACCTCAAGTTTCTGCCACAAACTCCATCACTGAATCCTTTCACTTTTCCTGTTGCTTGGCTTCCATGCAATAGCAAAAGACAAAATCACCTACCCAGTGGGGCCCTTAGAATAAGGCTCAGATTTGAGTTCAGAGATCTACCCTTCCCCCAAAGACCCAGCCTTTGGGACTACAGTTCCCACCTTCTGCCATGTAGTTTATGTGACTAGCCTGGAATTCTAGAATATTAATAGTTCATATTCATATAGAACTTTTCCATAGGAAGAAACGAGTTCAGAGAGACTAGAGGATCGTAGACTGAGCTGGACAATTGAGGGGAATTAGAGGTCACTTAAACCAATCTTTTGAACTTACAGGTGAGGAAATTGAGGCTCAGAGAAATAACCTCCTGAAGATCAGGCAGATGTAAGTGGCAGAGCTGGGACTAGCCCCCAGGTCTCCTAATTCCAATTCTAGTGCACCTATACCAGCTGTTCCAATACTTGTCCCAGCTCTACCCCATGCAGCCCTGAATATGAATATTGTCAGATCCCATGAATATTGTCTGCCCCACAGTGAGGACATATTCCCCTTGCTGTGAGCTGCTGTGCTTTTGCAGATGTTCCAGAGGCAGCTGGTTGGTATAGTGAGGAGGCTGGCAAAGTAGAAGGAACCTTGGACTTTGAGTGAGAGGACTTGGCTCTCTGAGGCCTCTCTGAAGCGTATCTCCTTCCTTCCCAACCCTCCCCATTTTTCATTCCCCCTTCTCCACTATTCCACTCCCTCTGCCTCCTCCAATCTTTTGTAAATCCTCGTTTCTCTCCTCCCTTCGCCACCACAATTTCATTTCCCCCCATTTCCCATTTTTTCAACTCTCCCTTTTTACCATTCCTCTGCTCCAGCTTCCAGACACTTTTCAGGTCTCCCATTCTTGCCCTCCCCCCCCCCATACCTACTCTCCTCTGGGTCCTCTGGTTGGTAGTTGTCCTGGGAATATTCTTTTTTTAGGGAGTCCCCAAGGTGGCGAGGCAGGATGTTACAGTGCCACCTCCAAGGACATTTTGTCTCCCCTCCTTGGGTGGGTCAGAGATCAGGTCCATGAACTGACCTTTGCTATCTTTATGGGGATTTAGAAGTTTATGAAGGCATGATTTCAGGTCTCATGGGAGGGACTTTGGAACTGGGGGTGCTCTCATTCTTTGGGGAATACCTTTATATTAGGAAGATTATTTGGAAACTCTGTGAAGGATGAACTAAAGAGGAGAGACTAGAGGGAGAGACTAGTTCTTAGGTTAACATAATGAGGACAACTCACATCCCAGTTCTGACCCTGATAATCCATTTATGACCACGGACGATTATTTTAATTTCCTGAGCCTCAGTTTTCTCATCTCTAAAGTGGAAATAATAATACTCATACTAGTTACTTCACCAGGTTGTGAGGAAAGTATTTGCAATAACTGCTAAGGAAGGTTCTGTGTTACAGAGGAGGAAACTAAAGTTTAGAGAAAGGAACTGACTTGCCCCAAATCAGCTAGCCCTAAGTATCAGACTTGGGATTTGAATCCAAGTCTTATGCTTCTAGGGTTAGTGTTTTTCCCCCTACAAAAGTGCAGGTGGAAATGTAGGGTGAGGAGAATGGAGGTAGAGAGAAAATGTTCAATGGGGGACATTTTTAAGGCAGAGAATGGATAAGGATAAGCAAACAGAATCATGCGCAGAACCAGCACACACACAAGTATCTCTCCACCCTTTTACTGTCCTTGTCCTTTGTACTGATCATTTGGCCCTTTCACGCAGCTGCTGAAACTACTGATTCTAAGCTATTTCACTTCAACATAATGTTATTCAGCACATACTAAGCTCTTGGTTTTGACTGAGCAGAGAGGATGCTCTCATTAAATATTTGTTGAATGGAAATATATGCATCTACACCCAGAAATTTACACATGCACATAAATTATTTCTATATACACAGGTTAATATGTCCATACAGACAATAAATATACAAACATGGCATGCGGTAACACTCAGAGACATCACCTTCACTTCTCAGTTTCTCTCTCCCTTCTCTCACCCAAAGAGCCATCCTTTATAATAAGGAATAAAAAAAAGAGAAGGGGGGAAAAGCAGTTCAGAAAAACTAACCAACATGTCAGTCAAGTTGGATATTATATACTATATTCTACATCCAGAATTCTTTGCAAAGAAGGGGAGGAGGAACATTCCTACACCTCCTTTGGGGACAAGCCTGGCCACCATTCAATTTTGATTTTGTTGATGTTCTCTCAATTTACTTTGTTGTAAGTCATGTATATATTTTTTTGGTTCTGTTTACTTCACTTTGCATCAGTGCATATACATCTTCTCTTGTTTTTCTGTGTTCTTTAAATTAATAATTTCTTGTGAAGTTAAATATTCTATTAGATTTCTCACTTCAATTTATTTTTTAATTTTCAATGCCAAATATTCTTCATCCCTCACTCCCTCCTCAGCCATTGAGAAAATATAATAACCATTATACATACAAAAATCATGCAAAACTTATTTCCAATTTAGCCATGCTTTGAAGAGGAAAAAAGCTAGAAAAAATAAAGGAAAAATATACTTCAATCGGCATGCTCTCCCAACTTGTTTAGGCATTTCTCAACTTATGGGCATCTATTTTATTTCCAATTTCTTGATACTATGAAAAGTATTACTATACATTTTTGGTATATATGGGACTTTTCTTTTTGCCTTTGATCTCCTTGGGTTATATACCTAGCAACTGAATCTCTGAGTGTAAAAGTATGGACATTGTAGTCACTCTCTTAGCATGATTACAAATTACTTTCCAGAATAGTTGAAGTATTTCACAGCCCTTACAACTTTCTGTCTTCTTACACCTCCAATGCTGACTGTTCTAATATTTTTTCATCTTTGGTACAAATATTGTCATTGTTATTTTACAGAAGAAGAAACTGAGACTACTTACTTTGGAGTCATTCCAGAATGAATTGTTTATGTACAGTCAGACCATTGACAGGGCAAAAGTCAAACTTTGCATCAAAAGAGAAGAAAGGATAAAGATGAGAAAATACATTTCATGCAAGTCAATCTATTGACTTTGAAAAATATAAGTCAACAAAAGTAAAGACAATGGTTTTGATTATTATTTGTTATAGAAGTTTAATGATGCAAAGTCGTCGTCATGCTGAGGAGAACAAAAAGAGTTCCCAAATGATCTAATCCAGCAAATGCTTGTTATCTTTACCAAGAGAATAGATCTGGCAGTTAGGAGAAACATCTGTTTAGTGTATAAATCCATTTGTATGACCTTATAGATGATGATAGCAAAAGATTATGAACAACATCATTTCACAAAACATTGAAAGGTATTGAAGAAGAAAATTAACCTGTAGAAAGCTTAGTGTAAGATTCAGCTAGGTCAAACTGTCAAATGCATTTATAGATGAAACCAGATTGTTGTGTTTGTCCTTCATTCTCAAAGAGGACCATTACATCAACATGATGACATGACTTGCTTTAAATGAGGGAGGGCTGTGCAAGGTCACCAACCTCACTTTCTCTTCCAGAGTCATCTGGGTCCGATGGCTTCATCAGGACAACTGGAGATGGCCCAGGATGCAATGGGAGACCTTCACCATTTTGGCTAAAGTCTTATCAGATTCTCGCTTTCAGGGAGATACACTGATTCAACAAATGGTCCTTTTCAAGTAGTTTCTCATGGAATGGCCTCTTTTAATAAAGAAAAATATCAAACTTGGAGGGGAAGACCCTAAGAATTCCTAGGTAAAAGAGAAACAGTTACAATTTAGTATTTATATTCACTCTGTGCTAGGTGAGCAGGGAGGAAAGAAGATAACATATAAATGTAAAATGGCACAGATTTGCCAGTGTTTCTCTAGTGATCTGTGTTCATGGCCAGTGATAGAGGAACCAATACATTTGGATTCTGTTCAATTCAACAAATATTTTTATGCAAGGCACTCTGTTGGGAATACAGAGATAAAAACACCAGAGAGTTCTTGCCCTAAAAGATCTTTTTGTCTATTGGAGCATACAATATATAAATAGATAAATGAAATATAAGATAAGGGAGAGATCATTAACACCTAGAAAAGTCAGGAAAGTCTTCCTGATCATAGGATTGGGCATCTGAGCTGAATCTAGGAAGATGAAAAAGATTCTAAGAAGCAGACAAAAAAGGGAGATGAACCTTAATGCTATCTGTGCTGCAAACAGAGATGGAAAGGGCACTCTAAAAGATGAAGTTGGTAAGAGTGATTGGACTTTTCCGAAAACACCCAGAAGAAACCCAAGTCACACTTTGTAGAAGAAAGTGTGCTGACTCTGGAGTCAGAGAACTTGAGTTCAAGTATCACTTTTGATGCTTATTACCTTGGGCAAGTCATTTATCCTCCATGGGTTTCATTTTCCTTATCTGAAAAATGAAGGTTTGGGACTAGATTATCTCTGAGCTTTCTTATAACTTAATTTTTAATAAGGAGCTCAATAATTGGTTGTCAAGATATATGAAATAGAAAAATACCCAAAGAACAGATAAAATTATGACTAATAAAATTAGTATTACTCCCAAAAGGTGACAACTTCAGCAACGATCAACTTACACACTGACTTTCTCATATCTACAATATCCTTATGAGAATAGTATTTATGCATGTTGAGATTGTTTCTATTGGAAATATGAGAAGACATGGAGACTTCGGTAGATTATTTTGTCACCCAGACCACATCCTCATAGTTACACACCTCAGGTTAAGCCAACAAACAATGATTAAGTGCTTCCTATGTTCCAGTCCCTGCTCTCAAGGTGCTCACAGTCTAATGGGGGAACCAACATGCAAACAACTATGTACAAACAACCTAAATACAGGAAAAATTGGAGAGGGAAGGCACTAAACCAGGAAGCAGAGATGAGGAGGGAGAGAGCTTCAGGCAATGAGGACAGCTGGGGAAAGTTCATGGAGTCAGGAGATGGAATGTTCTGTTCAAGGAAGAGCAAGGAAGTCAGTGTTGCTGCAGGTAGAGAGGATTAAAAAGTATAGCGAATACAAGATCCTACTGTTTGTTGTTTGTTGATTTTTTAAAAAATTGCCTTTGCAGAGCAAAATGTAGCCTTCAAGGTCTCTTCTAACATGGCTTCTCCCACGCATGTGGTGAAATCATACAAGATTCCTTGATAGATGTAACCACAGAGATAACTTTGCTCAGCCATCCTCTGGTTATTAATACCAAACAAGACATGTGCTTGCCAGAGGTGTTTGCCAGTGTCATGAAGGATGGTTTTCTCAGAGTCCAAATGGAAGCGAGTTTCCCTCTATATGAGAAAATCCTACAGATGCTATTTTCAAATAATAATAAGATCCCCAGTTATTCAATGGAGATTAACTTGGTGATCCTTAGAGGGGAAATATTTTTAAAAAGTACTTAGAGAATGCATATAGTCCAGATTATGATATGTAATTGAAGGGATAATCCAGAGAGCTGTATCTTCAGTTTATCTTGAGCAGGTCCTGGCAGAGAAATGAACCCAGGAATGAGCATGAACCAGAATTAAACAGGAAAAAGAAAATGAGTTGGATTGCTTTTGGGAAATTGGACAGTGCTCTCCATCAATTAGTAGATCAATCAATAAACATTTATTAAACACCTACTATATGCCAGACACTGAGCTAAACCCTCTGAATACAAAAAGAAGCAAAATATATTCTCTGTTGTCAATAAGTTTACAATCTAATTCTGTGACCCCAATCTTTTCTCTAACCACCACCCCCAAACTGTCTTTTTGAAAAACATCAATATTTTTCTAGTAGTCCTTTTTTGGCTAAGAATAATGGAACACCTCAAAGAACCAAATTGTGGCCATCTGAAAGAGCAATGGAAAAGACAGATGACAGATATAAGGAAGTAGTAGCAATATATAACATATAGTAGCAATGATGACCTGCCTACAAGAAGCGCCAGAAATGATGCCATCAAGAAAAATGGAGGATTTGAAAAGAAGATGAAACAGTCCTGTTTCAGGAGCAAGGGACAGATAGCTTGAGTACTATCTTGGCAACTTCCATCATATTGGGTAGACCCTACATAGACCATTTAGGGCAGACTGTGGACAAAAATTGTATTGGAGGCAGTGTTTTTTACTGTTGGAGAGAAAATCTTCATCAGTAAAATCACTAACTCCCATGGTATGACAGAGATAGGGAGACATGACCATTCATCAAAGTATGCATACATATGCAGGCACACAGTGATACACACAGAAAGACACAAATGTATGGCCTGACACACTCCAAATTCAAAAACACATAAATATACAGAGAAATAGATACAATTGTACATGCTCAGAGGTTCAGCTGTATACACACAGAGATGGAAGAATACACTCACAAAGACATATTCAGAGACACCTGCACTGACACAAACATGTACACTCACAGAAGTATTCATATAGGCAAAGATAGAGACACAGATGCACAGAGACAGCCGAGTTATGCCCCTTGCTCAGGCCTGGACAGAGCCTGATCTCTATCTCTGTCTGTCAGCACTGCCACACAAATGAATCTAGTTCTTGGAACACAGCCTGGGGGTACCCCCTCCCCTTCCCCACACTCTCAACAAAGGAACATGGTTAGAAGCTTGTAATGGTGTGTTAGAGATGGGGGAGGGGATAAGGAGGGAAAGATTTTTCCTTCTAGAATTGAGTGAGAGATGGGCAAAGGTAGAAGGGGCGGGAGGGAGACGGGAAGAGAGAGACACAGACAGAGAGATGTCCAGAGATCAGAATGTTAGAACAGAAAGGATGAAGTATAGTATTAGAGAGGGAAAAAAATGGCTCATAGAATATTAGGTGAAATCTAGAATGTTAGAACTGGAAGAGACTTTAGAACAAAATTAAATGTTAGTATAAGAAAAACTATCTAACCTGAAAATCCTGCCTGAAGCACAAAGCCTCCCTACAGAATCCTTGACAAATGATCATTCATTCTCTGCTTGAATATTGCTTGCTAGTGAAGTCAATACAAACCTTACCTCTTCCTGTCCCAAGATGGGCAATCCTCACCTCTGTCCTTATCTGTTTGCCTAGCTCTCTGTTTCCCCCAGGACCTGGTCAGGTGAGAGAAGGCAAAGTGAGACCAGGCAGGACAGGGCAGTACTCTGCTTGGGCAGTATGTAACCCCTAGAGGAAGAACAAGGAAACTGATGTGGGGAAGGACCAACCCAGACCTTATATCTCTATCCTTGTCAGCTTGTGTAAGTGGTCTGTTTCTAGACTTCAGGGTCACTTCCCCTCAGGAAATAATAGTCCCCCAGTGGCCCTCTAGCAATAGAGCTAATAGGCATGGATACCTGGAGAAGTACTAATAGGCTCTTGGAGTTATAAACTCTAGCTTCTAACACTGGCTCTGCTACTAATATCCCATGTGTCCTTGAGCAAGTGACTTTTCCATTCTGGGCCTTAGTTTTCTCACTTGTAAGACTTAGGAGATTCTAAGTGTCCTTGGGAGAGTCTAATATCCAGCTCCAACAAGTCTCTATTTTTTTTTTAAACAAGTGAGTGTATTAAAGAAGAGCCAAGTACACAAGAAGAGCACTGAATTTGAAATCAGGACTCCTGTGTTCCGATCCTGACTGCCATTTACTGGCTATGTGAACCTGGGCGAGTCTCTTCAACATGGGGTCCTCAGTTTCCTCATTTGTAAAATGAAGGATATGGATGAAATTGCCTCTAAGATTCCTTCCAGTTCTCAACACTGTATCCTACATTCTAACATTCTTCTATTTGCTCTGTGTTCTGAGGTCCCTCCCAGCTCTATGACCTAGGTGAGGTGGGGGAGAGAACCTGTGGCCTTGAGGTCATATGTGGTCCTCTAGGTCCTCAAGTGCAGTCCTTTGACTGAATCCAAACTTCACAGAACAAATCCTCTTAATAAAAGGATTTATTTCCCTTCCTTGGAGGTCAGCAACCCAAGGTACACTGCTCTACAGATTATGAGGGACAATGAAATGTTCCTTAAAACAAAATGGAATTGAGCTTTAATGGAGAAAAATGGAGCTTCGGTGGAGATTGAAAATAGTAGAGGGGCAATTTCACTCATCAGGAAATTAGATAATGTCACACCGAAAAGAAAGGGAAGGAAAAGAACCACAATGTTCTAATAGCTAAAAACAAAAGCAAATTTGGAACTCTTCTTGAAGTCGGGGGAGATGGATGCTCTGAGGAGGAAGCACTTATTTATCCTTAAAGGACTAGTAGTCACAGAAACTATCATGTGAGAAATTATCTAGTAAGAATCAGAAGAAGAGAAGAGTAGTGGTGGTTTGTGATTCCTTAAGGGATAACTAAGCAGTTATCTGTCAACCTGCTAACAACAATAGAGGTCTATTGTCTTCCTAGGCATATATTCAAGACATAACAGAGACCTCCCAAGACTTGTTGAAACAGATGACTACCCACTTCTGGTGATTCATGTGGGCACAAATGATATTCAGAAGTATTGCCAAAGATTAGGAAGTCTTAGGCAAGAAACTGTAGATCAGAAGGACACAGGTCTTATTTTCCTCAGTGCTATCCATTGATAATAAGGGATGCAGAAGAAAAAAAATTGATTTAAAAAATTAATAGCTGGCTAAGAAAGTGATGTTTAGGAACTGGAGTAGGATTTCTATACTTTTATTTAAACTATAGGGATGACAGACTACTGGCCAGGGATGAAGTAAACCTTACAAAGGCTGATGAGGATGTACTTACTTGCTTTCTTGCAAATCTAATGAAACGGGCATTTACAATATTTTTTAAAGGATGGGTATACGAGAAAATGACTGATTTTTTTTCACTTCTCATGAAGGAAGAATAATTGTAGGGATATTTACAAATTTACAGGCAACCATAATAAAGCCCATGGCTTCAAGTATCTTCATACAAGTGACCACAACTTAAGCATAAAACTAGAGCAACTAACGTTCCTTATGTAAAAAAAGTAAATTTGATTTCACTGGTGTCACTGAGACTTGGTGGGAGGGAAACCATGACTGGAATTGTATTCTGGATAAGTATATTATATACTCTATTCAGAAGAAATAAGATAAGTGAGAGAAGGGTTTACATATATTATATATAGATGTATATTTAGAAGTATGCTCATACAAGGAAATTCAGGAATAGTATGGTGGAGAGCATTTGGATGAAATTAGTGGATGGAGAAATAGAAGTCTTCAAGTTGTAGTGCAGCTCAGCTGAATAGAAAGAAGCTGAGGACTTTGGGAAATAGATCACAAGCTAGGCACAGAGGTATGATATAACAACAAGGGGATACATTAGTTATCCAGACAGCTTCTGGAATGCTCTCTTGGCAAAAAGCAGAGTAGATAGCAACTTATTGACTTGCTTTAATATTTCATTCCACAAAAGGGAGAAGAACTAATAAAGGGAAATTCCATTCTGGATCTGATTTTTACTAACCTAGAGAGATTTTGGTGTGGAAATGGTGGGAACTTTAAAGAAAAATAATCATTCCTTCAATTTATGATAGAGAAGAAGAAAGCTGGATATAGTGTGACAGGCACCCTAGATTTTGGTGTGTGTGTGTGTGGGTGGAAACTCAGGTTTCAGAGAGTCTGAGGAAAGAATTATGTAGGCTTCTATTTACTAAAACTCTTCAAGGGAAGTTAGTCCAGGAAGGATGATGGGAAGGTCAAGAATGAAATTCTGAAGACAGAGAGAAACCATTTCAAGGATAAGGGAAAACAGGAGTTAAAGAGATTTATGTGGATGCACCAGAAACTCATCAACCAACTTAGATTTTTAAAGGTAAGAGGACGAATATGAGATCAAGGCACATTCTGGTAAAAAAATAGTAAAACCCAGAATGAGTTGATGTTGGAGAATAAAAATTCTAAAATAAAATAAAAAAACATATCAAAGACACTAGGATGCTAAAAACAAGAAAAAGCTCCACCCCCCCCCCAAGTTATATTGAGGAATAAAGGGTCAAAGAAGGGTGAAGACTACTACTAGGAGTTAATGGAATAGTGATAATTGACCACAGCAAATAGGACAAGCTACTCATTTTTAAATTTTACTTGTGTCCTAATTTTAAAAACCAGAGGAGAATAGAGTCTGTAAGTCATGCGCCAGTAAATTTGACTTTGATTTCTAAGAAAATTTAGAATGGAACATTTGAAAAACATGGTTAGTGAACCTTGAAGGGGAAAAAAAAAACTGAACAAAACCTTAATTACAAAGGGCCTATATGGCTTCAATGAGAACCAGTTATGCCAGACTAACTTTATTTCTTTTTTAAATAGAGGTCCTAAACTATAAATCATGAGAATATCATAGACATAATGTACTTAGATCTGTGTTATCAACGCATTTGATTATATATTTCATACTACTCTTGTGAAAAAGATGGAGAGACACGGGCTAGATGATAATGCAACTTGATCTTTGGAGAGTGGTGTGCAACAGGTATACAAATAAAAATGGTGTAAAGAAAATTAAGAAGGGAGAACATATTAACAACTGGGGAATCAGGGAAAACTTCACAGAATGAAGGGGAACCTGAGCTGAGTCTTGAATGAAGATAAGGATTCTGACATTTGGAGGGGAATATTTTTCAGGACAGCTTGTTCAAATGCAGTGATATACTAGATAATAATCCAGTATAGTGGATACATCAGAGTCAGTAAATTGACCAGCCCTCAGTGGATAGAGCATCCCCAGTTCGGTAATTCTATCAGTCCAACATTTTAGGCATTTGTAGAGAGATCTCATTTATTTATTCAGTTATTTGAGTTTTTAGTTTTTAATTTATATTAATTTATCTCTTTCATTTATATTTTGATTAAGGTAAGTCTTAGTTTTGGAATAACTGGCCTGACCATTAACTAGCTGTGTGACCTTGGGCAAATCACTTTACCCTCTCTAGGTCTTGTTTTCCTCATGTGTAAAATATAATATCAAAATCCAGCCACTTTTTTTCAGTCTTCATTGTTTTTTACCTCACACAGTTGACCATGCCCTACTAGAGAGTCTCTTCTGTCTTGGCTTTAGAGACAACACACTTCTTGTTTCTTCTCCTGCCTCTCTAAATGTTCCTTCTTTGTCTTCTTGCTGGTTCCTTATTCTCTTCCCAACTTTATAATGTAGGTGTCACTCAAGGCTCTGCTTTGGCTCTTTTCAACACTCCATTGGTAATTTCATTTACTCTTTGGGCTTTAATTACCGATTCCATCCAGATGATTCCCAAATCTTTTATTACATCTCCAACTGCTTACAGGATATATTTATCTGGGCATCCCTCAGCAATTTCAGCTCAACATGTCCAAAGATAAGCTTTATATTTCTCTCTATCCATGCTCTCTGAAAAGACTTCTGTATTTCAGACAATAATTCTTCATGTACTCAGCTCATATGACTTCAGTCTTGATGTTGTGTTTGAATCATGCCTCTCCTTTACTTTTTATATCCAAATCAGTTATCAAAGTTGGCCGTAGTAAGGGTCTTGACTATCCAATGTTTGGGAGTGGAGAAAGGGAAGAGGAAGGCTTTAAATTAGGTACAGGGATTCCCAAATTGGTATCGATTCTTGGAACATGTGCTATCTGCCTCCAGTACAAGTATACACCTGGTTGAGCCTCTTCTAGCCAAGAGTGACTGAGCGGTTGGTACTCCAAGGTGACAAATTGTATTCTGGTTGGCTGAGGAGTCTTGAGAACTGATGACTCATACATGAATTGCTGAGCTGGAATTGAGTACACACACAGAAAGGAGCAATCTGCTTCTCTTTTGGCTCTTTTGCTCTTTTTCTTCCTGGCATTAAGTGTTGTGAGCTGCAGTCCTCCACCTGGCCACCATGTGTCCATGGTGCCTTTGTTTCTTTTCTATTCTCCCACCCCCTACCATTTTAGGTAACTATGTATTCAGAAACTTAATGGACCAGGTTACAATCTTGTGAACTTTGAAATTTTTGAAGAAGTATTGGAGATCCCATTGGTCACCAGAATCAGTAGTATTCACTGGAGGTGGTAGCAGTGGTTGATGACAGAAGATAAGCCTGAACCCAAGGATGACTTTAGCATGTAGGAGAATGAAGAGCCAGTCATAGGCTCTGGAAAGTTACTGATCCTGAGAAACCAAGATGAGATATTCCTAAGGAGAATTTCATGGGCATGACATGACAAAGAAAAGGACTCCAGGGCCTAGGAACAGGTATTCCTTGGCCCCACATATTTCTTTATGGATCTGTTTGCCTTTGTACTTTTGTACTATTTCACCTCACAATCCACAGACTTGTGTATACAAGGGGAAACTGTACCCCAATATAGGAATGGAGGTGATTATTGTAATTCCTGTTCTCACAATGCCCTGTCAGTAAATTCCTTTCCAAAAAAGCTAATAGATTTCCATTCCATTGATGATGAGAAGCACACAGATGAGGAACCAGGAGCTTCAGCGTTAGAAGTCACAAGTTCTCAGTCATCCCTAGGTTCTAGATGGTAATATCTGAATTCTGGGATTACTTCCCCAGTTTGTATATTCAAGTGTGAGTTATGGAATCAAGCCCAGAGAGGATGCTACAGTAGAAAAAGGTAGAAAGTAGAGAGGAAAGGAGGAAAGAGAATGAAGGATGGGGGAGAGGGAGGAGAAATATAGGGGATGAAGGCATTTGTACCCCTCTGGTGGGAATGTTATCCTGTAGAGAATCCAACTTGATCTTGGCTGCTGAGCAGACCTAGTAGCCACTTCTCTGCTGGCACCATAGCTGTCCCTGTGCCAGGACAGACTGAGAGCAGGGGCAGGGGTGGGGCAAAGCACTGGAAGAGAGGAATTTGGAGGGGGAAGGTTAGTTGGGACTTGGCTGGCAAGCAGGATTTCATTCAGAGCTCTGGAGGAGCCTGTGGGCAGGTCCCAGCTGAGTCCAGGGCCCAAGGGACAATAGGGGTGGTGATAGATTCTGCTCAGCTGGGGGAATTGGAGCTCAGGAAGCCAGAGGGTGGTGGTAATTGGAGGCAGATTCCGGATCAGGGAGGTGGGAGGCTGCTTTGGACAGACCATCATGAGGACTAAGGAAGAAAGGAAAAATAAAAAGGGGTGTGTATGTCTGTGAACCTAACAAACAAGATCTCAGGGGTCTTAGATACTGAGCTGAATCCTGGAGGTAGATGACATACCTAATCCTCTCTCCACTTTGGGGAGGGCATGGGTTATAGCCCACACCTATACCCTCAGACACTTCGAAAATAACATAGACAGAAGAGAGAAACTCGTAAAAGGGGTGAGAGGGTTGGACTAAAGAGCCTTTCAAATGGACTAACAGTCTGTTCTGTCCTAACTTCAACGTTCTCCGCTCCCATATGCTCTTCTACGTTCTAACATTCTGTGTTCTAACATCCCTTCCAGCGCTGAATGTCTCTGAGCCTAAGGGTGCCTTATCGATCAATTTCCCTCCCCAGTTGGGGGGGCATGAATGCCTTCTCCGACCCTGCTGCCTTAGTACCACGTCTCAGTTCGGTTGTCCGGCCTGGTCTCTCCTCCCCGGAAGCCGGAGGACAAGGGAGAGTCTCGTCGGATTATGCGATCTAGAGGGCGGACAGATCCGCACTCTCCCTTCCACCTCAGGTGAAAGAAGGAGGAAACATCGCGGCCAAGGGAACTGCGGGCCCCGCTGGAGACCGCTCCCTATTTCCAGAGGGCGTGAAGGGAGAGGCTGCCTTCCACCTCCGCAGCGAGAAAGAACTACCCGACCCGTCTGGGCTTCTGCCCCTAGCGCTCCTCCTTTCTAAGACGCCGGGGGTGGGGGGGGGGGTGGTGGCAAACGGGCAGGCAGGCGGGAGGGGCTGGGGAAGGCAAGAGGCACCTGGCGGAGACTCACCTGGAGGAGCCCCCGGCTGTAGACGGAACCCCCAGAAAGCAGACGGCCCCCACACAAAGCTCTCCCGCCCCCAAACCATCTTCCTTGCGGTAGACCTTGACCCCCCTCATCCAGTCTGCTTAGGCAACAGCTTGGAGCCGACGTGGGGGAAATGGAAGAACTCTGGCTGTGAATGAGTTAAGTCTTAAATTCGAGTCCTGGGCTTCTGATTCTAGTGCTGTCACCAAGTAACTGTCAGACTTCGGGCCAGATATTTTTTTATCTGGTACGGTTTCCTCTAGTTGTGTGACCCTGGGCCAGTCACTTAACCTTGTTTACCTCATCTTTAAAATGAGCGGGAGAAGGAAATAGCAAACTACTTCAGTATCTTTGCCGAGAAAACTCCAAATGGCATCACAGAAAATCGGACACCACTAAAACCAGTTTCCTTATCTGTCTGTCACTTGGGGAGGGGAGTTTCTACTCAGTGATTTCTAAGGTTCTTTCCAGCATCAACATTTTCTGTTCTAAGCTCTAGCATTCTTACTGCTCTAGCATTCTATTAAAAAAACTCTCTGATCATCAGTTTTCCTCTTCTGTGAAATGGGGATAATATTTGTAATTCCCCACACTTCTCTAGGAGTGGGAACTAGTTTTTTAAAGTCTCACTTAATAACCATAAATAAAACCAATCACATAAATATATATAACAAAGGCCAATATCTTGTCCAAAATCTTTACCAAAACAGGGTCGAAAGGGTCCACAAACAGCAAGAAAGTTAATGAGACTCTCTATTCAGTGTCTAAAAAGGCATCATTGTAAAAAAAATTTCTTATGTCAGCTATTTTGGATTTTCCTTGCCCTTCCACCCACTGTCTTATTGTAGTGTTGACTAGTTATTATATCAATTCTTCCACTAAAAAGCAGCTCTCTAAATAGGGAAACCACCTTTGCAGAGGAGTAGGCAAATTGTGGCCCATCTCCTTTGGCTTCTAGGACAAAGGCCATCAAACCTGTCCACCCTCTGACTGAGTAGGGTCTTCAATTTTTATGGTACAGATGTTTCTGTGTGGAATCATCCAGAGAAACTAGATTTCCCTGTCCTGGGGATAACAATGTTGAAGGCAGGATACTGGAGTGCCAGGTGTGTCCAGTACTGGACCTTGAGGGTGCCCACACTGCCCCCCTGTGGTCCCTATGAGAGGTGACAGTCTCCCAAGGGAACTAGCAGTCAGGGAGAGGAATCTGTGTCTGTATGTGGGTGAGTCTGGGAGTGGAGTAGGGAAGGTGTGGATGGATATGTCAGTGGCATGTGTGTGTATATATGTGTTTGTGCATGTGTGCTGTTGTGTTTCTGTGCATGAGTATATTTAAGAGTATATGTCTGTGTCTATACTAGGTTGTCTGTGGTTGTGTGTGGGGGTATAGTATACTGGGAATGGTGATATAGTTTGGGGTGCTCTGTTTGTATGTTGGGTATGTTGAAGTGGTGGAAACATCTTGTGTGCTGAGTGACTGTGTCTGTTGCTCCATATATGCACTGGTATGTGTGTGTGTGTGTTTGTGTATGTTGGGAGGTATCTGAAAGTGGGTAGTAGAGCACTGTGTCTTCATATCATGATATGTGTTTATGTGAAATCAGTGTCTTTGGGTTGGGTTATCTTTGTGTATGAATGTGTCAGTAATGAGTGTGACAAGAGTGCTTCTGTGCTTTCTGTGAAAGATGTATGATACAAGTATGTATCTTTTTGTCTTGTCTGTACTGGGGGCATGAGCATATGTATTGGGAGACTTTAAGTATGGTCTCTCTATATATTATTATGTACCTCAAAGTGTGTCTATGAATGTGTATATTGGGGTGATGAGTGTCTCTGTATATTGAATGTGTTTCTGTGTGTAGGTCCTTTGGGAAAGTATAGGGAGATATTAGATGGAATCAGAGACACCATCTGGAGATATGGTCAGGAAAAGCCTATGGCCATGTTCCAGTCCTCAACAAACATTCTCTTTGCCCTCTTCTCTTCCCATCTCTTGTCCTCTCTCCAGGCTCAATATTATTCTTTCTTCCCCCTCCCATTTTCTCTTTTGTGCCAGCTCTCCCACTCCAGTGTGCCACCTGTGAGCCTCTTCTCAGCTGCTTTCTTTGTTTTCCTTCTTCGCCCCTCACCCCTTCCTTTGCCCCCCTCCCCTTACTTCTCTCTAGGGACCATCATGCCAGCCAACTTCCCCCAAAGTTGGCAGAACCAGCCGGGTGCTGCAACAGCTGCACCCGCCTTACCTCATCTCAGCACTACTGGGCTCAGGGACTCAGAGGGACCTGGAGGGAGGCGAGTAGGAGCCTGAGAACAGCAGGAGGGGGTCAAAAGAGCACTGAACTAAGGAGCAGGAGACTTGGGTTCTAATTCCACTCTTTGGATCTCAATTTTCTCCTCCATAGATAACCTCTAAGATGCCTTCCAATTTTGACATTCCATATTTTATAGTCTAACATTCTGTGATTCTATGGTCTTGTCATAGACTTGACAAGAGTGCCTATGAAATAGTTTAACGATAAATAATGACAAATTACACTTATTCAAGGTACCCCAAGAGTCTTCCTGCAGTTTTAATAGCCTAAAGCTGCACTAAGACTTTTGAGATATATTGTATAGTATTTTCCCAGAGATAGTGCTAATGGCAATAGTGGAATCATCCTATTTTCAATGATGCACTGTGGAGTCACATGGTTAAGGAGGAGGAGGATAAGAGTTCAGTCCCCAAGTTAGCACAACTTTGAAAATCCCTTATGAGAGGGAATCATGAAAATCTTATGAGGTAAGTATTACAAGGATTAGTCCTGTTTTATAGATGAGAAAAATGTGCAGAGAAGAAATTTGATTGATTTGAAATCCATGTCTCCTGATTTTGTGTCCAGTGATCCTTGCTCTACGTGATACCATATCTCATTGGGAAGGCATTAAAACTTGGGGTGGGGGTTGTCAGGTATTTGATCTACCCTACTCCTCTCTTTGGTAATATTCTTTCTTTTAATATCATTATTGTCAGCTTCCCTGATCAGTGATAGACACCCCTTTCACCATGACATCAGTCTACAATTTAGTCCTAGGTACAGGAACCCTTTCTGTTCTCTTAGCTCATCGTGGGACAGGAGTTGGATTCTTCAAAAATCTTTGTAGTTGCTTACTGGTATTTAAAGAGAAAAGAGTAAGATAAGACAGAGTTATATCGCATTCATTCAGATCTGTGTTTAAATCTTCATTCTGGGTAAGCTGCTTCATTTTCTGAGTCTTAGTTTCCTCATCTATGAAATGGAATTATAATGCCTGAGCTGCCAATCTCACAAGGTTGTTGTAAACCTTAAAGCACCAGTGGGACCTATTAATGTTGATATTACTAGCTGTTGAATACAGCCATCGATTAAGTGCAAACTGTCTGTAAACCCTATGCTTGGCACTGGGGCGGGGGGGGGGGTGTGTGGGGGAGTGGAGGGTTTGGGGGAGGATATAAAGATAAATGCTACAGTTCTTGCCCTCATGGAGTTTATAGTCCTGTAAGCAGATAACATAGTAACTACAAAGCAGAACAGAATAAGGGTACGAAACAAGTTTAAAGTATTATGTGATATGAAATAGACACCAACACAGATAGCCATAATATACAATATTACACAATAATCAGTGTATTTAAAAGGTACAAAAAAAGAGTTATATGAAGTCTGAGGGGAAGAATTAGGAAAGGCTTCTTGGAGAGGATGTCTTTGAGGTTAGAAGAGGAAAAGAAGAGGATCATAGGATTTTGAGCGGAAAAGAGATCCTAGAAGCCAGTTTTCTAGCCCAGCTCTGTCATTTTACAGATGAAAAATCTGAAGTCCAGAGAGACTGAAGGAATTGCTTTAAAATCACCAGTTACTAAGTTGTGCCAGCAAAATCAAACCCTGATCTTCCAATTCCAAAGAATAGCATTCTTTCTACTGTACCAACAGTACTCACAGATGGAACTGGAGTCTTGTTAATCTCCTTCCTCACTGAGGTCTTTTCTCCTCACCCTTGGCTCTGTAATATGGCAGCCTTACTGGGGTGATGAGAAAGGAGTAGAGGTCTTAGCAGGTGGCTAAAACAGCTCTAGATCCTTGGGCTGGGAACAGAGTCAGATCACTGGACAGAGTTTCAGGGCTGGGCTTGGCCCAGGAGCACAAAGAACCCAATGTTTCCTTCTTTCTCTTTCTCTTCCTCTTCCTTCAGCCCCAGGGTGAAAGGCATGGGCCAGCTTGCGTGGAGATACCTTAGAACGAGAACAATCACCCACGTAGCCTAACTGAACAGCTAGAGTTGAGTGACTTAAGGGATGAATACCTTCCTGGGGGAAAAAAACCACATCCATGGCCCCTTCCCCAGTTCTATATAACTTTTTCTCTGCTGGCACCATCTCAAGCACATATGCCTCCAGTATGGTAAAGGGCCACTAACAAAGGTAATATGATCATGTGATTTTAGACTTTGAATGAGAAGGGACCTTAGAGGTCATCTAGTCTAAGCCTCTTACTTTCAAGATGAGGGAGTGGAGGCCCAGAAAGGATAAACAACTGGACTAGGGTCATAACAGATGGAAAGAAGCAGAGATAGCACAGGAACTGAGTTCCTTTAATTCCAAATCCTGTGCTTTTAGCACAATATGGGATGGGGCAGGGGGATTGGGGGGAGTCAAAACCAACACTACAGTTTCTATCCTGGGTCACTGAAAAGAATAATGATAGTGCTGGTGTCACCAGGGAAATTTTCCTGTTTTCAATGATGCACAGTGGAGTCACATGGTAGAGGGGGAGAAGGACAAGAGTTCCACCCCCAAGTTAGCTCAACCTTGAAAATCCCTTACATCTCCCATAAAGTACTGTACAATTAAACAATTGTAGGTTGGAAGGGGCTAGAGTTTCTTTAAAATAATGTAGTCTGTATCAGAGAGCAGATGGAACTGAGATTCATGTTGCTATGGAAACAATTAGATGTAAATTTTTTTTGTTGTAGTTGCTATGACCAAGTAAGTAGAGCTCAGGAGAGAGATGGGAACCAGGGCTTCTCATCAAATAGAAGAAATAAAAAACAAGTAAAGACTTGGCTAGCTGAAAAACTGATGATAAAGGAGAAATACTCCTGAGAGGATATCATACCTAGATGTGATCCTTACTAACACATGTTGAGCTGATTTTTTGATGGAAGCAAAAGATTCTAAGAGGCAGAGTTACAATGATGGTACATTCAAGAAATGAGGGACAGTCTGTGCAAAGGCACAGAGGGAAGAAATCAAGTATACGGAAAACAGTAATCAGGCCAGTTTTGATGGAGAATGTGGATAAGAGTGAGGCACAAGAATCCTGGAAAGGTAGGCTGGAACCAGGTTGTGAAAAGCATTAAAAAGTCAACAAGAAGTATTTATTGATTAGTCTAGAGGCAATTGAAAGCCACTGGAGTCCCATGAACAAGGGAGTGACATGGGCTGAACTGCGCTTTAGAAATCTCAATTTGGCAACTATGAGCATCAAGATGGATTGGAAAAAGGAGAGGCTTGGAAAGGGAATTGGAATTGGAAAGGGAAACCAATTAGGAAGCTATTTCCATAGTCCTGGTGGGAGGTGTGGAAGGCTTGAACCAGGGTAGTGGCAGTGTGAATGGAGAAAATGGAATGGATGTGGGCTATATTGTGGAGGGGAGAGTTGATAAAACTTGGCAACTGACTAGACATGAGGTGTGTGTGTGTGTGTGTGTGTGTGTGTGTGTGAGAGAGAGAGAGAGAGACAGACAGACAGACAGACAGAGACACAAAGACAAAGACAGACAGAGACACAGAGAAAGACAAAGACAGACAGAGAGACAAGAGAGACAGAGACAGACAGAAAGAGACAGAGACATAGTCACACAGAGAAACACAGAAAGAGATGGGAGGAGGGAAGTTATAAGTTACGGACCACACAATCAATAAATATTAACCCCCAACTATGTGTGCCAGGCATTGTGCTAAGCACTGGGCATACAGAAAGAGGCAAAAGAAAATCTCTGCGCTTAATCTAATGGAGGAGATGACATGCAAACAAATATGGACAAAGCAAGCTATATACAGGACAAATAGAAAATAATTAACAGAAGGAAGGCACAAGAATTAAAAAGAGGTTGGGAAAGACTTCCTGTAGAAGATGGGATTTTGGGGGGACTTAAAGGAGGAATGGAGGAGAGATTCCAGGCATCAAGGATAGCCAGAGAAAATGCCTGGAACCAAGAGATGTCTTGTTTGTGGAATAATCAAGAGGCCAATGTCACTAGATTGAAAAGCATATGTAAAGTGTAAGAAGATTGGAAAGTTAAGAGAGGGTTAGATTATAGAGAACTTTAAATGCCAGGATATTTTGTATTTGATTCTGGAGTTGATAGGGAGCCACTGGGATTTATTGAGTAGATGGGACCTACAATACAAGGAAAACCAGAAAGGATAACAGACTAGCAGGATAGCTTTGAAAGTTACATTTTGATTTTATTTTATGTTTTAAAAAAAAGCAAGCTACATGTATAGAGATTTGCAGTTTCAAATATAATCCTCTTTCTGTTCTACTAGTATATGGAAATGCTTGTTTTATTTAGTGTTAAGTTTAGAATAAAAAAAAAATCAAAGTCCCTTCTTATGGAATGGAAGTGACCTTGCATCTTGAAGTTTATGTAGGAGGAACACAAACACTGGCAGATACTACCAAGCTGGAGAGGTTTGGGGTTTGAATTCAAGGTGAGGCCTTATGGATGTCCCCTAAGAACAAGCTAGCATTCACAGAGGATCAGTCACCAGATGATATTTTTTTCATCTACAGCAACTCATAGAATTGTGTCATGTCATGGATGGGGTTGCAATCTGCATCTGAAGAGGGGCACCCACAAAAATTGAATAACCCATCCCTGAAGTACAGATGGATCAGAAGCCCATAGGTGTGATGAATATTATGTTTTCCAGGGATGAACATGTGCAGAGAAGCTTATCCCAGGATTGGTCCAAAGGGATGGACATTTTGGCCACAGCCATTTTCAGAGACTCTAGGCTGAATTATAGAAGAGCTTGCATTTTCATTCATGAAGGTGGCATAGATCCTTTGAGTATATGAAATATATAAAATTTTACTATTGAATTCAATTCAATCTAACAAGCATTTATTAAGCACCTATTATATTCAAGGTATTGTGCTAGACAAAGACAAAAATGAGGCAGTCCCTGTCCCCAAGGAACTCAAATTCTATTGAGGTGTGTGAAGGTTGGAATACATACATAGATAAGGATACATGGAGTATATATAAAGTAATGCAAAGCCATAAACAGAAAGCACTCACAAGTGAGTGGGAAAATAAGAGTCAGGAGAGGCTTCATGATAAAGGAGGCACTCAAGGTATGCTGTGAAAGGAACTCAGAATTTTAAGAGGCAGAGGTTGGGAGAGGAAACATTCCAGAAAGGGGGAAACCATCTATGCAAAAGAGGGGGGCATGAGACCGACTGTCATGTACATAGATCAGTGAAGTAACAAGTTTAACTGAAATAGAGAATCTCTGGAGGATTAATATGAAAGGAATCTAGAAAGGTACATGGGAACTAGAATGTAGAGAGTTTTAAGATGCAGGTTTCTAACATTTGTTCTTCAAATGTGCTACATTCTAAGTCCCTGCCACCTTTAAAAATCTGTTTTTGTGCAAGATGCTGGACAGAGTCAGAATATTTTTTTGTTCACCAATTTTTTTCTGTAATTGGCTCATTCTTTTCTTTAATTGAGCCCTACAATGAAGATTTATTTAGTCTAGAGAAAGTGTTTGTTGGGGATAGAGAAAGAAGAAAAGGAACTGGGACCAAAAAATTATTTTATAGAGTTGGAAAAAATAATAACAAAATTCATCTGGAAGAACAAAAGGTCCAGAATATCAAGGGAATTAATGAAAAGAAATGCAAGGGAAGGTGGCCTAGCTGTACCAGATTTTAAATTGTATTATAAAGCATCAATCATCAAAACTATTTGCTACTGGCTAAGAAACAGAGTGGTGGATCAGTGGAATAGGTTAGGTACACAAGACACAGTAGTCAATGACTATGATATTCTACTGTTTGATAAACCCAAAGACTAGCTTTAGGGATAAGAACTCACTATTTAACAAAAACTGCTGGGGAAACTGGAAAACAGTGTGGCAAAAACAAGGCATAGACCAACATCTTAACATTGTATACCAAGATAAAGTCAAAATGGGTGCGTGATTTAGATATGAAGGCAGTACTATAAGCAAACTAGGAGAGCAAGGAATAGTTTACCTGTCAGATTTATGGAGAATAAAGGAATTTATGAACAAACAAGAGAAAGAGGGCATTATAAAATACAAAATGGATAATTTTGATTACATTAAATTGAAAAGTTTTTGTACAAAGTCAATACAATCAAGATTAGAAGGGAAGCAGAAAGCTGGGAAACAATTTTTATGGCCAATATTTCTGATAAATATTTCTGATAAATTTTAAAATATATAGAGAACTGAGTCAAATTCATAAGAATACAAGTCATTCCCCAATTGATATATGGTCAAAGGATATGAACAGGAAGTTTTCAGATGATTCAGATGTTCTATGCTTATCTTTGATAGACTTTGCTCTTCTCAGCAATGCAACCAAAAGACTCATGATAGAAAATGCTATCCACATCCAAGAAAAGAATTATGGAGTCTGAATGCAGATTGAAGCATATTATTTGCTCTCTTTTTTTTGTTTTTTTGCTTCTTCTTTCTTGTGGTTTCTTCTATTGGTCTTAACCCTTTTTTACATCATGACTAATAAGAAAACATGTTTAACATATAACATATATGTAGAGTCTATATCAGATTGCATGCCATTTTGAGGAGAGGGGAATGGAGGAGAGGTGGTGAAAATTTAGAATTCAAAATCTTACAGAAGTGAATGTTGGAAACTGAAACTAAACAAATACATATTTTTTAAAGGAAATGGATACCAGAGACTAAAGATACATTTGTACTACTTTGCATGGTTGTAGTCAGGAGAGTACTTTGTAATCTTTACAATACTACAGAAATGTGAGTTATGATGGAGGCATAATGGACGGCAAACCAGAGTCAGGTAAACCTGGGTTCAAGACTAACCACAAATAGTAGCTGTTTGACTATGAACTAACTACTTAACATTTCAGTGTCCACAGGGAGGTCTATAAGTTATGTGGCTGAATCTGCCTCTGTGGAGGGAATTTCTGATACCAGTGAAAATCCAGGTCCTGAACAAGAAAAAGTCATTATGTTGCAGAAAGAAAAACACTGCACTAGGGCACAGATATTTAGAAATTTTCCACAAGGCTGCAACTGGAAGAGATCTTAAAGCTCATTTAGTTCACTGAGGACCCCCTACACCTTACCCAGAGTGGATCAGTGAAGAATCTGAAGCCCTTGGAGATTCAGTGACTTGCCTAGGGCCATGCATCTAGTGAGGGGCAGGAGGAGGACCTGAGGATCTGACTCCTGAAGTCTTGGGCCAATGCTTTTTACTGCCAAAACCCCAATTATGAGGTTTTCTTCAAAGCTGAGTTCAAGACATCATAGAATTTAGAATTAGCAGGGTTCTTTTAGAGATCATTTAAGTCATCTGCTTCATTTTATAGATGAAGGAACTGATATAGAATTATAGAGCATTAGAATTAATGATACCTCAGAAGCCATCTTAGTCAAGCTTATATTGAACAGGAATCCTCCTCTACATCTTTGATAATCATTCACATTTTACCTGAAAACTTTCAGTGACATGGGTCTCACTATCTTATGAAGCAGCCCATTCCACTTTGGGAGAGATCTCTATTATGAGGAAGCCCTTCCTTATATTGAGTCAACATCTGAATCCCTGCTTTTCCCCATTTTTCCTAGCTCTCTTCTTTGGGACAAAGTAGAACAGGTCCTTTTCTGAATCATTCTTATTTAATTATTTGGAGATAGTCATGTAATCTCTCTTCTGCCTTCTCTGGGATGGACATCTCACTTCTTTCCATCTTCTTTCCTCATATGGCATAATTTTTAGTCCCTTTTACAATCCTGGTCATCCTTCTTTGGACATATTTCTTGAAAGACTAATAATTGTGACTGGATTCATTTTTGACCTGATTCTGAGGAACTGGGAAGGTAGCCCCAGGGAAGACTCACAGGAGGAGGGTAGGAGAAAGGCAGCAGAATAGTTGAGAGACTTGAGTCTGAGCCTTGTCTCTACCATTTATTTACTAGCTACACAGTTTTAGACATATCACTTTCCATTCGTGGACTCAGTTTCCTCATCTATAAAATGAAGGGGTTAGATTAAATAACCTCTAAGGTCCCTTCCAACTCTAATATTCTATGTTTTAATATTCTGTGCTCCAAAATCCCTTCTCCTCTAACTTTCTGTGATTCTCTGGATCTCCCATGGACAGGCCCAGGAAGGACTGGTGTGTGCATCTGTTTTTCCATAAAAACACTTACGTAAACTCCCCGCCAGGTTAGGTGGGGCCCCAGGCTCCTAGAAGATGCCAGCAGGGGAGAGGCTGCAGTCTTAGTTATCTGATGGAGCCAGAGCTGTCTGGCAGGGGGCCTGTGCTGGCCCGGTGTTCTTTACATGCCCTGACACAGGGGCCCAGGGGCCTGCCGCTGGGCGAGTAGAAATCCATGGAAAACAGGGTTGGGTCAGGCATCTGGCCCCGTTCCAAGACCTGCTGAGCTGGGAGGTGACTTTTCTGGCACACTGGAGGAAGGTGTGTTCCCCAAGGCCTTTACTGGGCCCTTATGAATGATGGAGGTAGGTTGGAATACAAGCCTGAGTTGCGTTCAGCTCCCTACAAAGGCTCCCCATTTCCCAACCTATTCTTACCTTGTCTTCCTTCTCCCACTCTCACCAACTTGAAGGGAGATTTTTCTCTCCAGAGAGGCAAACCAGATTTCCACTGCCCTCCCCCATCAGAACCCTCATTTAACTTCAGGTGAGGGTCCCCTAAAGGACATGGCAGTACAGAGATACTGTGATAACTTTTCCTTCAAAATATAATAATTATGATGGTGATATTCACTATAACTCATATTTCAATTTGGCCCTATCATTTTTACAAGACTTTTTATACCTCATCTCATTTCATAGAATTATGGATTTTAGATTAGAAAGGCCCTGAGAGAGCATCCTCACGAGAGGCAGTGTGGTGTAATGGAAAGAGTGTTGGATTTGGTGACAGGAGGAATATTTTGTCACCTGGGGATGAATTTTCTTAGCCACGGAAGTTCAGAAACACCATCTATATACCAAGGTGGTGCACGTAGTAGAATGCAGGGATCTTCAAGATATTAAACTATAAATATCACTATTATTCATTATTTGTTGTTGTTACTATCCTCCTGGGACCAGGGCTTGGGCCAGATGCCAGATGTGGGTAAGACAAGTACTAGATGGTCCCAAGAAATTCTTCCATCACTTCTGCTTTTGCTATGAACTGTTGTGAGTATTTTTCATGGCTAGCTTTTAAGATGGCGTAAGTTTTAAGTTGTACATAATAGATTTACATTTTCATATGCAATCATCTGCTTTATTATACTATACTATAGAAATAATTTGTTTTATCCTACAAATTAAAAATAAAATAATTTTTTAAAAAAAGGCTGAATTCATATAGAACTGTTCTCCTTTGGATGAATCTTTACAGTATGATGCTATCTCTTATTAAAAGCAATTTAATTTTTAATACTTTATAGATGGATTTTCACTTCTCCCACCACTCTCTCAGCCTCTGAATTTGGCTGCATTGTGTGATTGACTTTGTGTGAGAAAAATACTTTAAAAAAATCTTATATATATAATAATAACTGGTTTTCTCTAGTACTCTCAGTTTCACAAAGCACTTCCTGTACAAAATCTGGGGATAGAAGAGACCTTAGGGATCTTTTACAAATGATGAAACTGAGGCTCAGGGGGTCTAAGTGATTGACTAACATTCACACAGCTAGGAAACAGTAGAACTGGGATATTGATCCCATATCCATGCACTTTTCACTAATCCATTGGAGGGAGGCCTGGCTATTTTTATCACCATTTTATAGATGAGAAAATGCGGTGCAGAAAAGGGGAAGTGACATGCCCAAAGTCAGGCAACTAATAAGTGTTAGAATATGGGTTTCAATCCAGATCCTCTGACTCCATGTCCAGTGTATCATGTATTGCCTCTTATTACGCTGTGACAAGACATCTTCTTCCCTACCCCTCTGTTCCTGCTTTCTCTCTCTGTGTCTCTCTGGTTGTCTCTCTCTCTTCTCCCTGTCTCTGTGTGTCTTTCTGACTCTCTATCTTTCTCACCTCTTCTCTCCCTCCCTCCCCCACCTCTTTCTCTCTCTCTCCCTCCTCTTCTCTCTCTTTCCCTCATGCACAGACACCCAGTACTGGACGTTTAAATACACCTGCCATTAGCAACCCTTACATGATTGGCACAGTCAAAACCATGGGATCACAGGTCCAGAGAAGCTCAGAATCAGAACGGACTGGAGAGCCCATTTTGCCAAACCTGTACCTAAGCAGGAATCCTCTCTGCAACATACCTGATAAATGGTCATCCAACTTCTACTTAAAGACCTGAAGAAATGACAGGAAACTCACTCCCCTCTAAAGTAGTCCGTTCCACTTCTAGACTGTTTGAATGGTTAAGAATTCTTTATATCAAGCTGAAATCTGCCTCTCTGTCACTTCTGCCTATGACTTAGGACAGCAGAATATTTTTGGTTCTCCATGAAGCCTTCCCTGATGGCTCTCTCCACCAAAAGGGAAAGAAATCTCCAGATGTTGGAATTTCTTCTGGCCCCTTTGTTGGCTCTCTCCTTTGTATTATAGTGATTCATTTTTTTGTGCTTTTCTCTTCTCTCCATAGAGTATAAACTTCTTGAGGAAAAGACCTGGTCCAGATGGACAAGGCCTTGATCATAGTGGGTACTTGTTAAATGTCTATTGAATTAAATTACTCCTGGTTCTGCCCTTGGAGGCCAGTTGGCAAACAGTCTAATCCTTAATCTGCAGGACAGTCCTTCAAATCCCTGAAAAACTATACCTAAACAGGAATCTTCTCTATTTCATCTCTGACACATGATCATCCAGCTTTTGCCCAAAGTCTTCCTATGACAGGAAACTACTATCTCCAAACTTTCTCTTCACCAAACTAAATAGGCTTCCTTCGGTGGATCCCTGTAGGTCTGAATCCCTGTGCAAGTCACTTAACCTCCGACTGCCTCAGTTTCCTCAACTGTAAAAAAGGTATAATAATAGCACCTACCTAACAGAGTTAGGAGATTCCAATGAGATAATATTTATAAAAGACCTGAGTGAGGGTTTTTGGCACATAGTAGGCTTAATGATTCTTTTTCCTTTCCCTCTTTCCTTTCCCCTCCCCATTCAGTTCGCTCATCTGCAATGTGACACAGCTTCTTGGTATCCCTCTAGTCTTTCTCCCTTCTTGTTGGACTAAACAGATTAATCTGATAGACTAAACTGTCTAGACCTGATGAAAAGTCTCCATGCTCAGATAGATTGTGGTGTTGCTCAGGCCCAATCGATCTGTCTCTTCAGATGGTCACTTAGGTGCAGCAAATAACAAGTCCCCAGCTTATTTCTGGGCTGAGGAATAGGGTGTATTATCAGTGGATTGAAGACATTTGGGGCTGATTGGAGAGAATGTTTTTGTTAAGTAAGGAAGTATTTTTTCAATCTATTTTTACTTACTTTGTTAAATATTTCCCAATTACATGTAAAAACATTAACACTCATTTGAAAAGATTTTGAGTACCATAGTCTCTCCCTTCTTCCTTGGGAAAGCAAGCAATTTGATATTGATTATACATATGAAGTCATACAAAACGTATTTCCATATTAGTCATGTTGTAAAAGAAAACAAACCAAAAAAAAATGAAGACAAATTTAAAAAGTAAAGGAAAAAAACATGCTTCAATTTGCATTCAGAGTTCATCAGTTCTTTCTTTGGAGGTGGATAGCATTTTTCATCATGGTTCCTTTGGAATTGCCTTGGATCATTGTATTTCATGGAGTAGCTGAGTCAGGGGTGGGAACCTTTGACTTCAAGGCCATGTGTGTCCCTCTAGGTTCTCACAAGTAGCTCTTTAACTGAATCCAAACTTCACAGAGCAAATTCCCTTAATAAAAGGATTTGTTCTGTAAAACTTAGTCAAAAGGCCACACCCAGGGACCTAGAAGGCCACATGTGACCTCAAGGCCACAGATTCCCTACCCCAACTAAGTCATTTACAGTTGATTATCATATAATTTTGCTGTTACTGTATACAATGTTCTCCTGGTTTTGCTTTCTTCACTTTGCTTCAGTTCATGTAAGTATTTTTAAGTTTTCCTGAAACCATCTTGTTGTATTCCATCATGATCATATACAAAACTTGTCCAGCCATTCCCCAATTGATGAACATTCTCTCAATGTCCAATTCTTTGCTACCACTAAAAGAGCTCCTATAAATATTTCTGTACTTTTCTTTTTCTTTGATCTCTTTGGGTTATAGACTAGTAGTGGTATTGCTGGGTCAAGGGGTAAATACAGTTTTGTAGCCATTTGGACGTAGTTCCAAATTGTTCTCCAGAAAGATTAGACTACTTCACAACTCCACCAACAGAGCGTTATGTGTCCACATCCCCTTCGACAGTTGTTGTTTTCCTTTTCTGTCATCGTAATTAATCTGATAGGTGTGAAGTCATACCTCATTGTTGTCTTAATTTGCATTTCTATTTAGAGCATTTTTTCATGTAACTATCAATAGCTTTTGATTTCTTCTTCTGAAAACTCCTTGTTCATATCCTTTGATCATTTATCAACTGGGGAATGGTTCTTATTTTTTTACAGTTGACCCCGTTCCCTTTATGTTTGAGAAATGAAGCCTTATCAGAAAAACTTAATGTACAATTTTTTTTTCCTAGTTGAGGAAGTACTTTTGATGAATACATAAATCATTTTATTGGACTGATAGCACTTCGTATGAAAGGGTTTGTATTTTTCTGGGTTGGTAGAATTCTGGGCCTAGAATCAGGAAGACCAAAATTCACATCTGTCCTCAGACATTTACTAACTGTGTGACTGGGCAAAACACTTAATCCTGTTTGCCTCAGTTTCTTCATCTATAAAATTAGCCAGAGAAGCAGTTGTCCAAGCACTCTGCTTTTTTTGCCAAGAAAACCCTAAATGGGGTCACAAAGTGAAAAACGAATAAACAACAGCACACTTTCCCCCGGGCTAGTGAGCATTGTCCTGAATTAGCAAGCAATTTTTTGGACTACTGAATATTTTTCCTGGGCTGGTACTTTTCTATACTGGTAAGCATTTTTCTGGATCACTGAGTATTTTTACTGGGCTGGGCATGCCATTCCTGGACTGGAGTGGATTAAGGAGTGCTTTCTTCCTGAGCTGGTGGGTGCATTGGGTAGAGACATTTGCCTACCCGACTCTCATCATGTCACCTCCCGCAGGAAATTCCCTCCAGGGTGTTTCTGCAGTGATACCCCTGTGGGTCAGCAGAAGTTACTTCCTAGCCTCTTGGAAACAGCTGCTATGGCTTTATGGAAATAGCCCCAGCAGCTCTAGTCTCTGAGCTGCCTGGCTTCCACCTGCGTCTCCCCACAGAGGACCAGTGGCAGCAGCAGCAGGAGGAGTCCAGTCCTCTTTGGGAATAATCTATTGGACTCACTCTTGGCAGAGACATCAGGACTCAAGGGGAGCTTCTGCTCCCCTCCCTCCCCCTCTTCCCCTCCCCCAGTACTGTCAGAACAGCCAGTCTGCACAATAACAAACAATAATCTGTGAGGGGCAGAAGGAAAGGAGAGGGCTTTTCCCAAGTGACTCTGGCTCCTATGGTGTCTCTTGGGAATTCTTGCCAAGTTTCTGTGATATGGTGATGAACCACATAATAATAGACTGTCAGAGCTAGAAGGGGCCTTTGAACATAGAATGTTCCAACATAGAGCATAGAATGTTAGAGTTGGAAGGCACTGACAAACATAGAATGTTAGAACATGGACTGTTGGAGTTGTCAGGGACTTTAGAACAGAATGTTTGTTAGAGCCGGAAAAGAGGCCTTAGAACATAGAATGTTGGAGCTAGAAGAGACCTTAGAACATAAAATGCCAGAATACAGAATGCTAGAGTCCCAAGGGAAGTTAGAATCCAGATCGTTAAAATATATCATGTTAGAGATGATAAGGACCTTAAAACAAAGACTATTAGAATATAACATGTCGGAGCTTGGATGAAACTTAGAACACAGAATGTCAGAACTTACAGACATCTTAGAACCCAGATGTTAGAAGGAGGTAAAAAGGACCTTATTACTCAATCTAATCCCCTCATTTTACAGAAGAGAAAGCCAGGCACAGATAGGGGAAATGATATATAATGGTAATGACGAAGATAACATTTTACCAGCAGCACCACGACTGTTACTACTTCCATTCTCCCCTGTGAGCGGCTGTGCTGGGAACACTGGTCTGACAGGAGAGGAGCCAGATCCTGTGTGGGCAGAACTGCCCAACCCAATTTCCAAAAAATCTCAAGTAGGGCCAGGGCCAGGCAGGAGTTTGCTGTAGCCAGCTTATACTGGCTTGTGAAGGCTGATTGTTAAATTTCTATGTGAGCATTTACACCTTGGAATTCAGCAAATGCTGTAAATCGGGGCTTCATTTGTTGATTAGGTCTAAGAAATAATGGAAAAATGATAACAATGCAGATCAACCATAAACATTTGTCATGTATACATTTTTTTTTTAGACCAGATTGTTAAGCATTTACCATACCTCACTGGTACCAGGGCCATGGCCATGGAATTGATCCAGATGAAGGAAGGTTCATTGTGTTATAGCTGAGAAAATCTCACCAACTGCCCCATTTGAATCCCATGAAAGCCTTTTCTACAATCAAAAGCTGAATCTTTGGAGAAATTTCCTCAAGTGTTTGGGACATTGTTTGGAAGTCTCTCCCTTGGAACTTTTTGGGGATGAGTCATCCCAGGGACATGGGGAAGTAGGTGGAACTGATAAGCTAGGTTGGGAAAGATGAAATCTTTGGCAGGGTACAAGCTCTGGTCACAGATTGATTTATAGATCATTAAAGCTGGAATGAGCCATAGAATATAAAATGTTAGAGTTGGACATGACTTTGGAGATCACTGGTCCAGTCCTCTTAGTCACTCACTAGGCATTTATTAAGCACTTTACTAATGGATGAATGTTAATTGTTGGGAATATAAAGAAAGGCAAAAGATGGCCCTTACCCTCAAGGAGCTCAGATTTTAGTGGGAGAGATGATGATCCAAGAAGGTGAAGGAACTTGCTTAGTCCTAAAGCTAGTTAGTGACAGAGCCAGGGTTCTAGCCCAAGTATCCTTACTCCTATGCCAGTGAGCTTTTCACCATCAGTATCTCAGCTCTTCCAGATTGAAGCCTGGGGAAGTGAAGTCACACAGCAGGCTAGGGACTAGTTAGTCTACAGCCTTTTGGTTTAATTTTTTCTTGTCATGTCACCTGGCTCTCCTGGTCCCTCACCTCCATCTTCTCCCAAACTAAAGTCTTTTCCCTTACTCAAACTGTCCTCAGCATCTCTGCCTGACAGCCTGAATGTAGTGTTCTCTCCAATTCCTTCCGCTCTCCTGGAGGAATCAGAGATGTACCTCTAACTTTCTATTAACCCTCGCATTTGGATAAGTCTATAAACCTTTCAAAGGACTTTCACTTATTTTATATCACACATATGCACAGATTTGGGTCTAACTTGCCTCTACTTAGAACTTTTCTGTGGCTCCCTACTGCCTATCAAATAAAACTCAAGTTCTTAAAATTGAATCAGGTCAACAAGCCTTTCCCGAGTCCCCAC
>CM053769.1:333073604-333087724 GCA_028658325.1 Potorous gilbertii | reverse complement strand
ATGAGCCAGTCCTGATGCTGTGCTGGGATGACAGATACAAGCAGAAAGGAAAGGAAGTGCCTGTCCTCAAGGAACTTATATTCCAATGGAGGAAGATGAGGGAAAGGGAAGCTATATAAAGATGGGGATGGGGGCAGGCCATGCCTATGCAGAGAGGCATGGTAGAAAAAGTCTGGATAGACAGGAGGGCAGCCTGGAGAGGAAGGAAGACATTCATTCCTGGGTGTCTTACTTAAAATAGGGCTTGAGGGTGGGAAGCCAGCTAATTAGAGGAAGAGACCCCAGGGTCAGAAGGGCCTTCCAGGATGAGGCATCCAAGAGCGAGACACACTTCCAGGGTGAAAAGTTTCTGTGGTAGGCAGAGACCGAATTGTGGCCTGGAGAAAAATGAGGCCTTCCAGGTCACCTACAACCCTTGGGGCCCAAGCTTCCTATGGAGTACTCCCATGCACTCTCTGATCCAGTTAAACTGGAGGCCTCCATGTTACCCTGTACTATGCTCTCTCTACATGGTAACTCCACTCACAGAGACTCTCATGCCCAGAATACTCCCCTTTTTCCTCCTCTTCACATGATAAATTCCTACTTATTGTTTTAAGTCACAACATAAATCTGCCTCTGGGAAGCTTTTTCTGATTCTCCCTGTCCCACCTTGATATTGACTTTACTCTGTCTGCCCCATTCATAGCACTTTATACCTCTCTAACTTGCATATTATGAGATATATTTAATAATTCTCTGTGTTTCTGCTACAGATGATCCCTCTAAATAAATGATAAGCTTCTTGAGGACAGGGCTAGTCTTATGTAAAGTTGGTATGACCTGTGTGACACTATAGACTCCCTCTATATATTTATATATTTAACATATATTTAATAAATGTTTATTGGATTGAAAGCAGAGAAGGCAATTGCATGATTCCTAAGATTACTAGATTTTTAAGGTATAGAGCTAGAAGAAAGTATAGAGATCATAAAGTCAAATGATCATTTCTATGCAGATTGGTCAAATCTATATATTCTATCGTTACTCTGCTGCAAAAGAACTTTTCAGTGGCTCCCTGTTTCACTATAGGTTTGAATGCTTATTTCTCTATTTGATATTTAAAAGTCCTTTCCAATCTGGTTTCAATCTAACTTCTTCAGGCTAATGGCATGATATTCCCCTTTATGAAATCTCAGTTGAAGTGAAATTGGCCTGCCTACTGCTCCTTATGCATGATTTTCTGTCTCCTGATTCTGCATCCATTCTCTCTGTCCTCCACCTCACACATCCCCTAGCTTTCCTCAGAGCACACCTATGTGCCACCTCTGACAGGGAGCCTTTGGGGATTTTCCCAGATGTTAGCACTTTTCTACCTTTATTCTTGAAATTACATTGCATTCATTTGTATGTAGGCATCTTTATACCTGCTGTTTCACTTTCTTGTTCGGTCATTTCAGTTGCTTCTGACTCTTTGTGACCCTATGTGGGACAGTGGCAGAGATGGTGGAGTGGTTTGCCATTTTTTACTCCAGTACACAAACAGAGTTAAGTGACTTGTCCAGGGTCACACAGCTACCAAGTGTCAGAGGACAGATTTGAACTCAGGAAAGGGTGTCTTTTTGACTCCAGGCCTGTACCATGTAGCTGCCTCTACTCGAATTTCCCTTCAGTAGAATGTAGTCTCTGTGAGGGTAATGACTGCTTTTGTCTTTATATTACCAGTGCCTCACACAATGCCTGGATCTTGTTAATTGAATTGAATCTAATCACCTCATTTTACTGAAAAGGAAACTGAGTCTCAGAAAGTCACTTGCCCAAGGTCACATGGTAAGGTGCAGAAACAAAGCTATCACACCCTACGCTTCTCAGATAGGAAAGCAGCAATGAGAAGAGGTTTAGCCGGGGGCATGTGCTTTAAAACAGGAGCAAAATCTAGTCTATAGATCTGACAGACAATAGGTAAACATTTACAGATCATTCTGTGCCAGGCATTGTGCTAGATACCAAGGATCTAAATACAAAAGGGAGATAGACCCTGCCCTTTCCATTTTACCAGGAGGATACATTTTCACAGATAAATGGATGTAGGATTTTTACAAAATTAAAGATACAGTAATGGTAGGGAGAGGATAGGAATTAGAAATGGAAGAACTGGGGAAAACCTCTTGAATGAAGAGGTATGTGACCTGAACCTTGAAGGGACATAGGAATTTTAAGAGGAGGAGGTGAGATGAGAGAGCAGTCTAGGCATGAGAGTAGACGGCCTATGCAAAGACATGGAGTAGGAGGTACAGTGCTGTGTACGGGAATGACAAGCAGGCCACTTTGGCTAGATCCTAGAATGTAAGGAATTGGTGCCGTCTCCAGGGGAATTCAACTAGTAATAATCGAAATTTCCTTACAAAGCTCTTTACATCCATTCTCATCTCATCCTTACATCACCCTCTGTGAAGTAGGTCATGTAAGTATTATTTCTTACCATTTTACAGTTGAGGGAGCTTTTCCATATTTTTGTTCTGTGAAGTTTGGTTTCAGTCAAAAGACCACACTTGATGACCTGGAGGGTCACATGTGGCTTTGAGGCAGCAGGTTCCCCACCCCTGGAAAATGTTCAGAGAGGGAAACTGATGCTCAAATCACCACTCTAAGAAATATTCAAACTCAGCTCTTCTGCCTCAAAATCATCATCCAAGTCTTTGGATAATGATGAAACAGACCGGACAATGGGGAGACCAGACTTAGACATGAGCCCAGAAAAGCCTATAAAGATACAGAGCTTCACCAGAAGATGGAACCAGTCTTATTAAACAACTGATGCCAGAAACAGAAATGCCCAAGCCAAGAGGTCTGGGATCGTCTTTACCACTTAATCAGTATTCTAATTCTGACATTCTATAGTCTGAGGTCTTTATGTTCCAAGGTCCTTTCCAACTCTAACATTCTATAAGCTAAGTCCCTTCCAGCTCTTTGACTGAGTAGTCTAAGGTCCTTTCCTGCTTTAATATTCTATACACTAAGGCCCCTTCTGGCTCCAACATTCCCTGCTCCAGCTCTCACTTTCAGTGACTCTACAATATTAGCCTTGTCTTTGCTATTAACTTGCAACAGCTTTCCCTCTCTGGACCTCAGTTTCCTCTCCTGTAAATCAAGGGAGGCTGTGGTAGATGAGCTCTGAGGTATCTTCCAATCAAACATTCTATGCTCTATGTCTAATAATAGCCCTGATAATAGATCACTGCCAGGAGGGCAGCCAAAGCTTTTTCTGCTGAGGATTGATCAGTGCACTTATGGGGACACAGGATCCAGCTTTGTCCAGCTAAGGAGACAAGTGTGATTCAGAGATCCCTTAGGTCCCGAGGCCTCTGTCTTGGCCCAGAACCCAGACTAATCTGAAGTCAGTGTCCCTGTTGTTCAACTACCAGGGCAAGTTTGCAACTTCTAGTTTCCATCATCTTCTTATCACTCTCTCCTCTGGGATCCTGGAGCAATGACTGCCTGTACCATTCATTTGGCCATTAATCATAAGTAGCCTTGGAACATCGATTCTGTAGTTGCCTTGGACTGTTGTTTAACTAACTTTTCATGGGTTTGTGTTTTGTTTCCCCAGTGAGGCTATAGGATCTTTGAAAAGCAGAGACCATTGGCTGAGACTTTGCGTGGCCAGTGGAAGGAGCTCCATATACCTCACAGAACTGCAGGAGGCAGTGTGGTATAAGAGATTAGGCATTGGACTTGGAGTCAGGAAGACCAGGGTTCACATCTCTCCTGCATGACTGTGTGACTCTACACAAGTCACTTCACTTTTTTGGTCCTCAGTTTCCCCATATTGAAAACAGAGGGGTTACCTTGATAACTTCAAAGGTCCAAATCTGTGGTCTAAATTCTATAAAGTACAGAATACCATAAAATGTTAAAGCTGAAAGGATTTTAGAATATAGCATAGTGGGTAGATGGATAGAGCATGGGTCCTGGAGTTAGAAGGATCTGAATAAAACAGGACCTCAGACACTAGCTCTGTGACCCTGGGCACTTACCTCTGATTGCTTCACACACACACACACACACACACACACACACACACACACACACGATAGGTAGATAGATAGATACTTAGGTAGGTAGGTAGGTAGTTAGCATGGGTACACTGGAAGAGAACTGAGAACAGGGTCTAACAGAGTTGGGAAAAACTTTGAAGATAGACTAATAATAAAAAGAAAAAACAATAATAGCTAGCATTTACATATAGCCTTAAGGTTTGCAAAGTGCTTTACAACAAATATATTGTTTTATCCCCACAACAAGCCTGGAAGGATAGGCGCAGTTATTCCCATTTTACAGATGAGGTAACTAAGGCAGACAGACATTAAAGTGACTTGCTCATGGCCATGTTGTTGCTAAGTGTCTGAATTCAGGTCTTCCTGGCTTATGGGTCCAGCTATGTTTGTTACATCATCTATCTGCCTCTACTGACCATTATTAACTATTGAATCCAAACTTCCACATTTTACAAATGAGGAAACTAAGGAAATGAAGCTCCTCCCCTTGATATAATACAGACATTTATATAGCAATTTTTTAGGGTTAGGGGTGGAACTGAAATTTTACTGGTATCAGGAATGCCCAGAGAGGAAACCTTTCCTAGCAACTTAACTGATCTTAGGGACTTCTTAGGGTCACTGAGAGATTCAGTGACTTGCTCAGTCATACAACCATTTTGTGTTCGAGGCAGGACATGAACCCATATTTACCTATGTAAGCTCTCTTTAAAGTCTGCCAAGTGTTTTACATACAGTGTCTCATTTGCTCCCATAAGACTAATTATTCCCATTTTACTTAGAGAGATAAAGTTACTTGTCCACTGTTGCACAACCAGTAAGTGTCAGAAGCAGGGCTTGAACCTAGGCATCTCTTGACTATTAGCTTAGCTCATTTTCTTTTTCACCATCTTTCGTTTGATTGACATCAGGAACCAGTAAAAATGAGATATTCTCGGGGCACCTAGTGGTGCAATGGATAGCTGCTGGACCTGGAGTCAGGAGGACCTAAGTGAATTCAAATGCAGCCTCAGACACCTACTACCCCTGTGACTTTGGGGAATTCATTTAACTCTCTTAGCCTCAGTTTCCTCATCTGTAAAATAACCTGGAGAAGGAAATGGAAAAGTACTCCAGTAGCTTTGCCAAGAAAACCCCACATGGGGTCACAAAGAGTCAGATACAACTGACAACAACAGTGTTCTCTGGTCTAAGATCCCTCCCAACTTGAATGTTCTATGTACTAGACTCTAACATTCTCTATTCCATGTTCTGTTCCAGCACTAACATTCTGTGTTTTATGTTCAAACACTTATAATCTAAGGTCCCTTCCAGCACCAACAATCTATGTTTTAGCATTCTGTAGTTTAAGGAACCTCCCAACTGGAACGTTCTATGTACTAGATGCTAACATTCTCTGTTCTATGGTTTGTTTCAGCACTAATATTCTGTGATCTGTGTTAAAGCATTTTATGGTCTCAGGTCCCTTCCAGCCCTCACATTCTATGTTCTTTCTCTGATTTTTCCCCAGTGGCTTCAGTTGTGCATTTGAGTGGCTCTGCCAGCACCACCTCAGCATGCTCCATGGCAGGTAGCTGTCTGCAATTCCATATGATTCCGCACTGCCTGCCATTGGTTCTTGGCAGTCAGTGCCATAGCAGATGACATCTCAATCACAATGTGTTGCAAGCACAGTCTGAGCCTCTCTTTGGAAGTGTTTGCTCCTTTCCAATTTTCTTTTTCTGGTGGTTTTTGATGCTCTTGTGGTAATATAAATAAGGCATGGGTGCAGCTGTCATTGAGACACACAAACAAAGGGTCTAAGAAAGTCACAACTTTGTGAGGTCTTGTGTTCACCCCCTGGCAGAGTCCGCCACGTTGGCCACATGGGCAGGCCAGGGAGCTGGCAGCAGAGAGATCAGTGAAGAGAGAAAATGATGACATTCAGAGAGGGAGATATCAACCTACCAATAGGAAGAATGATGAAACTCATGCTCAGAGAATTGAAGTGAGGAAGAAAGATTGGCATTAGCAGATATGGGTTCTATTACTGCTTCTAATTTACTGTGTGACTGAGGACAACGCCTCAGTTTCTTCATTTGTACATATAAGACTAGACTAGTTCTCTCAACATGAGTACTCTTTGTTGGACATATGAATGTTCTGTGCACCAGCTCTGACACTCTGTGTTCTAAGATTCCTTCTAGCATTTTCTATTGTAATATGCTATTTTAAAGGTCCTATTCTGGCACTGACATCCCATGAGTCTGCTCTAAGGCCTCTTGTTGTTTGAATATTCTATGTTTGAATATTTTATGTTCTAAGTTCCTCTTTGGTTCTGTTGTCTTCTTGGGCCATGGCAGAAGGGATGCCTGTTCAGGTAAGGCTTGGGCTACATGAACTCTGAATTCCTTTCCATCACTGAGATTCTGTTACTCTGGGAGTTTTAGTGAACAGAAGGCTCCATATGAGTCAGCATCGTGACATGGAAGCCAAAAAAAGCTAATGAGATCTTTATTTCAGCGTTTCCTGGATCTGTGATTTCATTGGTTACGGGTATTCTCTCCACTGACAAAGAGATGGCTAACTAGCTGCCCAGGAAAAAGCAATTATTAAGCAATATATGCCAAGCACTGGGCCTTTAGCCCACCAGTGATGCAAATCCAAGCAAACAAGACAGTACTGTCCTCAAGGAGCTTACATTCTAATGGAGGAAGACAGCACATGCAGGAGTCCTAGAAGGCATGGTTCTTTTACAACTTGGCCAATAGATTTTGAGAGTTGTTACAGTCAAAAAATACATTACCTTTTGGCCAACCTGGTGCTGAGCCCCTCTGAATGTAGCTAGATTGGCCCATGGGTAACAGAGATACAGCCCATCTGTGGGTCAATAATCAAAGCCTTTACAATTTGGTGGCACTGCCATTATAGCCTTTGATAACCCAAGATGGCCTCTACAACCCAGTGAACTGTCCAAGTGGGACTTTGGTGGAGACTTCAATGATTTTTGTTTTTTAAGCTGGACCTGTGACTTTGCTGGTATAAAGAACTCATGGTGAATGAATTCCCTCTACCCATACAGATTGGGGTCATCTCAGAAACTTAAGGAGTTGCTTGTGTGTAGTAGCAGACCAAATGCTTTGCCTAGGATCACCCACGCAGTATGCATCAGAAACAGAACTGGATGCCAGGTCTTCCTGACACCTAGGCCAACTCTTTGTTCATGACACTAGGTTTGTTGTGGTTTTCAATTGTGTCTGACTCTTCATGACCCCGTTTGGGGTTTTCTTGGCAAAAGTCCAGGAGTGGGATGCCATTTCCTTCTCTAGCTCATTTTATAAATGAGGAAATTGAGGCAAACAGGGTTAAGTAACTTACACAGGGTCACACAGCTATTAAGTGTCTGAGGCCATATTTGAATTCAGGAAGATGAGTCTTTCTGACTCCAGGCCTGGTATTCTATTTGTTGTGCCATCTGGCTGTCTACACTAGGTCCCCTCAAAACAGTTGTCTATATTAATAAGAACTTAATGCATAGATTCAGTCTCTACATTTTAAAAATGTATGTTGACAAGTTAAAGCAGGTTCATTGGATGGTAAGAAGATTGGAGGATGTTCTAAACAACAATCAATTAAAGGAAATTGGAGTGTTTAGTCAGAAGCAAAAAGCTTTGGGGGGAGGGAGTATAATGATACTCTATAAATACTTGAAAGGGTATGATGGAGAAGAGCTAGATTTGTGACCCTTCAGTGATCACATGGTCCAGTCTACATGTAAGCTGAAATCCCCTCTACAGCGTTCATAAGTGTTTCTCTGACCTCAACTTGAATAACTCCAGTGATGGGGAACTCACTATCTGCTAAGTCATCCAATCCAGTTTTGGATAGCTCATGTTCTTAGGAAGTTTTCCCTTTAACCAAGCTAAAATTAACTTCCCTGTGCCTTCTCATCGTTTTTAAACATATTCTCTGAGTTCCTCTGAAATTCCATTTAAAATGTTTTATAGATGTATTTTTATATGGAAATCGCTTTATTTTACTTTATTCTTAGGCAGGCAGTTGGGCTTAAGTGACTTGCCCAGAGTCACACAGTAAGTGTCTGAAGTCAATTTGAACTCAGATCCTCCTGACTACAGAGCCAGTGCTCTATCCATTTTGCCACCTAGCTGCTTCTAGAAATCACTTTCCAATGGGTACATGATTTCAACATAAAGCATGAGACTATAAGCAAATTAGGAGAGCAAGGAATAGTTTCTTATCAGATCTATGGAGAAGGGGAGACTTTATGATCAGAATATAGAGAACATTATGAAATACAATGTAGATAATGTTGATTACATTAAAACTTTTTTTTTGCCCCAAAAAACCAATTCAACAAGATTAGAAGGGAAACAGAAAGCTAGGGAAAAAGTTTTACAGCCAGTATCTATGATAAAGGTTTCATTTCTGAAATATATAGAGAACAACTGAGTCCAATTGAATACAAGTCATTTCCCAATTGACAAATAGTCAGAAGATATGAACAGTTTCCAGATGAAGAAATTAAAGTTATCTATAGTCATATAAAAATGCTCTAAACCACTACTGATTAGAGAAAGGCAAATCAAAGCAACTCATACTTACTTATTGGTTAATATGGCAAAAAAAGAAAATGATAAATGTTGAAGAAAATGTGGGAAAATTAGAACACTAATGCATTGTTGTTGGAGTTGTGAACTGATTCAATCATTCTGGAGAGTAATTTAGAACTATGCCCCAAGGGCTATAAGACTAAGTCAGCAATACCACTTCTAGGTCTGTATCCCAAAAAGATCATTAAAAGGGAAAAAGATCCACATATACAAAAATATTTATAGCAGTTTTTTTTTATGGTGGCCAAGAATTAGAAATTGTGGGGATGCCCATCCATTGGAGAACGGCTGAACAAGTTGTGGTATGTGAATGTAATGGAATACTATTGTTTTAGAAGAAATGATGAGTAAGAGAATTTCAGAAAAACCTGGAAGGACTTACCTGAATTGATGCTGAGTGAAATGAGCAGAACCAGGAGAACACTGTACACAGTAAGAGCAACACTGTGTGATGATCAGCTATGATTGACTTAGTTCTTTTCAGCCACACAATGATCTAAGACAATTCCAAAAGACTCAAGATGGAATATGCTATCCATATCCAGAGAAAGAACTTTCAAGTTTGAATGCAGATCAAAGCATCATATTTTCTCTTTTTCTCTTTTCTCATGGTTTTTCCCTTTTGTTCAGATTCTCCTTTCACAACATGACTAATATGGAAATATGCTTAATACAATTGCACATGGATAGACTATATCAGAGAGGGGAGGAAAGGGAGGGAGAAAAAAGGATTTGGAACTCAAAATCTTATAAAAGTGAATGTTGAAAACTATCTTTACATGTAATTGGAAAAAAATAAAATTCTATTAATGGAACAAAAAATAAATCACCTTCCTTAAAATTGTAGTTGTAATACCACTGCCCACCCTGCCTCGGTACTCACTTCTAACTCATACTAGGAGGTTGAGGGTCAGGTTCCCCAAAAGATACCTACTACCTCTGTTTCAAAGGTGCTCTATGGATCTGTATCCTAAAAGTATAGCTCCAATAAACTTACTTTTAATAGGCAACTAGTGGACACAATGAGCTCAAAACAGGAACATTTACGAAACTGTCATAGTCAGAGGAATAGCCAGAAAACATTTCCCCTGTGAACCTGGGGCACAGGCTTTTACAAATGCACAGGGTGTCCACAGGAAGAAGAGGTAAAAAATTACATGAGTAGTGAGACACACACAGGAAATACCCATGGCCAAGGCAACTCATGCCTCTAGTGCTTCAGGATAAACTCTTCTCATGGTATCCTCTGGTTACTCCCTTCTGGGCACATCACCTCTGCTGGGCCAGGGCATGGCTGGGCTCCCAGGGACTGCCCTTCTCTGTAGCTCCACTGCCAGGGCTAATTCTCTCAAATTTACAACGAAGTCTTCTCTGTTTCCAGAGGCTGTGATTCTTGGAGTTGCTTCCTGTTCCACTCGCTGTCGCTCTATCTCTCTCTGCTCTCTGCTAGAAGCAGTGTTTCCAAGAGAATAAGGCGTAGCTCTATTGCCAAGTGCCTTCTGCTCCTTACTTCAACTGTGTCTCAAGGATTCTCTCAATTAGCAGGTTTAGCTTTTTAAAAGGCTAGACAGGATAATCCCTCTTCCTCTCTCCCTCCCTCCCATCTTCCTTCTTTTCTTTCTTCCTTGAATCCTCCCTTCCTCTCTCCTTCCTGCTATCCTCCTTTCTTTAATCCCTCATTTTCTCTTCTCCCCTTTCCTCGCTCCTTCCCTCCCTCTTTTCCTTCCTTCCTTCCTTCCTTCCTTCCTTCCTTCCTCTAATGTCAAGCTCCCTTTCCAATTTAGTTAGAAAAACTCCCACTTTATAACGAGATAATAAAAATTTTTGCTTTTAACATAGGAATATCTCATGACCTGTTATTTGTCCCTTACTTTCTGTGATTATATCAGCTATACTGGGGAGTGGGCTGCTCCCATTATGTAATAATTGTGTAGTTTGGTCTCTTGGTTCAGCTTTCTTTGCTCTGTATCAATTCATATGAATCTTCCCACATTTCTTTCAATTCCTCCTATTTATAATTCTTTATCATTCCTATGCTACAATTTGTTCAGTTATTTCCTAAGTGATGGGCACCTTTTTGTTTCCAGTTTTTTTTGTCACTACAAAAAGTGAATATCTGAGTTTATGTAAGTCCTTTCTTTCTTTAAATATAAGCTCCAAAGTGGGATTGTTGGATCAAGTTACAGTTTATTAACTTTCTCCACAAAACTCAAAATTGTTTAATAGCATAGTTGAACCAGTGCACAGAAATACCAACAGTGTATTAATGTGATTGTTTTCCCACAACCTCTCCAAATGAGTATTTTCATCTTTGACCAGCTTTGTCAATTTGATATTAATACCTCAGAGTTATTTTAATTTATATTCTTATTATTAGTAGTTATTTCAAGTATCTTTTCATTTGGTTGTGAATGTTTTGCATTTCTTCTTTTGAAAACTGTCTTTTGACCACTTATCTTCTGAGGAATATATGTTGGTCTCAGATATTATTGTAAATTCTCTATAGATTTTTTAGACTTTTATCAAAAAGCACATATCTTTTCATTTTATTCTAGATGCATCAATTGTGATTGGGCAAAACTCTTTTAATTTGATATAATCAGAATGGTCAGTTTTGTATTTTGTAATCTCTTCCTTCTCTTATTTGGCTATGAGTTCCCTGTCTCCCCACCCCCAGTAATAATTATGAAAGCAATGACCTTCCATTCTTTTACAATTTTTTTCCAGCTCTAAAATTCTCTGCCATGTTCTGAAAATCAGAACTCTCCTTTCTTGACTTTCCCTCTTGCATCCTGTAACTCCCTTCAAGGCTATCCCCTTTTCTGATTTCATAAGTTGTTAGTGTTCTCCTTCCCTCATCTCCTCACTATGGCTTTTTGTTTCCTCTCTGTAAAATGTAAGCTACCTGAGGGCAAGAAATGTTTCATTTTTGTCTTTATTTACACTGTGCCTAGCACGATGCCTGGAACATAGTTTAAAAAGGAAGGAAACAGACATTTATTAAGCACCTAATTTGTGCCAGGTGAGGCAACTGGATTGTTCAGTGAATAGAGCACTGGATCTGAAGTCAGAAAGACCTGAGTTCAAATTGACCTCAGAAACTTATTAGCTATGTGATCCTGGGCAAGTCATTTAAGCTCTGCTTGCCTTAATCTACCAGAGAAGGAAATAGCAAACCACTCCAGTTCTTTGCCAAAAAAAGGAAAACATGGAGTGTATTGATGTCTGATGGTCCACAGGGTCATGAAGAGTTGGACACTAATGATGAAATAACAAATGTTCCAGGCACTGTGCTAGCTGCTTTACAAATATTATCTCATTTGGTCCCCACAAAGGCCCTGGAAGGTAGGTACAAGCATTATACTCATTTTACAGATGAGGAAACTGAGATAAACAGTTAAAATGATTTGAATGGGCTCACACAGCTAGTAAGTGTCTGAGGCTGAATTTGAACTCAGGTCTTCCTGACTCCAAGCCCAACATTTTATCCATGGGGCTGCCTGTAATAGTAATAAGTCCTCCCGTCCATTTCAGAGTAGGCACAGATATCCTCTGACTGCGTTTTTGCTGGCTGTGAAGACTCCAAATTGGCTACTGAGCCAGAACTCTGCCAGCCTCAAAATCTTTTGGTTGATTCTCTGAGCTGTGTGGCCTCCTAGGCTGGTCTAAGTTGGGGCTACTTCCAATTTGTGTCTTCCTTCTTTTGAAATAGGACCTTGGGATATCTTGTAAGGTAGCTCTCATCTTCCTTTCTCCCCCCTTCTCAACTTCTCCCCCTACACTAGTGACAGCAGCAGTAGTGGTAAACTGGTCTCTCAGGATAGAATCCCCCCAGAGACAAAACACTGTAAAGAAAAGAGCCCATTTAGATTTGGCCCATTGGGGTGGACTATAAAACACTGAATTAGAAATCCTGTTTCAAATGTCCCCATAAGACTTGAATAATCACCTCAAAACTGGTTTTTCCATAATAATTCCATAATTTTGTAGTGTTCCTTACTTCCCTTTCTGTATGTGGGAATAAAATTGCCTGTCCATACTTGATTCACTCTGTACATGGGGGTGTCCTTTTATTTCTCATTGTCCTACTGGAGAGAGCACCTTAGTCAAGAGCTGAAAATTAAACTTCCTCTGCAGTCTGGGGTGGGGGCAGAGCTGGAACGCGGGAGCCTGGCTTCCTGGTAAGAGCAAAAAATTAAGGATGGGTAAGGGTCAGGAAATGGTGACTATTTATTGTCACTCTTGGGGCCTCAGCCTTGCTTAACTATGCTAGGACAGGTCCATAGGACTGAGGCTTGGAAGAAACCTTTGACCTCATTAGCCCTGTCTTTATAGATGAGAAACTTGAGGGTCAAGGAGATAAAATGACCTGCTCAACCCAAGGTCACACAAGTGTTTGGGCCCCCTCTCCTCCTGTCCTCTACTCAGTTAAGTGACACAAAGAAGATAGAGCGCTGGCCCTGAAATCAGAAAGACTTGGCTTCAAATCAGCCTCAGACACTTGTTAGCTGTGTGACCCTAGGGATGTCATTTAACCTCTGTTTGTCCTAGTTTCCCTATCTGTGAAATGAAAATAGCACTTACCTCCCGGAGGAGTTGTGAGGATCCAATGAGAGTCTAGTTTTAAAGCATCTAGCACAGTGCCTGGTACAGAGTAAGAGCTATGTAAATGCTAGTTCTTATGATTACCAGGGAAGCTAGATGGTACAGTGGATAGACTGCTGGGTCTGGAGTCGGGAAGACTCATCTTCCTGAGTTCAAATCCTGTCTCAGACATTTACTAGCTGTGTGACCCTGGACAAGTCACTCAACCTTGTGTGCCTCAGTTTCCTCATCTCTAAAATGAGCTGGAGAAAGAAAGGGCAAACCGCTCCAGCGTCTTTGCCAAGAAAACCCCAAATGGGCTCACAAAGAGTTGGACATGACCGGTTGTTCTACCTCAGAAATTCAAAGGCTACTTGCCCCATGGCAAATCACTTAGCCTTTATTTGCCTCAGTTTCCTCATCTGTAAAATGGGGGTAATGATAGCAGTTACCTCCTCAGGGTTGTTGCAAGGATCAAATGAGATAATATTTGTAAAACAGCACTTAGCACCGTATCTCACATATAATAGGTGCTTTGTAAATGCTTACTTCCTACCCTCTTTGCTTGAAGTTCAAAAACTCCAATTCTATCTATATGACCTTGGGCAAGTCACTTAACTTCTTCAGACCATTATTTTCTTCATCTGTTAAAGGGTATTGGATTAAATTATTTTTACATAGTCCTTTTAAGCTCTAAAGCTATGCCCTGTAACTCCTTGCCGTTGACCAAAGGGGCAGAATAAAATATCTCAGAAGGGGACAGAGAAGGGGCAAGTAGGGAGAGAGATAGGGAGGAAGGAGGGAAGAGACAGGGAGGGGAGAAAGGAAGTCCAGATGGAGGCAGGGGAAGGTTATGAGGAGGAAGGAAGCGGGGGGGGGGGGGGGG
>CM053769.1:333043755-333073504 GCA_028658325.1 Potorous gilbertii | reverse complement strand
AGTCTTTAGTACTAGCACAGGGAGAAACTTGGGGACATCCATCATTAGGGGTCTAAGGCCTAACTTCAAAATTCACACACACACACACACACACACACACACACACACACACCTACCACATGTGTCTCTCACCCACATTCACACATGCACATGCAGATTCACACTTTCATATGTCACTACAAAACACACAGACTGATATTCAGAAATACTAATAATATTGGTTATTATAGCTATTATAACTAAGAATTATGTAGGGAAATAAGACTTGAAAAGCACTTATTCACAAGACAGGTATGTCATACAAGGATCATGGTTCCCATTTTACAGATAAGGAAATGGAAGCTCAAGAGTTGAAATGTCTTTTCTATAGCCGTAGAGCTGGTGCCTGCCTGGGTTGGGAGTATCTGAGACAAACTCAGCTCTATGTATCCTGGATCTACATCCAGAGCTGACTCTAATATAAACATGTATGTTCAGATATTTTCATTCACACAAACTCACACGTGCACTCTAGAAGTCAATGACATTCATATACTCACAATTGCATATTCAAGCACATATATACACATTCAATTTCCCTGTCATTCACACAAACCCACACATGTGCACTCTAGAAGGCAATCATAATCACATGGTTACGGTGGCATATTCAAGCACAGACATATGCTCTATACACTCACAAGACAGGGAGGGTACTGTCTGTATGTATATATACTCACAGACAGACTAACAAGCTCAAAGAAACTCATAATATGTTGAAATATACATCCAGACACACGTGAACAGGCACACACTGACACAGGCTTACTCAGTCAGACACACACAGACAGAACTCCACTGGTCAGGCCCCAGGTTTGTGGATGCACCCATACCGAGTAAGCAACTGCACTTCAAATTGAGGCATCTTTTAGGAGAAAAAGCAGAGGCCTTTCTCTTTCATTCTTCTTCCTGCAGTTTATGCATGTGAGACAATTCAGTGTCCTGCCTCCTGGAGGCCCCTCCATCTGCCTGGTGCCTGCCTGCCTGCCTGCCTGCCTGCCTATGAGCCAGGCACATCTCCCTGAATGGGATTTTAAACGTTGACCTGCTGTGACAAGTGCTGTTCTTCTCTTTGGTTCTTACCGGGTGGAGGAAGACAAGAGTAGCCCCCTTAGCCAAGGAAGGGCAGAACAGAGGGCTGACTCCCAGTTCCGGTTCACTCTGGACATCCCGTGACAGCCCAGTGAGTAGGCTCTTAATGTCACTTTCCTCAGGCCCAGTGCCATGGAGGTAAGGGTTGAATATGCATGTGAAATGATAGTAATTATAGCTCTCATTTCTATATCTATCACTTTCAGATATAAAGATCTCTGTCCTCCAGAAAAGCCTATGATATAGGTAACATAAGAATTTTTATCCTCATTTTACAGGGGGAGAAACTGAGGCTTAGATAAATCCATGTCATTATAAATGTAGAGATGGAAAGGACCTTAGACAACCCAGTATAACACCTTTATTCTACATATGAGGAAACTGAGGCATGGAAAGATTAGGTGACTTATCTAGTGTCACAGAGCTAGTAAATGACAGAACAGAAATTTGATCTTATATCATTTGACTCTGAGACAAATGTTCCTTCCATGCCACCATGCTGCCTCAAGATATTCCCTATTTTTATAGCACTTTAAAGTTTACAAAATATCTTCCTTAAGACAACCTTTTTGAAGAAAAATAATGCAAGCACTGAGGGGAGAGAAAGCTGAAACTCAGAAAAGGAAAGAGACTCAAATCACAAAGGTTAATACCTTTCAGGGCCGGATTCGAACCTTGACTCCAAGATCAGTGCTCTTTACCCTATACCAGGCTACCATTCATGGTTTCATTCTTGGCATTTGCAGGATAGACCCTTCATTAGAATGATCTTCCCACCTCCAGATTTCCAGGTGTTGCCCTTACTCTTGTTACATAGCCCTCTTGAGTTACTCCCAGGGTCACTGTGACAATTTTGTGTTTATAACTATTCAGCCCACAATCAGAGACCGCACACACAACATGCTGCTCCATTCTTTGGCATACCAGCAATACATAAATCTAATAGCAAAGCATTTAATTAAAACATTCAACAATGTAAATAAAATATAGAAAGGTGTTCAAATCTCCCAAACTTCCAAGAGGAGTTATTATCTAGTTCCTTCCAAACTTTCTAACTTCCAAGCAGAGCAGAAGGGAACTTCTGCTATGAAGTCACTTTGCAGCTCACAGACCAAATGGTGGGAGCTTAAAGTGTGGGGCCATCTGTTTCTTGGAGCCTTTCCTGACAGTCCCTTGATGCAAGCTAGTGAATGGCTGAAATCTCTCTCCTCCGGCTCTGTGGGCATTGTTATGTTGTGAATAGGATACTGGGGTTCAGGGCACCATGATCGCTGCCCCATGGCATCTTCTCTTTCTCTATCTTGACCACAATTCTGAATCTCACCATTGTATTCTCTCTGTGCACTCTCCCTCAGCTCTTGCTGCATCAGTTTTTAAACCTTATGCTTCGTAGAGCCTCCTCACCAATCACAGTCTTTACTTGGTAATGGCACTACTCTGAGGGTTCATGCATAGACCTCTGGGAGATGCTCCTTTGGCCCATTGCATAATAGGAATGAAATGCCCTATGAATATATTCCTTTAGAGTTGGAACCACCTCTGTCTCCTTGAGAAGAACAAAGAATGTCTTATGGTATTTTTCCTTCAGCAATACATTTCAGCTCTCTTATTTCCTGGATATGTGGATGCACCATGGTCCTCTTTCCCCTTATTTCTGCAAGGGGAGACAGAAAAGTATTGGTCCTTTATAGGACATAAGTCCTTTGTAGAGAAGATTTCATAGGTTCATAAGATTTATTGCTGGAAGGGACCTTGGAGATATTCTAGTCTAATCTCTTTTTATACCTAGAGAAACTAAGTCTGAGAGAAGTCAAAGCTGTTGTATTTTAAGAATATGCCATAGTTATGGAGTCAAGCACAGCTTCTGGGTCAGGTCCTCTTAACCTGTTTCCCCAAGAAGTCTGCTTTTCCTTCCATATTCTCTTCTTACTTGTACCAATAGCTGGGTTGAAGTTGTTCTCTCCTCTGGACTCTCAGGTAGCAATATCTTTTCTATCAGCCAGGTTCATAGGACCAAGAGGTAGATGGAAACTTAACATTTAGTCCAGCGGTTCTTAATCTTTTTTTTTTAGGTTTCATGGATCCCTTCGTCAGTCTAGTGAAGCCCATGAACCCCTTCTCAGAATAATGTTTTAAATGGATGATCCATATAAGATAATAAAGGAAACCAACTATATTGAAATACAATCAAAATTTTAAAAAAGACAGCTAGCTCACAGACTGATCCACTGAACCCTTGATCCAAATCAACCATATCATTTCATAAATGAAGAAAATTAATCTTAGAAAGAGGATACATCTGGTCTCATAGCAGTAGCAGAGAACTGGGATTATGAAACCAGGTTCTTAGAGTTCAGATTTGGGGCTCTTTCTCCTTGTACTTGAAGCTTTTTCCTTCTCTTAAAGTTAAGGCAAATCATCATTTGATTGTTTCTAAAAATTTTATATTATTTTTAATATATGGAGCAAAATTTTTAAGGGAAAATGTTTTTCCTTGTTTCTAGTCAAAAATATTCAGGAACCAGCTTTTCTTTGGTTACCATTCTTTCTTAAGGTCCCTGCTGGCATCCTCCTTCTGCTGCTTTAAATTCTAGGCTTTCTATCACTGTTCCCATACTCAGCTAATATGGGGTAAGACTCGAATAACTTTTATTGTTCTTTTTCCTAGGCAATACAGACATAAGTTGCTCCTGTTTACAATCTAAAGGCAATATTCTAAGTATAGGATCAGAGAATGTTAGAATTAGAAGGGCCTTTAGAAGATAAAATGTCTGACTATAGAATGTTAGAGAAGGAAATATCAGGAACATCAGACTTAGAAGATTTCCTCTAGTTCTGATGAAGAAGCAAGCATCTTCACCAGAGTCAACCTCACTTCTTCCATCCTTGATCACATTCCCTCCCATCCTCCAACAGATTGCCTTCACAATCATCCTCCCTCTCCCTCTCTCCTTTCCTCTCCTCTCCCCTCCTCTCCCCTCCCCTCCCCTCCTCTCCCCTCTCCTTCCCTCTCTCCCTCCTTCCCTCCCTCCCTCCCTCCCTCTCTCTCTCTCTCCCCCTCTCTACTACAGCAAAACAATCCTTTTATACCCCCTAATTGACTCAGTATCCTACTCACCACAGAAGCTTTTCCAGACTTTTTCATCCCTCCTCCAATCTCCCATATCTCTCCCTCCCTTCTCCTCTCAGCTAGAACCTTGTCTCATAGTTTGCTGAAAAAATTAAGTCCATTGGCCGAGAGCTCTTTCTCTTCCTCTCCTCTGTGTCTCACATCTTTCAGAGGCTTTCTGCCACTATCTCTGCTTTCATCCCTATCTCACATGAGGAGGTGGCCCTTCTTGCCAAGGCAATCCCATTTATATACATAAGTGATGCTATTCCATCCTGTCTCCTCCAGTATATTACTACTTCCTATCAACATATCCGAAACTGAACAAATTATCTTCTTCCCCTTTCAACCCTCCTTATTAATGTCAAAGACACTACCATTCTCTTAGTCATCCAGACTCACAACCCAAATGTGATCCTCTCCTCCTCACTTTCTGCCCCACCTCATCCAATTTGCTGCCAAGTCCTGTTAATTTTACCTTTTTAACATTTCTTGCATAGGCACCCTTCTCTTCTTTGATGTGTGTTCATCCTTTGTTGCTGAAGAAGACCATACCATCAGAGAAATAATGACAAGATTTGCATTTGACTTTTGTTTTTTGAGTGAAGGAGGGCTGTGTAAGTCACCTGCCTCACTTCTCCTCTGGAACCATTTGAATACAGTGACCAGATATTCATCAGGATGACTGGAGATGACCCAGGATGAGGCAATTGGGATTAAGTGACTTGCCCAAGCACAGCTTGTGAGTGTCAAGTGTCTGAGGTGAGATTTGAACTCAGGTCTTCCTCACTCCTGCACTGGTGCTCTATCCACTGCCCCACCTAGCTGCCCAATATTGCTGCTACCATGGTGCAAGACTACTTCAATAGCCCCCTGGTTGTTCTCTCTGACACAAGTCTCTCTCCACTCTAGTATATCTTCTAGTGACCATTGAAGTGATCTTTCTAAAGCAAACGTCTGACCACATCACCCCACTTCACCCCCAACACACGCACACACACACACACACACACACACACACACACACACACACACACACACACTGGTACCTCTAGGATCAAATATAAAAAATCAAAAACCTTCATAAACTGACTCCCTCCTACCTTTTCAGTCTTCTTATACCTTACACACCCCCAACATACTCTGCGAACCAGTGACATTGGCCTTAAGCCAACTCTCCATCTCTTGGCTCTGAGCATTTTCTCTGGCTGCCCCCATTCCTGGAACATGTTCCTTCTTCCATTCCTCATTTTATCTCCTGGCTTCCTGGGCTTCCTTTAAATTCCAGCTAAAATTCTACCATCAACAAGGTCTTTTCTTGCTCCATTTAATGTAGCTGTCTCTTCTATGTATTATTTCCAATTTGTCCTGTGTATATTGTGTTTGGACACAGCTATTTTCATATGGTTTCCCCTTCTAGACTGGGAGCTTCTGGAGAGCAGAGATTGCCTTTTGCCTTTCTTTGTATACTCAGAGCTTTGCAGTGCCTGGCACTTAGTAGGTGCTTAATGAATGTTCAATAACTCACTCATTGACTTCTCTTTCTCTTCCCCATGTATTGAATCAGTTGTCAAGTCCAGCTGATTCCACTCTTACAGCCTGTCACATCTGTCCTGTTGTCCATTCATGTGACCATCACCCTTGTCCAAGTTTCTATTATCTGTTGCTTGGTTAGCCTCCTAGTTCTTTTCTCCTCTCTGATCACTCTCTACACAACTGTGACAATTATATTCTTAAAGCATAGTCCTGACAGTGGCGCTTCCTTGTAACTTCTAATTGCATTGAGGACAAAATACATACTCCTCTATTTGGCATTTAAAGCCTTTCATAGTCTAGTTCCAGCCTACCTTTCCAGGCTTACTACTTGTTACTCCCCTTTATACATTATTTAGTACAATCAAGTATTCTACTTGCTCTTTTCTATGTATAACATTCTATTTCCCATCTCTGTGCCTTTGCATGGGCTGTGCCCCATGCCAGGAATGCATTCTATCACTTTCACCTCTTAGAAGCCCCAGCTTCCTTCCAAGAGCAGTTCAATGTCATCTCTTACATGAGGCTTTTCCCACCGCCACTCTTCTGCTTTGTCATTCCCCCTTCATTCCAAATACTTTGTATTTACTTTGTAATTATTTTGCATTTATTTCACATTTGCTTTCACGTATTCATATTGATCCTCTCCATTAGAATGTAAGCAGGTTGAGAGCAGGAACTATTTTGTTTTTGTCTTTGTCTTCCTAGCATCTAGCACAGTGCCTGACACATAATTGGTACTTAATATTTGTTCAAAGAATCATGGATCCAGAGTTGGAAGAGACCTCAGATGCTGTCTAATCCAACTCTCTCATTTACATATGAGGAAACTGAGGCCTAAGGAGGCTAAGTGACTCACACAGGCAATAAATATCAGAGATAGACTTCGAACACATGTTTCCTGACTCCAGAGCCAGTGTTCTTTCCACTGACACGTTGTTGATTGATTGACATGCTCTAATATTCTGCATTTTAATAGTCCCTCCCACCTCTAATACTTTATGTTTTAATAGTTTTTGTTTTAAAGACACCTCTAGATCTGGCATGCCAGGGTTCTGGGGACTTGTGGGAAATGATAGGATTAACCTTGGTGACCCAGGGACAAGTATGTATTTTAGAATGTCAGTAGCCTTCCAATACGATCACAGAGAATAAGTCATTATAGAAGGCAGTATCCAATATACCTGATAAAATTTTATTATCGGACTTAATTATTGTCCTTGTTGCTATTAAGAATCACATTGAATAATTGCTCATGTTAGTCTGGTTTGAGCATGTGATTATAGTGGGAGCCCCATTATCCTAGATGACACTATCTAATTTATATACAGGAAGACTAGTTAGTTGTCCCTGTGGTGGAACTTCCCCCAAATCTCTCTCCTACCAACCTGAAGTGGGTACTGGAAATTCTTCTATTAGAAGTCACGCCCAAGGATTAAGAATTGCCCCATCTCTCTACTATGCTTTGTTAAAATCCAGATGTTTCTATTTTCCTTAACATATTCAATCTTTTCATCTCCCTGACAAGAAGTTTGGAGACGAGTAGGAAGGGACATTAGACTATGGAATGTTAGAACCTGGGGATTCAGAGGTTAGAGCTAGAAGGGACCTTAGAACATAGAACATTAGAATATAGGCTGTTATGCTTACAAGGGATCTTCGAGCTTAGAAGGCTAGAATATAGATTGTCAGAGCTGGAAGGGAATTTGAATGGACCCCATGAATTTAACTGTTACCATAAGAAGGAAAGTCATCAGCCTCCCCCTTCCTTATCTCCCTCATTTGGGCAAGAAGAACAGTATCCGTATCTCTTCTCAGGAGCCCAGCCCCTGGGGTCAGCGCAGTTGGCAGCATGTTGAAGGTGGGCAAGCTCACTGCTGCTCACGGGTGGAAAAGCAGTGTTTCATCAACAGCTTGTCTCCACCACCAATTCCGCTCAAGCAAATCACATAACTGTGCGCGCACCAACCCCAGCTATTGGCTTGAGTGCAATAGTTACTCACAATGAGTTAATTAGTATTTATGGTGAGGAGAAGGAGCTCCCTGAATAGCTTGATGCAATGTTTATCCTCCGAGCAGAAGAGAATGAGATCTCCATTCTGTAAACGGCAGTGACCTGTTACCGCATGGGGAATGGGGAAAGAAAACAGTCACGCAGCAACTGAGAAGTGTTTGGGTAAATTAGACATACTGGAGGCCAGAGATCTGGCCTTGTTTCAGTTTGGTAACGAGGAAAATGAGGATCTGAGAGTTCTTCATGAACAGCATCAGCAACGGATTCAGAGATTCTGTCTGAGAAGCAGGGTAGAGGGGGAAGGTAGAGAGAGATCCCTTCAGATCACCAGGAATGAAGGATCTTAGAATGAGCACTGTTGGGGGTCACAGGATTTAGCTCTAGTTGAACACTTAGAAAGCTACAAGTCTAACTCTTTCATTTTACAGGTGAGAAAACTGAGGAGCTAGGCGGTTGCTCCAAGTTAGGCAGGCAGAGTCAGTACTTGAATTCAGGTTCTCTGACTCCGAACTCTGTGCTCTTTCCGATACATAATTGGTCTGTCCTGCTCTCTTCTCCACTGTTCCACTTCTTATCATCTGGTCTTTTAATTGAGTGCCCTAAAGGAGTGATGACTTGCCTTTCCTGCATTTTCCCCAGGGCTAAGCTCCCCACTCCCTCCCTCTACTCACATGTTTAGTGACTTGCACTTCTTTGACTTGTGACTTCCGTTGTTCTCAACTTCTCCAGTGTTTGGCACATATCCCCAGCTTTCTCATTTGTTAATGTGACAGTTTGGTCCCCCTCCCATTCCAATGTAAGACCCTCTACCTTAATGTAATCACAGAAAACCAGGCAACTCAATTGAATCAGTCAACAGAGAAAAACTAGATATTAAGAAAATTTTCCTAGATCTCACCACAACGAGTGGATAAACCCTTAGTCAACTTAGAAGGATGCTTTTTTAGTGAATGGGTGAAGGTAGATTATGCTGCACCGAAAACGTCTTATGATTGGTTGAGGAGATAAAAGTCATACCAATGGTCAAGGATTTCAGATTTGGAGTTGAGTTGGAGTCAAACTCCTGAAAAGGAATCAATATGTCCCCTTCCTCAATATTGATCATATGGGATTAAACAGACTGCTCCAGTGGGAGACAACAAAGCTAGCTTGGAACAGTGACACACCAAGGCCAAACAACTGTTGGGCTCCCCATCCAAGGGAGGTTGCAGCTTCTAGGACCAGTCTTCTAATTACATTAATTGAGGTAGAAGTGTGACTCCTATCTTTACACCAACATGGCTCCAAGTGTCAGGTAGCCAATGACTTTCTTAAATAGGCTGAAGCAAAACCACAGGAATACAAAATGTTAGGGCTAGATTGTAACTTAGGGCATAGAATGTTATGTGTGCATTCTGTCCTCACTTAGCATCATGAAAAGAGCGTTGGTTTAGGAGTAAAGAGAAATGAGATCTCAGAGTCCCTACTATTCACTACCTATGGGATTCTGGACATCACTTCCTGTCCCTCAGTCTCAAAGTCCTTATCTAAGAGCTAGACTGCAAGGTGCCCTTTGCTTTGACCAAAATAATGAGGGGATTGGCTATAGGAGAATTGGTTGAAAGGATAAGACATATTTTGTTTCCAGAAAAGTTCGGGAAGGATAGGATAATTTGTTTCAAATATTTGAAAGGCTGTCATTTAGAAAGGGGATCAGACTTCTTCAAATCCTTTGCTTGATCCAAGAGGGCAGAGTACGGAGTAAGAAATGGGTGGAAGTCCTAGAAAGGTGCATCGTGGCTTCATAGAAGGAACAACTTCCTAATAATTCAAACTATTCCAAGGCACTACCTCAGGAGGTAATCATTTTCCCATCACTGGAGAGTTTCAAGCAGAAACTAGAATTCAGAGGTAGGGAACCTATTAGGGGTATATACTATCGGAAGAATCCCTTTCTACAGAACAAGGTTGAAAGAAGTGACCTCAGAAGTTTCTTCAAACCCAGAGAATCTGAGATTGGAAATTAGAATACGGAATGTTGGAGCTGACAGGGAGCTCCCAACTTAGACTGCTGGAACACAATAACAACTTGACATTTCCAGTTTTACAAAGCATTTTCCTCACCACAAACCTGAAAACCATATCAAGCAACTGTTTTTTATTATTCCCATTTTACATAAAAGGAAACTGGAGTCAGGAAGATCAAGTGACTTGGAGTACTCAATCCATTCCAGTCCAATTCAACGAGTATGTTTAAGGGTCTATCATGTGCAAGGCACTCTGCTAAGAGCTGGAATTCGAACACAAAACTAAAAATGATCCTTTATCTAAAGAATTTACATTCTCCTAGAGGGATAAGAAATGAAAACATATATATATTATATATACACATATGTGTATGCATATACATATGTGTGTATGTGATTATTTAAGGAGGGAGTGAACCCTGGTTATTGAAGGAGGGAGTGAAACCTAGCTAGGGAATTGAAATTCTAGGCAGTTGGTACATGAGTTGCTAGCACAGGTAGGTGGCACCAAAGTGCACAGAGCAACAGGCCTGGAGTCAGGAAGACTCATCTTTCTAAGTTCAAATCTGACCTCAGACACTTATTAGCTGTATGATCCCACACGGGTCACTTACCCCTATTTGCCGCAGTTGCTTCATCTATAAAATGAGCTGGAGAAGGAAATAGCAAATCACTCCAGTGTCTTTATCAAGAAAACCCCAAATGGGGTCAGAGTCAGACACAAACAAACAACAGAATTTTTCCTCATTCCCTCCTGCATTTGTCATTTCTGATAGGTGTATGATGGTACTTCAGAGTTGTTTTAATTTGCCTTTCTCTAATCAATAAGGATTTAGAACATTTTTATATGACTAAAGATACCTTTGATTTCTAATTTTGAAAACTCCCTGTTTATATACTTTAACCATTTATCCATTTGAGGAATGACTTTTTTTAATGTAAATTTGATTCAATTCCCTATATGTTTGAGAAATGAGGCCTTTATCAAAGAAACTTCTAAAAAATTTTGATATAACTTCATTGTCTGTTACCTTTTTGCAAATGCAGATTCCCTGACTATCTCTTTTAATTGAGTCTATTTTTACTTTTGCTTTGTCTGAGATATGATTACTATCCCTTCCTTTTTTACTTTTGCTGAAGCATAAATAGATTCTGCTCTAGCCCTTTATTTTAACTTGGTGTACTTTCTGTTTTAAAAGTGTCTTTTATACACAGCATATTGATGAATTCTGGTTCCTAATCCATTCCATTATCTACTTCCATTTTATGAATGAATTCATCCCATTCACATTCACAGTTATGATTGCCAACTGTGTAGTTCCCTCCATCCTGTTTTCTTGTTTATTCTCTTTCTTTTTATCTTTCCTTCCTCAGATTTTGTTTCTGACCACTACCTCACTTGACTCACTCTCCCTCTTTTTTATCATCCCCTCTACACCCCTTCTTCAAGGACTCATCTCCTTCTCCTTCTATTTCCTTATTAGATAAGCTAGATTTTTATACCCAACTAATTGTGTGTATAAAAAATAAATATATATTTTTCTCCTTTTGAACCAATTCTAATGAGAGTGAAGTTCAAACATTGCCCCCCACATCCCCTTTCACTATAAAAACGCTTCCTTGCAAACTCTTTTATGGGAGAAAAATTTCTCCCTTCTTCCTTTCACCTTTTCCCAGTGCATCCATTTTTCTCATCCCTTCATATTTTGAGATCATCCCAATGTAATCAACTCATACCCATGCCCTCTGTCTATGTAGACTCCTTCTAATTGTCTTAATAATAATAAAGTTCTTAGGAGTTAGATGTATCATCTTCCCATTTCGGAAAGTAAACAGTTTAATTTTATTGTCTGTTATGATTAATGTTTCATGTTTACCTTTTTATGCTTCTCTTGGGTCTTGTGTTTGTCAAATTTTCTGTTCAGCTCTGGTCTTTTCATGAGGAATGCTTGGAAGTCTTCTATTTCATTAAATATCCATTTCCTCTTCCCCCTTCATCCCCGCACCCCCAGGATTATACTATTTTGCTGGGTAGAGATCCTTTGTCTTCTGAAATACTACATTCCAAGTCTTGCATTTCTTTAACACACAGAAGCTGCTAAATCTTGTTCTGTCTTGACTGGGGCTCCATGATATTTGAAGTGTTTCTTTCTGGATTTTTGCAATATTTTCTCCTTGATCTGGGAGCTCTGGAATTTGGCTGTAATATTCCTGGGAGGTGTCATTTGGGCATCTCTCAGGAGGTGAGCAGTAGGTTCTTTCAATTTCTATTTTACTCTCTGGATCTAAATTATCAGGGCAATTTTTCTTTATGATTTCTTGAAATATGATGTCTAGGATCTTTGATCATGGCTTTCAGATAGTACAATAATCCTTAAATTATCTCCCCTTGATTTATTTTCTAAATCAGTGGTTTTTCTGATGAGATATTCCACATTTTCTTCTATTTTTTTCATGCTTTTGATTTTGTTTTATTCTTTCTTGATGTTTCATGGAATCATTAGCTTCCACTTGCCCAATTCTAATTTTTTTGCCCTATTCTAATTAAAGAATTATTTTCTTCAGTGAGTTTTTGCACTTCTTTTTTCTATGCTTTTTAAAAAACAGCATTTTATTTTTTCCAATTAGTTTTCAACATTCATTTTTAATAAAATTTTAAGTTGCACATTTTTTTCCTTTCCCCTTCCCATCCTCCCTCTCCAAGATGGCAAGCAATCATCAGATATAGGTTATACACATGCAATCATGCAAACATATTTCTGTATTAGTCATGCTGTGAAAGAAGATACAGAACAAAAAAGGAAAAGCCACAAAAAGAGAAAAGAGTATGCTTTGATCTGCGTTTGTATCTAACTCGGGATGTGGATAGCATTTTTTACTGTGAGTCTTTTAGAATTGTCTTGGATCCTTGTATTGCTGAGAAGAGCTAAGTCAGTCATAGTTGATCATCACACAGTGTTGCTGTTATTGTGTACCATGTTCTCCTGGTTCTGCTCATTTCACTCAGCATCAGTTCATGCAAGTCTTTGAAGGCTTTTATGAAATCTGCCTGCTCCTCATTTCTTATAGCACAATAGTATTCCATTTACATTCATATGCCACAACTTGTTCAACCATTCTCCAATTTGTGAACATCCCTTCAAATTCCAATTCTTTGCTATCACATGAAGAGCTGCTATAAGTGTTATTGTACATGTGGGTTTTTTTTTTACTTTTTCTATGATCTCTGTGGGATACAAGCCTAGAAGTGGTATTGCTGGATCAAAGGGTATGCACAGTTTTTGTTTGCTCCTTAAGCATAGTTCCAAATGGCTCCCTAGAATGGTTGGATCAGTTCACAACTCCACCAGCAATGTATTAGTGTTCCAATTTTCCCAAACCTTCTCCAGCATTTATCATTTTCCTTTTCTGTCATATTAGCCAATCTGTAGGTTTGAGGTGGTGCCTCAGTTGTTTTAATTTGCATTTATCTAATCAATAGTGGTTCAGAGCACTTTTTCTAAGACTACAGATAGCTTTAATTTCTTCATCTGAAAACTGCCTGTTCATATACTTTGACCATTTATCAGTTGAGGAATTACTTGTATTCTTATAAATTTGACTCAGTTCTCTCTATATATTTAGAAATCAGGGCTTTATCAGAAACACTTGCTGTAAAAATTGTTTCACATCTTTCTGCTTTCTTTCTAATCTTAGTTGCTTTGGTTTTATTTGTAAATTTTTTAAAATTTAATGTAACAAAAAATTATCCATTTTGCATTTTCCAACTCTGCTTTTGAAGGAGTTCTCTTCTGCACTGAATTTTTGCACCTCTTTTATCATTAGGCCAATTCTGTCTTTAAAGTTATTTTCTTCAGTTTTTTTGTGCCTCTTTTACCAAGCTGTTAATTCTCTTTTCATAACTTTCATTCATTACTCATTTATTTTTGCAATTTTCCTTCTACCAATCTTATCCCTTTCTTTAACTCTTCCAGGAATTCTTGCTGCACTTATGTCCCATTAACATTTTTCTAAGACTTTGCTTGTGGCTATTTTTACATTTTTGTCTTTTTCTGAGTTTATTACATCTTGGAGTACCTTTGTAGTAGTTATTTTTTGTTTGTTTTTGACAGCCGATTTTTTGACTTTGAACTTTATGTTAAAGTTGGGCTCCATTTACCTGGGGGTAGGGAGAACCTGTCCCAAGCTTTAGGCTTTTTCATACTGCTCTTTTCAGAGTTAGTTCTGGGAGTCTGTGGGTTTTTGATCCTTCTAAGGTGGAGTGATCCAGGTGTGGTCACTGCTCCCTTGGTTTGTACTCTGTTCTTTACCCAGGAAGGGCCCCTACTCCTCTGCAACCACAAGTGCTAGTTCTGTTCATCTTGACTCTGGATCTGTGACCAGAGCTTCCGCTCCCTTGTGACTGACCACAAGCACTCCTCTCTACCCTGGAACTGTGATCTAGACTGTTTATGGGCAGTAAGGTTGCCAATCAGCACCAGCTGTACCCCGTATCAGCAAAGGTTTCTCTGTAATCTCTTTCTGATCACTTTTTGACCCCCCCCCCCAGCCCCACCCCACTATCTCTGTGCTGAGAGTTCTCGAAACTTTTGCTGCTGCCACTGCTGTTATGGCCTCTTCAAATATTCACTACTGGTGCTGCTGCCACATTCCTGCCTGGGCCCTTACCTTGATATTAAAGACCTCTCCTGTCAATCTCCTAAGTTTTCCTAGGCTGAAAAACATCTTACTCTGACCTTTTGTTGACTCTGCTGCTCCACAGTTTGATCTGAGGAGTTATTTTAAAGTTGTTTGGAGGGGAATTTTGAGAGAGTTCAGCTGAGTTGCTACCCATACTCTGCCATTTTGGCTCTGCCCCTGATGCTCCTTTCATGATATCATTCAGCACTACTAAGCCTGCCCTAGGCAAGACAGGTGCAATTGCTTTACTGTTCTCCCTGTGGAACTCTGGGCCTCCGTTACCCAGTGATTAGTTTTTGCCTAAGGAGAAAGCATATAAAAACTTACTCATAGATGTAATATAATTGGTCTGATTGACTAGGGTCTTCATGTCCAGATGGTTTGCCTGGCTTCTGACCCTCTTGGCTGCTTAGGCTGTTTGGGTACTTTAAAAAGAGAGAATATTAAACAACTAATTGTCACAGGTACTGCAGTTTTCTAAATGAAGCCTTGGGGGCTAGAATTACAGAATCTTTGAGTTAGAATAGACCTCACATGGCATCTGAGTCTCACTCTGTTATTTAAAAATGCTTTTATTGATAGGTTTTGCTTTTCCATTTTATATACATATATATGTGTATATATATATGCACATATATATGTGTATATAAGTGTGTGTGTGTGTGTGTGTGTGTGTGTGTGTGTATTCCCTCCTTCTTCCTCTATCTAGGGAATCATCTCTTATGATAAAATATGAACAAAGAGGGAAAGAAGTAGTTTAGCAAAACTAACCACATCAACCAAGTGTGTAATATGCAATGTTACACATTGATAGTCCCCAACTTCTGCAGAGAAGAAAAAAAAATATGTTTTCTCAGTTCTCCTCTAGGGCCAAACTTCTCGGCCATTGTAATCACACAATGTTCAGCTGTATTCTGTCTATTTACATTGTTGCAATCATTATATTAGTTTCCTAGATTGCTTCCTTCATTCCGTATCAGTTTAAATAAATATTCCATATTTCTTTGAATTCTTCATATTCATTATTTTTTTCCCTTCTTCCTGTCCTCATTGTTTCTTATGTTTCAGTAATATTTCATTATTTTACAATGCCATAATTTTTAACTGTTTTTCAATAGATGCTGCTTTCTAATTTTACGGGTGGGAAAAACCTTCAGAAATGAGGAACTCATGAGTTCTTGAAATAGTTACAATGTTATTTGATGAAAGTCAGCAATGGAACAACAAGTGGTCAGCCTAAACAGAAATGTGGAGACTTTTAGTTTAGTTTCCCCACTGTCCTCAAAAAGTGTCCCATCTTCTGGCAAGTAAATTTAATTAATTCATTTCAACAAATTCACTTATATTTACCCTTCCAAAAGGAGAAGCTAGAAAGAGAGTAAGGAGAAAGAATTAAATGAAATTAAACTAAATATGTATTTAAAAATTTTAAATTCAATTTATGTTCAAACAAAGATCTCCTATCTCTCCCACTTTACCCTTGTGCCCTTGGCATCCCTCACACCCCCACTGAGAAAGCAAGAAAAATAAAACCCCTGTTACCGACGTATATAGTTAAGCAAAATGAATTTCTGCATTGGCCATGTCCAAAAACACATCTCAATCTGAACTCAGAATTTGTCTATCACGTCTCAGTAAGAAGAATGGTAGAATTAGTCCTATGGAATTGTGTTTCGGTTTTACGTTGATCAGAATTCTCAGGTCACTCAAAGTTGTCTTCATAGTACTGTCATTATTGTATGAATTGTTTATCCAGTGTTGCTCACTTCACTTTGCATCAGTTCACATAAGTCTTCCCTGGTTTTTCTGAAACCATCTTCTTCATCATTTTTATGGCTCAGCAAATAGTATTCTGTCACATTCATACGCCATAACTTGTTCAGTCATTCCCCAACTGATGGGCATCCCCTTAGTTTCCAATTCTTTGTTACCAGAAAAAGAACTCCTATTAATACTTTTTTTGTACATAAATACCCTTTTCCTCTTTCTTTGGTTTATTTGAGGTATAGACCTAGTAGTGGTATCACTGGGTCAAAGAGTATGCACAATGTAATAGTTTTGGGGGGTCATAGTTCCAATTTCCTCTCTAGTATGCTTGGACTGGTTCATGGATCCATCAGCAGTACATAAATGGACCTGTTTTAAATATGTATTTTTAATCACTGACTGTGTACAAGGTGCTCTATGCTTTGTACTGGAGACACAAAGATTAGTTAGGATATCAACCCTGACATTCAGAGACTTGTCATTCATTCTGTTGGGAGATAAGACACATACACTAATAATTATGGTATAAGGGAGACTTTGATAAATGCCAATGAAGTGATCAAATATGACTTCATAGTTCTAATTGTGGAGCATACCTTCTGCCCCTTAGCAAAAAGATGATGAGCTAAAAGCATAGAATGAGACAAATTTTCAGACCTTGCCAGTATGATGTTTTATTTTGCTTGATTGTACCATTGGTCAATGGGACAGCCAGATGGCACAGTGGTTAGAGGAGCACTGGGCCTAGCATCAGGTGGACATAAATTCAAACCTGGCCTCAGACACTAGCTGTGTAACCCTGAGCAAGTCACTTAACTCTGTTTGCCTAAGTTTCCTCATCTGTAAAATGAGCTGGAGTAGAAAATGGCAAACCACTCCAGTATCTTTGCCAAGAAAACCCCAAATGGGATCACGAAGAGTTGGACATGACTAAAACAACTGAGCAACAATAACTGTTTGCCAAGAGAAACTGTTCTGACATGGGGCAAGACAGGGAATTAATTAGGAAATGACCATAATATTTTTAAAAGCATCAATATAACACTTAAAAAGAAAAAAATGTAAAGAAAAGATCCAAGCTGAATGAATAGGAGGGAGAGACTGCAGTGTCTACAGCTAAAAGGGACTTTGGAGATCATTTCTTCTAAGCTTTCCCTTTTCACAGCCCAATAAACTGAAGGCCAGAATGGGAAGGTGACTTGCCGGGCACATAATAGGTGCTTAATAATGTTTGTTGAATGATCACCCATGATTGTGCTTGTAGGAAATAGCTGAGATAGGTTCTGAACCTAGATAGGTTGTCCCCCAGTTCAAGTCTTTTTCTGTTACACTGCTGTCTCTCACCTTCATCTGGGAAGAGTCCAGGGATGATGTCATTGAGAAGGTAGTGCCTGAGCTGGGTGGTGAAGGAAGGGAAGGATTTCTATGTTCTCCTATCTTTAAAAACATATTATTTTTCTATCTTCCAGCACTCTGAGGTCGAGATCCCTTCCAGATGCTTCCCTGATTTAATGGTTCTTTATTCCGTGTTCTAAGTTCTAATGTTCCATGATCTAACATTCCTTCCAAATCTAGCACTGTAGAGTCTGCCCATCTACAGTTAATGTCCCTTCCAGTCCTAATGTTCTATGCTCTTGACTCCTTTCTAGCACTGATATTCTGTGATGTGGATTTCCTTCCATGAGCTCCCCTCTAACAAGATCCATGAGGGGTAGTCCTCTTTCCTGCCCTGAGTCCAGGAGCCTTAGCATCATATACTAGCTCCCTCTGCATTTCTCATCAAGATGCAACATACTTTAAATAGCATCTGCATGACTGGCTGATTTTGTGTGTGTGTGTGTGCTTGTGTGCCTCTGTGTATGTGTGTATGTGTGTGTTTTCTTGAGAAGCTGATATACAAAGTACATCAAGTGGCACCTGTCACGGGTGAGGTGGCATTTTTCTTCACTGATGCTGACAGCAGCTGTCCGGGAAGAGTATGTTTGGAATGGAAATGACATCATGTTTATTCAGGAATGACATTCCCAGGCCCAGATCAGTGTCAGCACGATGCCAAGATGTTTGAGAAGGGAAAACACTTCCCGGAGCGGCCCCTGATTTTTCCTTTGGTGGAGCATGCACCGCACACAACACACCCCATCACTTTAGGCCCTGTCTCCTGATTCGGCTGATCTCCTCCGGCTGGGTCTCTGCCACCACCTGAGGCCTGAGAGAGGGCTGCCCCTATCCCTGAGGCTTCCCTGGACCAGTCTTTATGCAGTAGCAGTGTTCCTGAGAACCTGTATGCAAATGGGGGCTGTTTTTTTTTCTAATTGATTCTGGTAGCTGCTGCAGAAGAGCTTCCCATTGAATAGGAACCTGAGATGTGAGATTGGAAGGGAAATGATGTAGACTGATACAAGCAGGGAGGTGGTCAGGAAGCCTGAGCTGTAGCCCTGATTGTGCCACAATGGACTTGGCCTTGGCCAAGACACTTACCTTCACAGAATCATTGAATATGAGAGCTAGAAAGGACCTTATGTAGCAGGTACTTTTTAAAGAGCGTGCTCAATTGCATTCCTGGCGACCATATGGAAACTTTGTAGGGGGGGGGGGGGAATAGGCCTCTTGTCATGTATGACTAATTGGCTGCTGAGCCAGAACTCTGTGGATGTACCAGAGGGGTGATCTGCCCCTTGGACCTCACTCTTCCTTCCAACTTTGCAACCTGAGGATGACTCTCTGAGCTCTTTGGAAGTTAGGGGGGTCCCCACCTCTCCCCACTTGGCTGCATTGTGGATGACACATTCTACCTGGGCAGTCTAGTGCCTGGGATGGAGCCCCCTCTGCTTTGTGTCCTATTGTTTTTGCAGTAACATCTTGTGAGAACTTAAAAGGCCTAGAGGCTGGCTATTGCAATGGTAACATCTCCCACTAGCAAGGCAGCATTGGCATCCCTGGAGAGGTAGAAGTAGTGAGGAAAGAATCAGAGACAGAGATAAAGACAGAGAGAGAGACATAGAGAGAGAGAGACAGAGAGAGAGAGACAGAGAGATACAGAGAGAGGGAGAGAGGAGAGATACAGAGAGACAGGGAGAGAGAGAGAGACAGAGACACAGAGAGACAGAAAGACAGAGAAATGAGAGAGACAGAGAAACGGAGAAAGAAAGAGACAGAGAGATAGAGACACAGACAGAAATAGAGACAGAGAGAGACAGAGTGAAATGGAAAGAAAACCCTGCTTGGTGTTTGATTGGCTTGTACCCAGTGGAGGTAAAATGTGGAATGGCTAATGAGCAGCCTTACAAAAATGGTTTCATATCCCAACAATGAGACTTGGATACTGTCCTCCCAACTGGTTATGCAAATGGTAATATTGCTGGATTGTGATTTAATTCTTCTTAAATATACACTAAGATTTGTGTGTGTGTGCTTCTCATTACCTCTTGTGAGAGATAAAAGATACTAAACCCTATTCATATTTGCACATCAAGTACTTTTTTTTAAACCCATGACTAAAACCATAAATCGAATTGTCCCTGGAGTTGCTGGTAGTGGGAATGAAGAGCCAATGAATGTGACAGGAGGGAGCCTAGTTCCCCTATCAAGAAGTTGGGCTTCCCATGCACTGAACCCAAAATGCAACCATATGACTGGGGATAGATTAGGGAGGGGTGAGTAACCTGAGCACCTCTGAAGCCCAGCTGTAAGTTCCCAGCTATACTTAGAACAGAGAATGGTGGTACTGGAAAAGACCTTGGAATGTAAGAGCTCAAAAGAATCTTTGAGATCTTTTGGTTCAACTCTTTCATTTTTACAGATGAGGAAAAAGAGATTTAAAAAGAAGAGATAACAGGTCTAAGATCACACAGCGAGAGGCAATAACAGAAGCTAGATGGTGGGGTAAAGTGTTGGACCTGCGTTCAAATAGTATCTTAAATACTGTGTGACCTTGGGCAAGTCACTCATTCTCTGTATGTCTCAATTTCCTCATCTATAAAATGGGAATGGCACCCTGGGGTGGATATATAGATCTGGGAGTCATTTGTACAGAAATAATAATTAAATACATAGTAGCAGATGAGGTCACTAAGTGAGAGAGTGTAGAAAGAAAAGAGGACCTAGGAGACAGCCTTGAACTACACTCATAGTGAGGGGACATGATATGAATGACATCATATGAATGATTACCTGGCAAAGGAGACTGAAAAGGAGAGGTTATTGTTTGTTCTTTGTTTTAGAAGAGGGCTGTGACATCAGGAGGTGATGCCATGCCTTGAGAGTGAATTAGATTTAAGTGAGGAAGGGCTATGCAGTCAGCAGCCTCACTTTCTCCTCCGGAGTTTTCTGGGTCCAGTGGCCAGATACAGATCAGGATGACTGGAGGTGACCCAGAGAAGGAGAGGTCAGACAAGTAAGAGGAGAACCAAGAGAGAGCAGAGTCAGAAAAATCTAGGAATGAGAGAATATACAGGAAGAGAGGGCAAGTCAACACTATCAAATGCTGCCAAGAGATTGAAAAGGTTGAAGACTGAGTAAAGGCTATTAGATTTGGCCATTAAGAGATCACTGGTAACTTTGGAGAGAGCAGTTTCAGTTGAATGATGAGTTCAGAAGCCAAAATGAATAGGGCCTAGCAAAGTCTGAGAGGACCAGAATAAAAATTGTAGGTCATTTTTTCAGAGTTTGGCTGAGAAAGGGGAAAGGAGACAGAGGATAATAGTTTGTGTGAGATGGTGGGATCTCTTGTGTGGATTTTTAAGTATAAGAGATCTAGATTTATCTGTAGACAACATAGGTAGAGGAAGAATAAAGATTAGAGGGGAAAGATGATAGCAGGTTGACCTTGGTAAGGAGAAGGACCATCTCTTCATCAGAGAGTGGAATAAAGGAACGATGCTGGGAGATGATGGCAAGGTGTTTCAAGATGAAGAAAATGGAAGAGGGAGCACACTTAGAATGTCCTCAGTTTTTTGGGTTTTTTTGTAAAATATGTTCCTCAGCTGAGATAATTGTCGGAGAGGGTGCTGCTGTGTTTGTCCTAGGGGGTACTATGGAAGAGTTGAGGAGAGAAGAGAATGTTTGGAACAGCAACTGTATTAATTAAGGAGGAGTAAAAGAATTGTCTTGCTGCAATGAAGGGTAAATGGAGAATAGATAACAAAAATTTGTAGTGGTCCTAGTGAGTATGGTCAGCTCTAATCAGCAAAAGTGGGGATCACTGTGTCAAAAGGTAGAAATAATTTAGTAACTTTTCTTCAGTAATTAAAGTTTGTTTCTAGAATTATAGGACCAAGTCACAATTCCATCAACAAAGTATCTGGCTTCTCACAACCCCTCCAACATTGAGTATTTCCACATTATATCATTTTTGCCAATCTGAGGCATGTGAGGTGATACCCTTGCATCTTTTAAATTTACAATTCCCTTATTATTGGTGATTAGATACATGTTTTTCTATATGTGTATAATTTGTATTTCTCCTTCTGAAAATTGTATATGACTTTTGATTATTTATCTAATAGGGAATGACACTGTTATATATTTATGTCAATTCCCTATATACTTTGGATGTTGGATTTTTATTAAAGGTGTTTTATGCAAAGATTTTTTCCTATCCTATTGCTATACATCCTATTATAGCTGCATTGATTTTGTCTGCACAAAATGTATAAATTCTATGTAATTAGAATAATCTATTTGTCTTGTGCAATTTCCTCTATCACACACACATACATATACACATATACATGCACAGCTATACCTATATCTGTATCTATACATATACCATAGCTATGAAAACTAAAACCATGGGTCTCTATTCTGTACCCTTTTCACTCTTTCTCCTGGTGATCTCAACTTCTGTGGATTCATCTATTGCCTCTATGAATATGACTCCCAAATTTAAACTCAGGTTTCATGTGTCTTTTGAGTTCTAATTTGTCACCTCCAACTGCCTGCTGGACATCATATCATGTCCTACAAAAGTCCTTTCTGGATTCCCCCAGTTGTTAGTGCTCCTATGCCCTTAAATTACTTTATTTTTATGTGCAAATTATGTATTTATTTATGTGCCTGTTATTTTCTGACAATAGAATATAAGCTCATAACATTCCCCTACAAACCTGGGCCACATTCTCCCACAAATACACATCTTTGCTGTAGGCACAAAGCAAAAGCAGAATGTTCTGAGGCACATATTTAGGAAACCTGGATAAGGCTACTCACAGTTTTGTTACAGCAGGACCTCAGTTTCCTTTCTTTCTTCAATCAAATAAAGTTCATCACTGGACATATTGCTCAGATGGATTCTCTTCTCAGAGAGCACAGTATTTCTGCTGGACCAGTGTTTCATTGCTAGATTGAGACTCCATCAAATTTAAGTGGATCATTCTGTACCTTTAAGGATGTGAGGCTGAGGACTTCACTTAAAAATTTAAAAAAACGAAAACTACCTAGACAATGAACTTGCCCCACCCGGGCATAGGCAGCCTCTATAACTTTTCTTCAAACATTCATAATGTTGAATTAAATCTTGAATTAAAAAAACTTGGGAATCCCTGAACCCCAAGGCTATTTGGTAATTATTGTCAAATCTTTGCAAATAGTAATTGTTTCACTCTTTGTACTTGCATCTTCAGCTGCTGAGCACAATGCCTGGAGTCTGATAAAGGCTATTGTAGCTGCTATTCTTGCTATGTCATTTGAGTAAATGCCTTTGTTGATAGTGAATTGATCCTACTGATTGTTCATGGAAATATATTGATGGGGGCTAATGGGCTGTAGCTTTAGAAAGGTGGTGCCACAGGATACACCTTTGAACCCTGAGGGTAGTAGCTCCTTTGGGTACTCAACCCATAAGTTTGAGTGCAAGTTGGGCAAGTATACCAGAGGGGGTACTACATTGACTTTATTGAGTCTTAACCCTATGTTATTTCAGTGAAATCACACAATGCTCTCCTCTTTGAAATTCAGTTTCTTCATCTGTAAAATGAGAATTGGAGTTGGTTATATTGTGATTCCTTTGGTAAAATGAAGTTTGGTTCTCTTGTGGTCAGGTTTTCTTAAAATGAGTCTATCTCTGTTGACGATCCTCTTCTGGGCATCTGGGATCTAAATTAATAGTAAAAAGATAGGGGTAGGAGTGAGGTGACTGCTGTCCACAGCAGGTTGTTTCAAAGTTCTGGTGCCTAATGTCTGGGAAAATTCTACCTTGCTCACTAGTCCTTTCCGTATAGACATCTGCTTTTCTTCCTTTACCATGAGCTGCCATTTCTTTTTGAGTGTGCTATAATGTTAAAAATGATGATGATGACAGCTATCATTTTATAGTTCTTTAAAGTTTGCAAAGTTCTTCATCTCTAAGAAGTAAGCTCTAGTGTGATGTGATTTTACATATGAGGAAATTGAGGCAGGCAAAGGTGAAGTGACTTGCTTAGGGCCACACAGATAGGCACAAGTATTCAAGGCTAGATTTGAACTTCTTGACTCCAACCCTCTAGAGTTTGGGTCTCTGGAAAGGAGCCCACTGCAGGAGTGTGGGGTTGGGGTGGGAGGGAAGGAGGGACATAGAAAGATGGTTGTTAGGAGCCTTTCCTGGTCAGTCATTGTGTATTTTTTAAACATTTATTTGGTATTTAATTTTTCCCCAGTTACGTGTAAAAACAATTTTTAACATTTGTTCTTAAAACTTTGAGTTCCAAATTCTTTCCCTTCCTCCCACCCCACCTCTCTTCACTGGGAAGGCAAGCAATTCAATATAGGTTATACATGTGTAGTCATGAAAACATTTCCATATTAGTCATATTGTGAAAGAAAACCTCAAGAAAATAAAGTTAAATAAAAGTATGCTTCAATATGTATTCAGACACCATCAGTTTTTATGAATGCATAGCTTTTTCACCATAAGTTCTTCAGAGTTTTCTTGGATGATTGTATGGCTGAGAATAGCTAAGTCATTCACAGCTGATATCTTAACAATATTGCTGTTACTTTTTACACAGTTCGTTTCATTTTGCATCAGCTCATGTAAGTCTTTCCAGGTTTTTCTGAGAACATCCTGCTCATCATTTCTTATAGCACAAAAGTATTCCATCATAATCACATGCCACAGTTTGTTCAGCCATTCCCCGATTGATGGGCATCACTTCAGTTTTCAATTCTTTGCCACCAGAAAAGAGCTGCTGTAAATATCTTTGTACATATAGGTCCTTTGTTTGTTTTTATCTCTTTTGGGATACAGACATAGTACTGGTAATGCTAGGTCAAAGGGTATGCATGATTTTATAGCCCTTTGGGCATAGTTACAAATTGCTCTATAGAATGGTTGAATTCATTGTGTATTTTTAGTGCTCATATCTTAGGAAATAGAATCAGGTTTGGTAGATTGAATGGCGCTCGGGTCTTTCTAGGTGTCAGAAATAGGGAAAACTGGTCTTTTCCACTTGTAGCTCCACTCCTGGAAGTACTATGTCCCTGAAATATCAGAGCTGGAAAAAACCTTGATGATTTTCTCATCTAACTCATCTAACTTCAGTGTACAGGAGGAGACTGTGTCCCGGAGAGATGACATACTTTGCACATGATCACATAGCCAGTTAATGGTAGAACCAGAAAAAAATGGGAACCCAGGTGAAAAAGGAAATTTTCTTTTGCAGGCTCACCTAAGGTCCAGTGCCAGTCGCAACTACAACATTTATTTCTACTTTCTTCCATCTTTTCTTATTTTCCTACTCCACCCTCAGAAGGTATTATATTATGGACCCTTCTGTATCCCTCTGCAGCTTCAATCAATATTTACCTTGCCCATGTTAGTGACTGGGAAGGACGTTGGTGGCTCATTTGGAGGCATGTGGTAGAGTAGAAAAAATATTTTCTGACTGGAGTTAGAAGATGAGGGTTCAATCCTGTCTGTGACACTTCTTACCTGTGTGTCACTTAACCTCTTTGTGTCTCAATTTTCTCCTTTTGAAAAATGAGAGTGTTAAGTCAAATAAGTCCCTTCTAGCTTTAAATCTCAGATGTTGCAGACTCCAGTTTCCTCAGATTCTCACAGATTCTCTGAATATCCCACTTACTTCCCTTTAATTTACCCCTAGAGAGAGGCTGGATTTTTCAAAAGGAGCCAACTCACAATATCAGATAGATTTGTACGTGGTCTGTGTTCTGAGGTCCCTTTTCTGCACTAATGCTCTATATGGCAACATTCTCTGTTCTAAGGTCCCCTCTAACCAGGGTTGTGCTAGAGCTGGCTCATACCAGCCTGCTAGAGCTTTTCAGTGTGAACATTTACAGCTTGGAAGCTGGCAAATGCTACAAATGATAAGAATGATAATTCTAATATCATAATAGTTAACCTTTATATGGTACACGCCATGTGCCAAGCACTGTGCTAAGGGCTTTATAATCACTATCCCAACAACCCTGGGAGTTGCTGCTGTAGTTATCCCCATTATAGATGAGTAAACTGAGGGACACAGAGACTAAATGACTCATCCAGGGTCATACAGCTAGTAAGTGTCTGAGGCCAAATTAAGTCTTGATTTATTGGGTTTTTTTAATTATCTAGACTTAAGGTAATGAAGAAAATGTTAATAATAATGAAGAGTAAACATCAGGGTTTGTTATGCATCTTCTTTTCCCAAAGAGAGACTTGTCATTGAACATTTGCCAGCATCTCCCTATTAAGTCAAATTTTCAATTTTCTGATGATCTGTGTCCAAAGGTCCTTCCAGGTCTCCCATACTATAGGTACCTAGAGAAACTCTCAAGAATAAATACGAAATATTTGTCGGTTTTTTTTGCAGGTTGCTTTGCATGACTGGTGCAGATACCACTAAGGTTTCTATTTCTACTGTACCTTGAATTGTTTATAACAGGAGGAGTAAGATTGGATTAGAAAATTCAATTGAAAAAGGCCATAGTAGCTGAGAAATATTATTTATGGCACAATGGTTAACGGATGTTTTCCCTTGATGCCTCACATGAAATGGTCAAGAGCAGTCAGGGAGCGCGTGCGCATGGGGGAGTGTATCCACCCACCTTCCAGTAATATTTATATTTCATACACTCAGGGGGGGTAGAGAGTCTGCTTATAGTTGATTTGAATGCATGTCGCCTTCTCCCTGAAAGTCAAGGGGACCAGGGCGATTGCTAAACAACGAGATGTTAAATATTCTAAACAATTTATACATTTAAAATGGTAAGTTTTCAAAACTCGACACATTGCGAGGTTCTACAGAACTTGTTTATAACACATTCAGCTAAAATTATCTCACCGCATACTGCACACTCCTATAGACCAGATGCTCAGTAACCTGCGATTCTGTTTTGATCTCAGATCTACGTTTTTAAGCTATTTGTGCTAACTAGAAATAAAAAGCTGCACCAAGAAGTGGAGAATGGGGTATGGCCACAATCCTGGTACATGGTGCTGAGGGCCAGCAGCTAAGAGGCAATGCTGGGGACCATAGAGACCAGCACATGATCTGGGCTTCAGAGACCTGGCTTTGAATCCCAGCTCAGCTACTTAAAAGCTCTGTGACCTGGAACAAGCCCCTTGGTGTGAGAGTATTTAGAGCTGAAAAAAAGGACCTTAAATTTTATCCAGTCCAATCTTCTCATTTTACAGTTGAGGAAACTGAGGCCCAGGAAGATAAAGTTACTTACTCAAGGTCCCACAGGTATAATAGGCACAATTCAAACATGGGTCCTCTGACTCCACATTCGGTATTCCTTCCTCTTTCCTCTGGCAGTCTGTGTATGCACGGGTACATATGAAAACACATGTATATATGTGAGCATACATGTATGCCTATGAATTTGTGTGCACAAGTATGTACATATGTAAGTACATGAAGCCATGCATGGATATATAGGTATCCATAAGCACATAGATGATTACACATGTACATATAAGAGGATATGCTTATACTGCCATATACATGCATTCATATACTCATGGACAAGAACTTATGAGTCTGAATATGTGTACATAGCATGGATGTGTATATAGAGGAGCACATAACTACATGGACATATGCACAGATGATCATGCATGTGAAAATGTACATATCTAAATATAAATGTGTTGACACAAGCAAATATTTGTGTGAATGGTACTAGTTGGATATATTAGTGTATATTTAAGCAAAAGTACTTGAAAATCTACATGGATGAACTACATGAGCTTATAGTGGCCATATAATCATGAATGGCTAGGCAGGTGAGTATATACATGCATGAATGTACACAAAGCGAGTATCCCCCCTCATTCATCCATGTGCATATGAACATGTCTATTCTTCTGTTTCCCCTGCCTTATATCTTCTCACTTCCTTTGTTATTTCCTCCTTGGGTTTGATGTTGGTGGTGAATAAAATTTAAAGAGCTCAACATTTTTTTTTAAAGAGCCCTAAAGGGAACTGTGCTTTCTGCGTTACAGTCATTACCAGGAACACCTGTGAACTGTTGCTTTTAATTGGGCTACAGCTGTTGGGGAATGATTGGGGAGCCATTCTTCTCATTGGCCACCTCACTCTGGAGTCTGTTTCCTTGCCACGGTCCTTGATAATCCACCGTCCTTCTCCTAATACCAGTGGCTGGGACCCCCGGCCTATAGAGGCTGAGGCTCTTCGTTGGTAATGGAGTCAAGGAAGGCACTTTCCCAGACTCATAGGATTTAGAGTTGGAAGGGACCTTAGATAAATTCTAGTCTGGCACTCCCTTTTCGTAAATGGGAAAGCCAGATCTCAGAGTGGGCAAGCAATTTGCCCAAGGCCACACAAATAGGGAGTGGTAGAGTTGGGTTTGAACCCCATCACCCAAGGACTTCTCTTCCTTAGGCTAAACACCCTCAGCTCCTCATGACACTGTCTCAGGCCTCCCTACCTTTCTGGTTACCTTCCTTTAAACATATTCCAGCTTGCCAATAGACTTTCCAAACTGTGGCACCAAGAACTGAAGCCCACCCTCCAGATACGCTCTGACCTAACAACAGCTACTCCATTCTGGTTCCTTTTGTCAGGGGCTACTTTACCCCTTGGGTCTGCCCGCTACTCCCAAGTGAGGCCACTAGGGGGCCTCAGCTTCTGAAATAGAAATAATTACAGCTCCCATTTATGTCCTGGGAAATAACTCTAGTTTCTGCTTACCAAGGGCTCTTCTTCAAAACAACCCTGGGAAGTAGGTCGTGCGCATATCATCACCCCCATTTTTCTGTTAGAGAAATTAAGGCTTAGAGAGAAGTGGTAAGTGTGGGAGTCAACCTTGAGTCTAAGTTTTGAGGCATGGGGCCATTAGAGATGCTGGTTAAAGTCTTAGGACCATTCACAGGAAGAAAGGAGAGTAGGTAAATCCTGGGCGAAAGAAAGTACTGCTAAGATTGAAACTAGGCCACGCTTCTGTATGTAAATAGCCCAAGGAATGTCTTACATAATAAGATATAAGGCTAGAAAAGACTTTAGAAATTATCCAGTCTAATCATCTCATTTTATAGAGGCAGTAACTGGAGAGCCAGCAGGGGAAGTCACTTGCCTGGGGTCACATAGTGGGTCAGTGGTAGAGCTGGGATCCAAAGCAGAGTCTTCTGACCCTTTCCCGTGGTTTGGTTTCCACATATCTGGGATGGACCCTTTCTGCCGGCCCTAGGGGAGCTGCATTTCGGCAGAGTGGAAAGGGGCTTCCTTTTGGTTTTAGGACCTTGGGATAGGAAGATGGTCGGGTCAATATGTTCCCTGTAATACCGAGTCCTTTTCTTCAGCTTGACCAACATGGTGAGAAATAACCAAAATGGTAGGAACCATTAGACTTTTCCCTAGACTTCAATTTCAACATTTGTAAAATGAGAGTGCTTGGAGGATTGGATGATGTACAAGGTCTCTTCTTCTTCGGACAATCTAATCTACGCTCTCAACGTTCTGTTTTCTAAGATCGCCTTCAACTCTAACAATCTCTATTTCATTTTCTAACTTTCCGTATTCTAATGTTTCTTCTAGCTCGCATGTTCTATGATCCAGGATCCTTCTCAGCTCTGATTATGTTCTGTAGTCCCTTCCAGCTCTGATGTTCTGTGGTCTGGGTTCTAATATCCTTTGTCCTTCAAGCTTTTCTCTCTCTGATATTCTAGAGTTCTTCAATTCTATTATTACCCCTGCATTTCAGTCTCTTTCTCCGAACTCATCGGGTACAGTGGACACGGGGACAGAGCATTTTCCTTCCTTATGTCCTCTCATTTTCTCTCTTTATAGAGGAGGAGGCTATTTTTGTTTTGTTTCATGGAATTTGTCTTTTGAAATAATTAACCACCTTCTCACAGCAATTTTTCTTCACTCTGTAAGGCAAAATCCTGTAACACATTGGGATATTTTTTTAACACCAATGTTCAATTATGCAGTTGCTATATTGTGATAAATATGCAGATTAGAAGGACCTGCATATTTTCTCCTGGGGAAAAGGCAGGGCTCCTTCCATCCAGATTTTAAGAAGGGAATGGGGGTGGGATGCCTGACCTTGCCCTCTCCTCTTGGTGCC
>CM053769.1:333014019-333043255 GCA_028658325.1 Potorous gilbertii | reverse complement strand
GTAGGAGCTTAGGAAGCTTCTAAGGAATTTCTAAGAAGTTAGGAATTTTAGGAATGTCATTGAATATTGATGTTGTTATTATTATACACAATATACATTGCTGAGAGGAACTGGTCATCTAGTACAACTCCTTTATTTAAAGATGATAAGCCTGAGTTTTAAGGAGGGACAATTATTCACCCATAGTCAGAGAGTCAGTAAGTGTCAGTCAGGACTCAGATCTGAATCTTCTGCCTCCTAGCTCAGGGATTTTTCCACCACTAACCCTCCCAAGAAAAAGAGATGCTGATTTGTAGTCTACTTTCTCCATATGTTTCTGGCTCTCCCACCACATTGCCTAAAAATAAAGCACATTACTTTCATATGTCATAATGCTGTGAGTTATTTTTCCTTTAGCATTCAAGGGTAAAGAGTCTATTAAACTGTCATCAGCTCCTGAGTAGCCACATTACCAGCACAGGAAGAAGTTGAGGCAGACAGTTTGGCTTTAGTCAGTAGCTGCCATAGGAGCATGTGTTCTCTGTCCTAAGAATAATGTTATATAGTGTGGCATGTGTGTTATATGATCCTAACTCATTTCCTTCCTGGAATATAAGGCAATTACCCAGACTTCCATCTATGGAGATACTCTTGATGGACAATGTATGTTCTCTAAGGAACAAACATATGATGATGGTTCACTTGGAAGGGACCTTAGAATGGACAATATCAAACAGGAAAGAAACTATAGAACATAATGTAAGAAGAAGAATAATTTGCATTTTTATAGCACTTTAAGGTTTTCAAAATGCTTTAAAAATATTCTTTTATTTGATATTCACCCAAAAAATGATATAAGGTAGGTGTTATTGTTATCTTCATTTTATAGGTGAGGAAACTGAGGCAGATTAAGTGACTTCTATCACACAGCTAAGGGCCCTTGAAGATCATCTAGTCCAACCATCTAATTTTAAAACTGAAAAAAACAGGGGCCTAAGAGTCAGAGTGATTTACCAAGGCCACATGAAACACTTCTCAGTGTCTAAGACGATGTTTGTCCTTGAATCATGAGCTTATAGTGTAGAGGCTGACAAACAAGGGCATCCACAGATAAGTAGGCAAGGATCTTCTGCTATAATTTATTTTTACTGAAATGCTTGCATTCTTTCCCTTAGAATGAGTCAGTTATATTTTTAAAAAATACTAAATACACTCAGGCTTACTGGAAAATGACAGCATTGCTTCAGCATGGTTGAAACAAAGCACAGTGTCTATTAGAAGTATCTTGGTCTTAAGGAAAAGCAGCGTGGTATGGTGGATAGATCCCTTGAGCTTGGTGCCAGAAAACAGAATCACAGAAACTCCGTTAGAAAGGACCTGAGAGCCAGCAGAGCCAAGATGGCCCTGAACAACAATCCCTTCTACAACATTTCCAACAAGTGGCCATCTGGCCTCCTCAGGAAGCCCCAGAACAGTCCATTTCATCTTTGAATAGGTCTAATTGTTAGGAGATTTTTTTTTCCCTCACATCAAGCCTAAATCTGCTTCTCTATAATTTCTACCCATTGTTTCTTGTTCTATCCTATAGGGCCAAGGAGAATAAATCTTATCCCTCTTCCACATGGTAATCCATCAACTATTTAATCATTCCCATCATCGCCACTCCTTTTACCACTAAGTCTTCTCCAGGATTAACGTTCCCATTTTTGTAGAATGGTCATCCCATGACACACTACTGCTTATCAATTTCCTTCCAAAAATATGGCACCTAGAATTGAACACACAATACCCCAAATGTTGTCTAACACACAGTATAGCAGAACTGTCACTTGCCATTGTGGTGTTATTTTTCAGTCATGTTTGACTCTTTGTGACCCCTTTTTGGGTTGGTTTTGATTTTTTGGTAAAGAAACAGGAGTGGTTTGCTATTTCTTTCTCCAGCTCATTTTACAGGTGAAAAAACTGAGGCAAATAGGGTTAAATGATTTTTTCAGGGTCATATTCTTCCAAATTTGAACTTAGGTCTTCCTGACACCAATCCCAAAACTCCATCCACAGCACCCATATTACCTGAGCCCAGGGCATTGTGCCACCTCTCTTCAAGCCACTTAAGATCACTTCATGTTTTTCTGCTGTCATGTCATGTTATTGATTTATATTGATTTAAATAGTGCTTAATTTAAGGTTTACAAAGCATTACATGCATTATCTCATTTGATCCTCAAAACAACTCCATGAGATATATGTTATTGTCATCATCATTTTATAAATAAGGAAACTGATCACACAACTAGTAGACATCTGAGGCAGGACTGGAACTCAGATATTCATGAATTTAAATCCAGTGCTTTATCAACTATGCCTTGCTACCATATGAGTTAAACTTGCAATCTACAAAACAAAACAAAAAACTCAGCTTTTTCGGAAGAATTGTTTTCTAGTGAAGGTTCCTTCATGTTACATGTGTGATTGATTTTTTTTGAGCCCAACTATAAGACTTCACATTTTTCCATATTTCCTAATATTCTATCAGTCCTATATTCCTGGTATGAATTCCATTTGGTCATAGTGAATGATCTTTGTGGTATATTACTATAATTTCATCTTATTATATTTGACTCATCATTTTAGCTTCTCAAGATCCTTTTGAATCCAGACTCAGTTCTGCTATGTGTTAGCCATCCCTCCTAGCTTTGTATGATCCACAAAGTTGATAAGTGTATCAGGTATGCTAACAGCCTAGGATTTAGTAGGATTCCAGAGAAACCTCCCTCCAGGTTGATATTAATGACTTCTCTTTGGGTTGTCATTCAACTGGTTCTGAATCTAACCCACATTATCTTGCTCACATCTTTCTATCTGTCCATCAGGACAGAATAATCTAATCAATCAATCAACAAGCATTTATTAAGCACTAATTATATATTAGGCACTGTGCTAAGCCTGGGGCTTACAAAGCAAAAGCTAAAATAAAATTTGTCTGTAAGGAGTTTACATTTTTAAAAAAAATTTTTTTAATTTATTTTTAACATTCATTTTTTTAAAAAATTGAGTTCCAAATTCTTCCTCCCTTCTGCCTCTCTACCATCAATTGAGAAGTCAAACAATATGAGGTCATTTACACATATAAAGTCTTTCTAAGCATATTTCCACGTTAGCTATGTTGCAGAAAAATCTGCATTCAGAGCTCATCATTCTCTCTCTGGAAATGTATAACATTTTTCATCATGGGTTCTTTGTCCTGGATTATTGTCTTGATCAGAGTGGTTAAGGATTTCACAATTGGTCATTGTTACAATATTGCTGTTACAGTATACAGTGTTCTCTTGGTTTTGTTCATTTCACTTTGCATCATTTCGTATGTCTTCCCAGGTTTTTCTAAAACCATCCTACTTGTCATTTCTTAAAGCTCAATAATACTCCATCACAATCATGCTACAAATTGTGCAGGAATTTGCCAATTGATAGACATCCCTTCAATGTTCAATTCTTTGCTACCACAAAAAGAGTTGCTATTAATATGTTTTGTACACCTGGCTCCTTTCCCTTTTTCTTTGATCTCTTTGGGATGTAGACTTCACTGTGGTGTTGGGCCAAAAAGTATGCACATTTTTATAGCCCTTTGTTCATATTCCAAATTGTTCTCCAGAATGGTTGAATCAGTTCACAATTCCACCAATAGTGCATTTGTGTACATATTTTTTCACATGCCCTTTAGCATTTATCATTTTCCTTTTCTGTCATGTTAGCCAATCTAATAGGTGTGAGATGGCACCTCAGAGCTGTTTTAATTTGCATTTCTCTAGTCAGTAGTGATTTAGAGCATTTTTTCATGGGAATATTGGTAACTTTGATTTCTTCTTCTTCTGAAAACTGCCTTTAAATATCCTTTGACCATTTATTAATTGGAGAATGGCTTTTACTTTTATAAATTTGGCTCAGTTCCATATATGTTTGATAAATGATACCTTTATCAGAGAAACTGGATGTAAATTTCCCTTTCCCCAGTTTCCTGCTTTTCTTATAGTTTTGACTATATTGTTTTTATTGTATAAAACCTTTTAATTTAATGTAATCAAAATTATCTACTTTATTACTTGTGATCCTCTTTCTCTCTTGTTTGGTTATAAACTCTTCCCTTATCCATAGATCTGCCGGAGACATCTTTCCATGCTCCTCTAATTTACTTATTTTTTAATATTTCATTTTTCTCTATTACATGTAAAAACAATTTTTCCTTCAAATTTACCTTCCTCTTTTCCTCTCTTCTCCCCTCCCTAAGATGGCAAACAATTTGATATAGATTATACATGTGCAAAACATATTTTCATATTAGTCATGTTTTAAAAGAAAGCACAAACCAAAAAAAAATCCCAATAAAAATAAAGTAAAAAAATAGTATGCTTTGATCTGGACTCAGACTCCATCAGTTCTTTCTCTGGAGGTTGATAGTATTTTTAATCATGAGTCCTTTGAAATTATCTTGGATCATTGTATTGCTGAGAATAGCTAAGTCATTCACAGATGATCATAAAATATTGCTGTAATTATGTACAATGTTCTCCTGGATCTGCTCACAACTTCATGTAAGTCTTTCACTGTTTTTCTGAAAGCATCCTGCTTGTCATTTCTTACAGAACAATAGTATTCTGTTACATTCATGTACCACAACTTGTTCATCCCCCAATTGATGGTCATCCCCTCAATTTCCAATTCTTTGTTACCATAAAAGAGTTGCTATAAATATTTTTGTACAGATAGGTCCCTTTCTTTTTTTAATCTCTCTGGGATACAGACCCAGTAGTGGTCAGAGAGTATTTTTAATAGCCTTTTGGGCATAGTTCCAAATTGTTATCCAGAATAGATGGATCAATCCACAACTCCACCAACAGTGCATTAGGATCCCAATTTTCCCATATTGCCTCCAACATTTGTCATTTTCTTTCTCTGTCACATTAGACAATTTGATAGGGGCGAGATGGTACCTCAGAGTTGTTTTAATTTGTATTTCTTTAATCAATAGTGATCTAGAATATTTTTTCATATGATTGTAGATAACTTTGATTTCTTCATTTGAAATCTCCCTATTCCTATCTTTGACCATTTATCAATTGAGAAATGATATGTAATCCTATAAATTTTACTTGGTTCTCTATATATTTGTGAAATGAGATTTTATCAGAAACACTTGCTGTAAAAAATTTTCCTAGCTTTCTGTTTTCCTTCTAATCTTGGCTATATTGGTTTTGTTTGTGCAAAATACAATTTTTTAAATTTAACATAATCAAAATCATCAATTTACATTTCATAATACTCTCTATCTCTTGTTTGGCCATAACTTCTTCCCTTATCTATAGACCTGACAGGTAATCTATTCCATGCTCTCCTAATTTGCTTATGTTATCACCCTTTATTTACCTATTTTGTACCTTATGTTGGTATACTGTGTGAGATGTTGGTCTGTACCTAGTTTCTGCCAAAATGTTTTCTAGTTTTCTCAGAACTTTTGTCCAATAGTGAGTTCTTGTCTCAAAAGCATGGCTCTTTGGGTTTATCAAACACTAGATTACTATAGTCATTTGCTACTCTGTCTTGTGTACCTAATCTATTCCACTGATCCACCACTCTATTTCTTAGCCAGTACTAGATTGTTTTATGCTTTGTAATATGTTTTATTGCTTTGTAATATAGTTTGAAATTTGGTACTGCTAGGCTGCCTTCCTTCACATTTAAAAAATTATTCTGTTGATATTCTTGACCTTTGTTCTCTCAGATTAATTTTATATTTTTTCTAGCTCTATGAACTAATTATTTGGTAGTTTGAATAGAACTGAATAAGCAAATTAATTTAGGTAGAATCGCCATTTTTGTTATATTGGTTCACCCGATCCATGACATATTAATATTTCTCTAGTTTTTTTGATCTTTTTCTGTATGAAAAGTGTTTTTTAACTGTGTTTGCATAGTTCCTGGGTTTCTCTTGGCAGGCAGACTCCCAAGTATTTTATACTGTCAGTAGTTGTTTTAAATGGAATTTCTCTTTTTATCTCTTCATTTAGGATCTTAGTAATATATAGAAATGCTGATGATTAATATTGGTTTATTTTATGCCTTGTAACTTTGCCAAAGTTGTTAATGGTTTCAACTAGGTGTGTTTTTTTCTCTATGGCTCCCTAAATTTATCATCATATCACAGTCAAAGAGTGAGTCTTATTTCTTCATTGTCTATATTCCTTCACTTTTTTCTTTTTCTTATTGCTGTACCTAGCATTTCTAGTACAATATTGAATAATAGTTGTAAAAATGAACATTCTTGTTTCACTTCTGATCTTATTGGGAAGGTAATATCTGTATTACCGATAATACTTGCTCAATTTTAGATGGATTATACTTATGATTTTAAGAAAGGCTCCATTTATTCTTATGCTTTCTAGTGTTTTTAATAGGAGTGGGTGTTGTATTTTGTCAAAAGCTTTTTCTGCATGTATTGAGAAAATATATGACTTTTATTGATATGATCAATTATGCTTTTGTTTTCTTAATAGTGAACCAGCCCTGCGTTCCTGATATAACTCTCACCTGGCCATAGTGTATGATCTTTATAATATATTGTTATAACCTTCTTGCTAGTATTTTATTTAAAAAATTATATCAATATTCATTAGGGAAAACAGTTTACTGTTTTCTTTTTCTGTTTTTGCTTTCCCTAGTTCTAGTATCAAACCCATATTTGTGTCATAAGAGGAATTTGGTAGTACTCTTTCTTTACCTATTTGAGCTTATATTCTAATGGGGAAAATAACAAATACATAAATCAATATATATGATTAATACAGAATAGATGGAAAATACCTTATTGGGAAAGTGACTAACAACTGGGAGGGTTGGAAAAGACCTCTTGTAGCAGGTGGTACTAACTGAATCTTAAGGGAAGCTATGAATTCCACAAGGTTGAAGTTAAGAAGGAAAGTATTCCAGGCATGGGACCAGGCAGTACAAAAACACAGAGGCAGAAGATGGAGGGCAGTATGTGAGGAACAGCAAATTGGCTGATAAGGCTAAACCACAGATTGTGTGGAGGGGAGAAATACATTAAAAGACTGCAAAAATAGGAAGAGGTAAGGTTGTAAAGAACTTTGAATGTCAAACAGAAAACTTTATATTTGATCCTAGAGGAACTAGGGAACCACTGGGAGATATTGACTAAGGGGAAGATGTGAGACCTACACTTTAGGAAAATCATCTTGGATGTGTGGAGAATATACAATACTGGAGTGGAGAGAGACTTGAAGCTAGGAATCCAATTAGCAAGCTATGGTAATATTCCAGGCAAAAGGTGCTGATTGTGTGGATGGAGAGGAAACAAATAACAAGAAAAGTGATAGCGAAATAAATTACAGTATTTGGAAACTGATTGGATATATAGGGTGAGCAAGAGAGAAAAGTAAAGGATGGGTTGAGGATAGGGATGACTAAAAAATAATGATTCCTTAAACAATAAAAGGGCAGCTTAGCATAGAAAGATAATGAATTCTATTTTGAATATGCTAAGTTTGAAATACCTATGGATCATTTGAGTTCTAGATGTCCAAAAGGCAATTACTGATGCTGGATTGGAACTTAAGAGACTGTAGGATGGGGTTAATAGATCTAGGAAACATCAGTATAGATATGATCATTGAGTCTGAGAAAGCAATATTATTCAATATTGCTTTAGACCACTTAAAATACAGTATAAAATACCTGAATGTATGCCTGCCAAAACAGACACAGTAATTATATGAACATGAACATAAAACACTTTTTATATGAATAAACTCAAATCTAAAGAATTGAAGTACAACATTGTTCATGGGTAGGTAAGTCAATATAATTTTTAAATGACAATTTTACCTAACTAACCTATTTATTTAATATCATCCCAATTAAATTGCTAAAAAATTATTTTACGGAGTTAGAAAAAGTAATAACAAAGTTCATTCAGAAGAGTGAAAGCTCAGGAACTTCAAAGAAACTAGGAAAAAAGATGTAAAGGTAGATTCAGCAGTATCAGACTTTAAATTGTGTAGGGAAAGCATAGTTGAAGTGTAAAAAGAATAATTTTGATTATTATAAATTAAAATTTTCTTGTATAAACAACATCTATATAGCCAAGAATAGAAAGAATGCAGAAAATTGGAAGGAAACTTTCATAGGCAATCTCTCAAACAGGATGTGGTTGAGTTATAATATTGCTGTGGTGTAGGAAATGATGAGCTGGTTGATTTCGCAAAATATGGAAAGATGTGGACCTATGAAGGAAGATGCTATCCACCTTCAGAAAAATAGATAATATATTGAAATAAGCATAGTACAGTCTTTCATATATGTGTATGAGTGTACATATATATGTGTATGTTTATAGATTTCTATGCATATTTATATATATCCAGGTTTAATTGTAGCCTTCTTTAGGGTGGGGAGGGGAAAAACTAAAATAAAAAGTACACAACAGAGAACAAAAGACAACCAACAAAGAAGCAGAGAAAAGCTGTGCAGCTCTGAAAACAATGTATGGTATTTATTATATAGGTTTTCTTGAAATGGAAATTTATTGTTTTATATTGAATCCTCTTATATGGTCTGCTGTGTACATGTGAGGTTTTTTCTTTTTTCATTTTGTATTTGTTTAAAATAAAACAATTTTATAAAAAAAATGAAAAAAGAGAAAATAGAGTCATTGAATGTAGTGGATAGAGTGCTAGACCTGGAGTCAGGGAGACTAGTTCAAATCTGTCCCCAGACACTTACTAACTCTGTGACCTTAAGTCACCTAACCCTTGTTTGCCTCATTTTTTTCATCTGCAAAAGTGAACATAACAATGGTCCCTACCTCCCAGTGTTGTTGTGCACTGATGCACAACATGAGATAATTGCAAAGCACTTAGTACACTGCCTGGAATATTACAAGTGCAATATAAATGTCAGTTATTTTTGTTAATAATAATCACAGGCTTGTCAAATGCTTTGGTGAAATCTAGAGAACATTTTCTTGATTTACAGGATTCCTGCTAAAAGAAATGGAAATGAAATTAGTCTGGCATGAATTGTTTTCGATGAAACCATGTTGGTTCTTGGGGATCACCACTTTTTCCCCTAGATATTCACAAATCATCCCTTCAGTAGTATTTTCTAGAATTTCATCAGGAACTGAAGTCAGGCTCACTGTCTTAAAGACTATAGATTCCATTCTTTCCTTTTATTGAAAACTGAAATCTCACTTGTCCTTCTCCTGTTCTATAGCAGTGCTCCTATTTACTACAGTATTTCAAAGATCACTGACAAATAGATGTTGATGACCTCTGGAGTTCTTCATTTGTAAAATGAGAATATCAAAGTAGATAACCTTTAAAAATCCTTTCCAACTCTAACATTCTGTATTGTATGGTATAATATCCTATGTTTTAAAGTCCCATCTTGATCCAGCTTTCTATATTATACATTCTAGCATTCTTAGCTTTAAGGATCCTTCCAGGTCTATGATTCTATACTGTTCTGACAGGAAGGAATTACCTCAGTGGGATACTAATGAGATCCTCAAAACAGCCAGAAAAGGCTGTGGCAGCAACAGATGCTAGCATGAAACTGAAAGGAGAGGAAAAGAAAGAAAAGAACTGTCCATGTGATGATATCCAGGCCAGGAAGAGAGATGTGAAAAGGACCAACTCCCATGCAGCGCTGAGATGTCCGTTCCAGCCACCCAAAGTCTCACCAAAAAGAAACGTGTGGAAATGTGTTTCTCTCCATCTGGCTAATGTTCACTTGTGTTTCAGACTGTAGAGCATCACTTTTTTCACCTCACCTGGTTTGTTTACACAAACAAACTGCTCATTAAGTAGCAAGAATTGCATTTTTTGCAATTCCGTTGACAGCACGAAATGTCTGCAGCCAGCTAGGGAGTTTGGTGGTAATTGTAGTACTGTTCAGCAGAGCACAGATAGTGCAGCCCCCAAGGAAACTGGGGCTCATAAGCCTCAGAACAGAGCGCTGGCAAATCCTCAGAGCAGTGCTGGAGACAGAAGAGAAAGGGGACATCTTTCCTCCCAATAGAGATGAGCCATTTAAAGGGAAACAATAGGAGGCAGAAGGAAGGGGATCAAGACTAGACCCAGAGGGGGAAGCTCTGGACGAGATTCGGATAGCAGGGGCAGATTCCAGGTTCAACTGCCTCAGGCACCCCTAGCAACAGAAAAGAGAGAAGAAAAATAATTATTCCTAGTCTTCATTCAATGGTGATTGATAATCTCCTTCTAGTTTTTCAAAATCTCTCTCTTACAGTCACTCAAAGAATCAAAAAAAGAGAGGAATTTTGTGGTTTTCTTATTAATTTGGGCCACTTGGTTTACCATGCTATGGACTTTTCCCTCATTCTGATAGATGCCAACTTAAGTTTTCCATTGTCCCAGTAAAGACAGAATTGAAACAAAGATTCTCTTATGTTCTGATACTTTCTGTTCCAAAGTCCGTTTCAACTCGAATAGTCTATGTTCTAATGTCCTATGTCCTGAGGCCCTTTTAGAAATATTCTATACTCTAAGTTTTCTTCAAGCACTAAGGTTCTGTGTTCTATGTTTGTTGTTGTTCATAAGTCTCCTTTTTCAACAACGGGTAGCGCTGTTTCCTACTGGTCAAGCCTATATCAATCTGGGGAACTTCGGAATCCCTACATTCCTTGACAGCTCAGTTGAAAAAATGCCACCTCATTCAGGAAACCTTTCTTAATCCTCTTAGACATGAGTACCTCCCCTCTAATTTATATCAGATTTATTGTATATATATATGGTCTTCTCCAATGAAATTTATGTTCCTCGAGGGCAGGGAGCTCCTAGCACAGCACCTGGTATATAGTAAGTAGGCTCTTTATAAATATTTACTGATTGATTGACTGTACATTAAGCAATCTATTAGACGTGGAAAGGACTTGAGCTTCCTGAATCTTCCCCACAAGTTCCCACTCCCAGGTGGTAATGAAAATCAGTAGCTTTAAAATTCCTGCTCAGCCGGATTTTTGATTTGGCACTGAAAACAAATGCTTAATTCATTTCACTAGAAGTGGAGGGGGATGAGGGAAGGCTGAATTGACCTATAGATAGGTAGAGAGAAATCCATAGAACAACTACTACCTTTACCTCACCTCTTATTTCCAAGTCAGGAAATTTTATAGTGGAATAATAAATATAAAGATCTCCCTTTGATACCATGGTCCAAATTTTCAGCTTTGTCATGTTCCAAGATCCCACACTTAGTAAATATATATAGAATTATAGCATAGCTCTTTAAATGGGCTATATCTAGAGGTAATGAGTTCCCTTTCATGAGGAGGTCTTCAAGGAAAAACTGGATCATTGCTTTATAAAGGAATCCATCCTTCAAGTATGAGTTCATAGCATCACAGATTCAGAGCTGGAAGGGATCATTAGAGGTTATCTAGTCCAAACCTCTCATTTTATGGATCAGGAAACTGAGGCCCAAGGAGATTAAGTGTTTTACACAAACTTACACAGGGAGAAAGCATCAAATGTGGAATTTGAACCAAGGTCAGTCAGAACTTTTAGAATGAATGATTGACCTCTTCTGTCCCTTTGATTTTATGATTCTTTGATTTTATGATTATATTTGGAAGGTAGTTTGGAGGTGATTTGGTCTAGTCCTTTGTTTTTTAAAACAAAGAAACTGTGATCTAGAAAACGTCAATGACTTGCCAAAGATAACATAGCCCAACCAATGACCAGAAACTGAATTTCCTGGCTCTCATTTCAGTGATCGTTCCGTGCTCTCAGTATCCTTCTTTGTCTTAATCTGGGAAGCACAGAATGATATTAACTAATGATATTTGTCCTACCCTATTAGATGGTACACACATTTTTAATCTCCTTTTTACGCAGGGGGAAAGTGAGATTTCAAGAGATTAAGTGACCTGTCCAGGGTCACACAAAAAGTACATCTCAGACAGAGGGACTGCCTCAGTCCCTTGGAGTAAAGCAATTTTTAACAATTCCTAGCTTCTACTGTTCTCCTAGACTCATGCTTGCCTACCCTTTTTCTGAGAAAAATTATCATCCTATATCTCCTAGACAAGAAACCTTCCTTTGGGCTCACTCCCTATTGCCTGTTACAAAAGGTTGTAGATAAAGCACTGCATTTGAGCTCACAAGACCTGAGATAAAACTCTAACTCTGTTACTCACTACCTTTTGTGTGATCCTAGAAAAGTCACTTCCCCTTGTCTGGGCCTCAGTTTCTTCATCTGTAGAATGAGGGGATCAAACTAGGGACTGGAGTTCTGTTTAGCTATTACATATATTACTTCCATGTTGCAACATGCTCTGTTACAAGGTAACCTAGTTCTCTGATGTTCTATACTCTAAAGTCTCTTCAGGATTTAGCACTATATTCAAGGTTCTAAAATTTCAGGGATTCAGTTTTCTCATCTCTAATGAATGAGTTAAATTGGATAACCTCTAAGGTCCCTTTCAGCTCCAAATCCTGTTTGTGACCTACAGTCTTCTACAGATAACTAAACATGAAGATAAGCCATGTACCCAATAAACTCAACACATTCAGACACGCCTCCCTAGGAAGGCAAGCTCATGGCTGTACAGACATGGGAAGTCATTTTCCAAATGGGCATTTCACCTGGAGGAGCTAATTGAGTCTCATTTCCAGCCGGCTGCATTCCTGAGACCTCTAGCCAAAATCAAGGGGTGCCAACTGGCAAAGGAATAGGGACTGGAAACTTGCCACAGCCCTACCTGCATGGCCCCTCCTCTGGGAGGAACAAGACCTCAAGCCCTGAGGAGATGGGGCTAGAGTTTGGCACATACCACTTGGGTTTTTCTTCCAGGGCAGCCATGCTCAAGCAACAATTAGTAAAAGAGTTAGTCTCTTGGGAAGAATGTTTAAATACAAGGCAAGTGTTTAAATTTAGAAGCATAGAAGATTTAAGGGGGCATTTCTATTGAAAAAGAGCCTGACAGGTCCCCTGAGAGGGGCAATGAAAGGATGATCTGGCAAAAGAGAGGTCAGGTGGAATCTTGGAAGGCAAGAGGAACTCTTGGAGAAAGATCCATATTATACAATTTTGGGTCTTGAAGGGAACTTAGAACCTAAAACATTAAATTTCAAATGGGTCTTGGAACATGGAATATAAATAAATTGTTTAAGCTGGAAAAGGTCTTAGAACATGGAATTTTAGAAATTAGAATGGGAGAATTGGAAAGGGTCTCACAAGAAGGTTTTTAAACTAACAGCAGTTCTGACCAGGGAAAAACTGATGCGACAGAATGATGGCATGCTGGAAATACTGAAGTTAAATAGTTTGATTTCTGCCAGCTTTTCCTAAAGAAAAGGAAGCAAAGGTGAGATATTTATTTTCAAAGCAAGAGACATATTTCTTATGACAATATCACTATTGAATGACTCCATTATGTCTAATAACTTATGGAGACAAAATAAATTTCTTTGATCTGCACTGGGCAAGTAGAGTGACAGCTGGCATTCTACACAGAAAATCTAGTGTCTTGTCTAATTATGTTAACTTCATATTACTGGGGAATCCCACAATCATCGAAGCTATTTTAACTTTATGAAACAATTAACCCTTTGCTAGCTCCACCCACTTTGAGTTTCTCCCTCAAACCCTAGAATCTTAGAAGTGTGCATGAGCACGCATCTAGTCAGCCCATCAACCAATGTAGTAGAATCCCCTCTATTCCTTACCTGTTCATGAATCAACTGGCCTCCAGATTTTGTATCTCCAGTATAATACTTGTATCCCATTTTGGGACAATTCTCATTGTTAAGAAGTTCTTCTGAAATAAGGACACTAATGTACTATTGATGGAGTTGTGAACTGGTCCAACTATCCTAGAGAACAATTTGGAACCATGCCCAAAGGGCTATTAAACTGTGCATACCTTTTGACCCAGTAATACCACTACTGGGTGCATATCCCAAGGAAATAAAAGAAAATGGGAAAGGATCTACATGTACACAAATATTTATAGCAGCTCTTTTTGTGGTGGCAAAGAATTAGAAATTAAAGGAATGTCCATCAACTGGGCAATGGCTGGACAAGTTGTAGTATAAGGTTATGATGGAACACTGTTATGCTATAAGAAATAATGGGTCGGATGATTTCAGAAAAACCTAGGAAGACATATGAACTGATACAAAGTAAAGTGAGTAGAAGCAGAACATTGTACACAATGACTGCAATATAGTACCAATGATCAACTGAGAAAGACTTATCTATTCTGATCAAAGACAATGATCAAAGATTATCCAAAGGACTCATGATGAAAAATACTATACACCTCAAGAGAAAGGGCTAATGAACTCAGTGCATACTGAAGCACAGTTTTTTTTTACTTTATTTTTCTGTATGTGTGTGTGCATGTGTTGCAACATGGCTCATATGGAAATATGGTTTGCATGGCTTCACATATATCATATTACTTTCTCAGTGGGTGAGGGAGGGACAAAGAGAATTTGTAATTCAATTTTTATAAAAGAAGTTCTTCTGTTTAATTAGACAAAATATACCTCTTCATAATAATCATCTCTTTGGTCTTAGTTCTCCCCTCTGATGCCAATCACAGTATATTTAACTGGTTTTCTATATAATGCTTCTTCAGATACTTGAAGGCAGTGGTTTATGTCCCTTGAGTTTCCTCTTCTCCAAACTAAACAACCCTTCATCAAATATCAGGTTTAAGTCTCTTATCCATTGGCCCTTTCTCAGACATGGTGCCCAGACCTAGACAAAATGCTTCAGATTGGATCTGACTAGAGCAAAAGATAGCAGGGCTACCATCTCCATCATCTGGAATGCTAGACTTCAACAGTCTAAACAAAACCTTTCTCTGAGAGATTGATTTCTTGGAGAAAGATCACAAAGAAGACACCTCATCTTTTTTGTTTAGATATCCTTTTCCTCCTGTGATATAGCATGTAACCCGACAGAGACATGATGGACTCAAAGTACAGAGAGAGACATATATTTTTGGGTATGGCTACTATATGGATTTGTTTTACTTGAATATGCTTATTTGTTATGTTTTTTTCTCATTCTATTTTTGATTGGGGGTAGGGTGAGGAATTGGGAAGAAAGGAGGAAAGCAATGGTAATGAAAAAAGAGGAAGGACACTGAAATATTTTTATAAAATAAGTAGAAGATAGTTTGAGAAGGAAGAATACACAAGAAGATAACTTTAAAATCTCAGGTTGAATTTATTATATACTTTTTTTAAAAGTAAGAAACATTGAATAGAGAATTTCATTTTCATATACAATATTCTTTTGTTTTCATATAAAAATTGGCATATTTTTTATGTTAAATTCAGAATAAAAACATTTGTTGAAAAAATTTTTTACATATACTTTCCTCACTGGAAACTATTTGGTTGTTTAAGTAAAACTTTCCCTAGTTTTGAATCAAGTTAATTTTAATGGGTCACTCAGCACTGTGCTATTCCTTAAGTCAACTCTATCATTTGGGTGACAGGAGACATTTGTCCTACTTGTTCAATGAGATATTTTCATGTTGGCCTCCTGTGATGCATAGTTATGATTTTCCTAGGCTTTTAGATGAATTAATCCCTCCTTTCCCTGAGAGTTGTAATTCATTGAGGTACACTGAGAAATGGATTGCCCAATATTAGTTAGCTAACAAGATGGTTGATTGAGTGATTTAGTTTTCGCACTGGTATAATTCATCTAGCTCATTTCTTATCCACAGTGCCTGTCCAAATATGTATCCATGGACTAATTCTATGGACTGATCATTAAACTGCATATTATAATCAGGCCAGCTTTTCATCATTGTTCCCATGTGAAGTGTTAGGTTGATCACTTTTGAGAAGTCCAGGATCTTATTTAAGAAATTCTATTGTGTTCTAGGATTTGACTGAATCAGCATAATGATGTCCATAAACAGATGTATCTGGAGATGTCTTTCCTTGTTGAGTCAAATCTATCCTCAGCTCCTGATTCAGATACTGCCTTCAGTTACTCAAAGAAGGCTTCTAGAATTCAGATGAAATGTCTAAATCTTCAAACCTTCAAAAATTCACAAAGTCCTCTTCCACCCAAGGATGGGGTAACGAGACAAAGATTTAGATGAAGCTAGGATTTTTTTCCTCCTGACCTAAGTGATTCTTTCTCAGGAGCTTAGTTGGAAGGCTTCCACGTTAAGCTGCCAGACACTCAAATCTGTGGGTTCCAAACTGGTTTGCTATTTTATGCAAAACCCACAGTGCATGTCTAAACATACTTCCTGTGCAACATCACTCCGATTCAAGGCATCAGTCAGTAGCATCTTGACACTTACTTTATGTGGGTTGAACTAATAGACTTCATGGACTACCACTCTTGCACTATCTTATCATGAGTGAGAGAATAATAGATGGACAACTCAAGTAACACATGAAAAGAAGTGAATCTCCAGTGTATCAGGTTGCTCTTCTTAGAAGATATGCAGAAATTCATGGACAAGACAAAAAAATGAGAAGGTATGGTTGGAGAGCAGTCTGAGCCAGTGGATGGAACATCCATTTTAGTGAGATCTAAGATCTTTCCAAGTATAAAAAATCCATCCATTCCAGTACCAAGCATTTATTAATGGTCTACTTATATACTGAATACTTGGCAGTGGGCTGAGGGTACACTGAATACAAAGATGAGTAAGAATTCAATCCTGCCTTAAATAAGAGCTAACGTGTATAGTGCCTGCTGCTCCTTTGATACATTATCATGTTGGATACTAGCAATAGACTTGGGGATTAGACAGAAAAAATATTCCTATTAAAATATTTTATACACATTTGGGTTTTATGTTGCTTATTTCTCCTTGCATCATTCTTCTTTTCTCTTCCAGAGAGCTACCCTTTTTAACAAATAATTTTTTTAAAGAAAAGAGGAAAACGAGAAAATTGACAAAAGTTAGAAATGCAAAAATATGACAATATATGTGGTGTTCTACACCTGTGGCTCCCTGCCTACCTCAACTCTACAAAAGGAGTGTTGTCTCCTATCACTTCTTTGGCACCAAGCTTATAGAACAAATATTATTTTCTTCATTTTTCAGATAAAGAAGTTGAGGCTCCATAGGAGAAGTGACTTTGATAATAAGTGACAGAGCCCCCATGACTCCAATATACATCTTCTGAATACACGGTCTCACTGGTCAACTTTCCTTTGATTTCAGTTTTCTCTTTTGCATAGGAAACTGAGCAAACAATGACTATTTCTAAGAGGATATTCACACAGCTCAGCGATGCTGAATGATTTCTTACATATCTTTGTTAGAAAACAGTTATTGGCAGCTTACCATTCAATTCTGTTGAATTCAACTACCATTTAAATTTACTTTGCATAGCCTTCTCTGTTAGGATCTCCTTAACAGAGGCAGTTTTCTTCAGGATTCCTAGGAAAGATTACAGTAAACCAGCTTGTGCTGTGTAGGTTAACCAAGCCTTCTTTCACCTAAACTTCAGCTCAATTCAGGCTGACTTGTATTACTCCCAAGAGGAATGTAATCACAAGTCTATATTTCTTTCTATACAGACTAGCATTCCTTCTGCTATCATTCAAGTAGATTATTTTAAATTTGTGCTATATATTTGTAAAAGCAGTTTTTCTTGGTCTCTTTTGCTTCTCTCTCAGAATCATAGAATATTAGAAGTAGAAGGGATCTTGGAATATTAGAACATGTAGAATATTACAGCTGGAAGGAACCTCAGAACACAGAATTTTAGAGCTGGGAGGGACTTTAGGGCCAAGTCCCCTAATAAAATGTTAAAGGGACTTTCCTGAAATTACAGAGCTACTCAATGACACATCCAAGAGTAGAATCTATGTCTCCTAATTCCCTATCCATTGTTCCTTTCACCGTACCACTTTGTGAAGAACAGGTTAAAATCAAACACCTAGAACACTTGATTCCTTTCAGAAATTATCTCCATCCTTCCTTCTCCTGCTCCTATTTCTCTCTCTTCCACCTCTCCAACCCTAAAGGAAAATTTTACCATCATCCTTCCTAGCATTACAAAGGGGAAAATGTGCTATGCTTCCAGGTGTAAGCAAGGAAATAATCTGCTCTATTTTGATAAACTCTGGTTTGGAAAATTGGTATAAAATTTGGGAAAGTGAAGGGAAAGGGATTCGGGTATAGCCAGGTGATGACAGGGTTGAAACTTACTTTGTTCTCATTCATCTTTCACTCTCACATATTGTTTTCCTCTTTAACCATTTCAATATCTGAAACCTTACACCACCATCATGCAATTGTAACAAATGTTTTCAGAGAACATATGCCAGGCATATGATTTCTGTTCAATTTTGAGTCATCTGTTACATTGACTTTTTTTTCAACCTCAATACTGGAATAGGAATCAGGAGCCCTGAGTTCAAGTCCCATATCTCACAATAACTAGGTCTTTGACCTTGGCAGATTATCTAACAATTCTGGATTTCAGTTTCCTTATTGGTAAAGTTAGGAGGTAGGAGAGGTATGGCTAGATATGAGTCTAAGATTCCTTTCAGCTTTAACAATGTAAATTTTTTTTATTTTTTATTAATTTTTATTTATTTTCAGTGTTCTACAATCACTACCATATAATTTAGATTTCTTTTTTCCATCCTCCTCCCCACCTCCCCCCTTCCCAAGACAGCATACAATTTTATATAGGTTCTACACATACATTCCTATTAAATACATTTTCACTATAGTCATGCTGTGTAGAAGAATTAAAATGAATGGGAGATATCATATAACAAACCAAAATGTAATACTAAAGAAAATGGTCTACTTCATTCTGTGACTGAACTCCATAATTCTTTCTCTAGATTTGGAAGGCATTTGGCCTTAAAAGACCATTGGGAATTTTTTTAAATCCTTGCATTGCAATGAAGTTCCAAGTTTACCAGAAAAAACTTGCACATTGTGATAGTTGCTGTGCACAAAGTTCTCCTGGTTCTTCTCCTTTCATTCAACATCTGATCATATAAGTCCTTTCAGGCCTCTCTGAAGTCTTTCTGTTCATCATTTCTTATAGCACAATAGTATTCCATTACATTCATATATCATAATTTATTCAACCATTCCCCAATTGATGGGCATCCCTTTGATTTCCAGTTTTTGGCCACCATAAAGAGTGCTGCTATTAATATTTTTGTACATGTGGGACCTTTTCACATTTTTATGACCTCTTGGAGATACAGTCCTAGAAGCAATATTGCTGGGTCAAAGGGTATGCGTATTTTTGTAGCCCTTTGGGTTAGTTCCAAATTGTCCTCCAGAATGATTGGATCAGCTCACAGCTCCACCAACAATGAATTAGTGTTCCAACTCTCCCACAGTCTATAATTTTAACATAACATGTTCTAAATTCCCTCTAACAGTCTATGGTCTGCCTTGGCTATGGTTGGTGGGAATGCTGTATTTCTGGGTTTCTTTTCTTTTGGATACTGGAACACAAAGTTTGGTTCAAGAAGAATTCTTAAGACTTCCAGGAGCAACCATTTAAACCAATTATGATATGTTTGTTGCTAATGAAAGCAACTTCCTTTAAATTAAAAAAAAATTATCAGTACATTTGGACATTTCCAACAATTAAGCAAACATCCATGCAAAATAAAATCTCCAAAATGAATTCCATTTATCAATTGTTAAAGAATTGAAGGCTATGTCCACATGGGAACTTTTTAAATAAACTATTCAGTAGCACATAACATAGATTGTCAAAACTGGAAGTGTCTTAAAATGTAAAATATAGCAATGTAAGAGTAGACTTGTGGTTAAGATGATGATGTGATTGATATATCCTAGAACAGACCAGGTTTCCAGACAAACATTCTAATAAAGATCTAAAAAGGGCACCATATTAAAAATGAGCAAGAAGACTAAAGGGAAATTTCAATAAACTCTTATAACTAGTTCAGGACTGCACAAGAAGATAACCAGAATCCTGAAGCTATCTGAACAGGGATGCTTTGAGAGGGGTAGAAGCTAGTGCAAACTCTGGTAAAGCAGGTCTAAAGTCAGCAGAATCCCAACCTTGGCCTATAGGATCCAAAGCAGAGATAATGCCTCATAAATCACTGGGCAAGGAGATGGCGCCAGACAGTACATATTCACCTACAACCCTTCACGAAGCCTGTAGTTAGTACCCCTGTTGAAATCACAAGGGGCATGATAAGTGCTATTCCCAAGGCCTGAGGCCAACATGCTGTCCAGCATTGGATGGGACCTGTGAAGGAAGTAACTGAGAACAAAGCAAAATTCCATTTGGTGATCATACAAGGAGGAGATGGGGTCAATATTAGCATCTCTATTGGGCACCAAGAAATGGAAGTGAAAGCTAGAAATGTACATAGAGGGTGGGGACCAAATGAAATAACTACATTCAGAACTGCAGAAAGAGAGACATCCACCAAGAGGACAGGACCAGGCTTACCCACCAAATCCAAGAGTGTGGGAAGGGGTAGAACTGGACCTTATCACAAACTGAGGCTAAACATATGAATAAACATAAAGAATTTCAATTAAGATGAAGAAACATGTTGGGTTAAAAGAAGCCCAAAACATTAACCCAAAAGATAAAGATTCCTGAATAAGTGTAAATAAAGACTCTAAGAAATCCAAGTATTAGCCACAAGGACTCCAAGAATGGCTGGAAGAAACAGAGCAAGAATTTTAAAAATGAAATTAAAACTCTTAAAAAACAGAAGGAGAAAAAACACCTTAGAACATAAGATGGAAAAATCTTACCCAAGTAGTGGAGTCTTTGAAATACAAAATGGACCAACAAGAAGTATTAGATCAAGGACAAAAGACCAAAAAGCGAGAATATGTAAAATTTCTACAATCAAAAATAATTTGTCTGGAGAACAGGTCAAGTATAGATAATTTTTAAATAACCAAACTCCCTAAAAACCATGACCATACAAAAAACATGAGTAGCATATTTTGAGAATTTACAAAAGAAAACTCTTCAGCTTTATTAGTATGAGATGGAAAAGGGAAAATAGAAACAAGCCATGCATTACCTCCTAAAAGAAATTCAGGGTGAAAAAATCTAGTAATATTATAACCAAAATATAGAACATCTAATTTAAAGAGAAAAACACCCAAAGTAGGCAGAAAAAGAGTTCAAGCACCAAAGAACTACACTCAGGGCCACACAAAACTTTGCCATAACTGCTACAAGGCAAGGAAATCTTGGAATGCAATATTCAAAACCACAAGAGAAAAAAGCTCAAAACTGAGAATAGTTTGTGTTGCAAAACTAAGTATACTCTTAAGGGGGAAAGAGAGTTTTGCTACAGAAGAAGAGAGGACCTTCAAGCATTAGAGAAGAAAAGACTAGAGCTTGGTGGAATTACTGAAACACAAATACAGGAGAAAAGATAACCTTAGAAAAGTAAATACATGTGAACAATTGGAAGATGTTCAATGATGAAGTATCTATGCTCTGGTAGGGAAAGAAGAGGCAGTGGGTCTCTTTAGAATCTCTCTGTTCTCAAGGGTGACAGGAGGATTAAAGAAAGACAAACACAAGGCCTAGAGGAGGTTATTCTATTTTATTGTTTTTACAAAAGAGATATAAAAGGGTAAGAAAAAGGAATACTTTTTCCTTTGTTAAGAAACACCTTAACAAATAAATTTAAAAACAAGTTGAAATAATTAAAAACTTCAACAAAGATGCAGGATATAAAATAAACCCATGAAAATCATCAACATTTCTATTTATTACCAATGAAGTCCAACAGGAAGAGAGAGAAGGAGAAATTCCACTTAAAATAATTATAGATAATATAAAATACTTGGGAGTCTACCTGCCAAGACAAACCTAGGAACTATATGAATACATTTATAAAACACTTTTCACACAAAGTCAGATCAAAAAAATTGGAGGAATATTAATTGCTCATGGGTAAGACAAATCAATCTAATAAAAATGGCAATTCTACCTAAAATAATTTACCTCTTCAGTGCTATACAAATCAATTTTTAAAAAAAATGATAGAGCTAAAAAACAGTAATAAAATTCATCTACAAGAATGAAAGATCAAGAATATCAAGGGAATCAATGAAAGAAAGTCAAGAAATTTGACTTAGCTGTCCAAGATCTCACACTATATTACCAAAGTGATCATCAAAACAATCTGATACTGGCTAAGAAATAAGAGTGGTAGATCAATGGAATGGATTACATACACAGTACACAGTAACAAATGACCATAGTAATCTAGCATTTGACAAATCCAAAGACCCAAGATTTTGGGACAAGAATTCACTACTTGACAAAAAATCCTGGGAAAACTGAAAAGCAGTGTGGCAGAAACTAGATATAGACCAATACTGCATGCTGTATACTGATGTAAGGTCAAAGTGGGAACATGATTTAACCATAAAAGGTGATACCATAAGCAAATTTGGGAAGCATTTACTTGTAAGATGTATGGATAAAGGAGAATTATGATCAAACAAGAGATAGAGAGGATCACATGAAATAAAATGGATAATTATGATTACATCAAATTTAAAAGGTTTTGTACAGACAAAACCAATACATCCAAAATTAGAGGGAAAGCAGGAAACTGGGGAAAACGTTTACAGCAAGTTTCTCTGATAAAGATAATATTTCTCAGATCTGTAATGAGCCGAGTCAAATTTATAAGAAAATGAGTTGTTTCCCAATTGACAAATGGTCAAAGGATATGAACAGGTCGTTTTCAGAAGAAATCAAAGGTGTCTATATTCATACCAAAAAATGTTCTAAATCATTATTTATTAGGAAAAGGCAAATTACAACAAATTGGCTCATATGATAGAAAAGCAAAATGATGACGGTTGAAGGGAATGCAGAAAACTAAGAACACAAATGTATTATTGGTGGAATTGTAAACAGATTCAACACTCTCGGAAGCAATTTGGAACTTTGCCCAAAGGGCTATAAGACTAACACTAGGTCTATATTTCAAAGAGACCAAAGAAAAAGGAAAAAAAATTACAGCAGCTCTTTTTGTGGTAACAAAAAATTGGAAACTGAGGGGATACTCATCATTTGAGAAATGGCTGAATAAGTTGTGGTATATGATTATGATGAAATAATATTGTGTTATAAGAAATGATGAGCAGAATGCTCTCAGAAAAACCTGGAAAGTCTTACAGGAACTGATGCAAAATGAAACGAGCAGAACCAGGAAAACATTGTGCACGGTAATAGCAATCTTGTATGATGATCAGCTGTGAATGACACTGATTCTCAGTAATACATTGATCCAAGATAATTTCAAAGGACTCATGACGAAAAATGCTACTCATCTCCAGAAACAGAGTTGATGGAATCTGAAAGTAGATTGAATACTTTTTTATTTCTTTATGATTCTTGGTTGTTTTTGTTTTTGCTCTGTATTTTTCTTTTGCAACGTGACTAATATGAAAATGTTTTTCATAACTGCACATGTATAATCTCTATATGAATTTGCTTGCCTTCTCAAGGAGGAGGGAGGGGAAGGAGAAAAGGAGAAATTCAAAATTTGAAAATAAACAAATGCTAAAAATTATCGTTAACATGGAACTAAAGAAAAATTAAATAAAAATTAAATGTAAAAAGAAATACCTTAAGAAAGAACTTATTTCTCATAGTTATCGGTGTTCTAGAGAAGAAGAATATATAAACATGAAGAATCAGGAATCAGGAGACTCAGAATTAGGAGAAAATAGGAAGCTCATGAACTTCACTTTGAACTGAGAAAAGAAAACTTGAATACCCGGAATTTGGTATAGAAATATTTTAAATTTAAGAGGGAAATAGGAACAGGAAAAAAAGCAAGGAGGCTTCAAGAGAGATGGTAGAGTTGCAAAAGAAAGATTCACAAGCTAAGCAACTATGGAAGTTCCAAACCAGTTTTGTCTCCAACCAAGGAAGGCAGATCATAAAAGAGTGATTAAAAGGGAGACAAAATTTATTAGAACTAGTGATTTCACTCTAGATTAGTTGAAAGGAGGAGGGGCAAGGAGTCAGATCAGAACATTTAATTTCTAGATTTCTATCACTGATCACATTTTTTTCTCTCCCTACCTTCTTTTTGTAAATGGGTGAAAGAGGAGTAATGAGAAGAAAAGTTATGAGAATATGATCAAAACAAATAAACACAGTCATGGGTGTGAATAGGATGAACCCATAAAATGAAAGTTAGCAAATTGGATTAGAATACAAAATTCAGCAATATTTTAACAAGGAACACACCTGAAACATAAAGATTCATGCACAGTTAAAATGAGATTGGATCAGAATTTATTAAGCCTCAGGAAAGTTTTTTTTAAAGGTGTGGCAGTCTTGATCTCAGGCAGCAATAAAAATAGATACAGTTAAAAGAGATAAGTTAGGAAACTACATGATGCTTAAAGGCATCATATATAATGGAACATCAGTTTGTAACATATGTGCCAAAATGACATAGCATCTAAGTATTTAAATGAAAAATTGACTAGATTACAAAAAGAAATAGACTACAAAACTATAATAGTTGAGACTTGACATGCCCCTTTTAGACCTAAACAAACCTAACCAAAAGAAAAACTAGAAAGAAGTTAAGAGCCTGAATATAATTTACAAAAGTCAGATAAGATAGGTGTCTGGTGATACTAAATGGGAACTGAAAGGAGTGCACATGTATTTCTCAGCTTTACATAGCACCCTTATAAAAATTAACCATGTACTAAGGCATAAAAATTAAAAACAAATGCAGAAATGCATAAATATTAAACATATCCTTAACTGACCACAAAACAATAAAAATTAGAATAAGCAAAGGATATTTGAAGAAAAATTCAAACTTAAATGGAGATTAAGTGACATCATCACCAAGACATATACAGGAATTATATGAAAGTACCTGAACACTATTAAAAAATACAAATAATTGGAGAAGTCTTAAATTGCTCATAATTGAGCAATAATAATAAATATTATGAATATTTAATATTGATAAACAATAAAATATTATCTAAAACCATAAATATATAAATAATATTATAAATGTTATTGTTTATTATTTGTAAATAAATATTTTAAAAATTATAATATTACCTAAATTAATTTATATTCAGCATCAAATAAAACAAACTACCAAATACACCTTTTTAAAACAACAGCACAATAACAAAATTCATCTGGAGGAATAAAAAGAAGTATGCAGGGCAAGTATTACCAGATCCTACAAAGCCAATAATCATCAAATCTACTTTTTACTGTTATTGTTGTTTTTCAGACAGTTTTTCAGTCACTCTTGACTCTTTGTGACTCCAATTGGGGTTTCCTTGGCAAAGATACTGGAGTGGTTTCCTTCTACAGCTCATTTTATAGATGAGGAAACTGAGGTAAAAAGGGTTAAGTGACTTGTTTGGGGTCATACAGCTAATAAGCATCTAAGGCTGGATTTTAATTCAGATCTTCCTGCTTTCAGGGTGAGTACTCTATCCATTGCACCACCTAGCTGCCGCATTACTGTTACCTATTACTATTAAAAATAGGAAAGTGGATCGATAGAACAGTTTAAGTGCACAAGACCTTGAAGCGATCAAATAGTTGAACATTAGTTGATAAATCCGAGAATACCAAGTGCTAAGGTAAGGACTCACTAGCCAAGCGAAAAAAACTTATGGGAAAATGGGAAAGTATTTGACAAAAATTAGGTGTAGATCAATGTTTCACATCATATACATCAATAACCTCCAAATGGATATGTGCAGAGGTATGCTGGAGACAAAATTGGCTTGCAAGAACCAATTGTTAAATTTTCAGCCTAAGTATTTATACCTCAGAAATCAACAATTGTGACAGTCTGAGCTTGATTAGTTGCTTTGTTGATTATCTAAACTTAAAGTTTTAATAAAGCAGATTAAACTGAAAAATGTGTGTGTGTGTGTGTGTGTGTGTGTGTGTGTGTGTGTGTGTACCTTTTTTTTATCCTCTGGAAAGCCTGGTTCTTAAACATTTATGAGTCCACTCCTGTGTTGCTCTATAAATATTTTTTGAGCTCAGCAGTAATAAAGTAGAAGTCTCCAGGAAAACACTATCACCAGCCTGGAGCCTCGGAGGCTGTAGGCTAATCATCATCATCATCATTAAAATAACTGTCATTTATAGGATACCTTAAGGTTTGCAAAGTGCCTTATATATGTTATCTCATTTGAGCCTCACAACATCCCTGAATATATGACCTAAATATGTAAGGTTATATCATAAACAAATTAGAGAAGAAAAGCAATACCTTTCACAACTCTTGCTAGGCAGAGAATTCTTAAGTAAACAATATAGAAATGATCATAAAAAATAATATAAACAAGTTTTGATTTTGTAAAATTGAAGAGGACACATTTAACTGGAAAAAAATTATAGGAAATTTCTTACAAAGGTCTGATATGCAAGATATCAAATAAGGAATTGGTAGGAAGGTATATGAACAAGAACTATTTCCCCAATTTATAAATGGTGAAATTATACAAATGAGAAGTTTTAAAAACTTAAAAATAACTATTTAAGTTTTAAAAACTTAAATAACTTAAAAAAAAGTTATTAACAACCATTTAAAGTAAATTACAAAGTATCAATAACAAGGAGAATACAAGTTAAAACAACTCTATGACTCTACCTCTCATCAGATTGGTAAAAATGACCTAAAAAAAGGAAAATGACAAGTGTTAGAGGGGTTATCATTGGCCAGGCACCTTTAGTGGAACTTTGAATTTATCTAAACATGCTGGAAAGGAACTAGGAATTATACTCAAAAAGTCATATCTGTATATATCCTTTGTCTACAATAACTATGCATACATCCCAAAGAAGCCAAAAAACAGAAGGCAACCAGTCATATATAAAAAAATATATATATAGAAATTCTTTTTGCTCTATCAAAGAACTGAACATGAAGTGGGCACCTATCAAAAGAGGAAAGGCTGAGTAAATAATAATATATTAATATAAAGAAAAATTATTATGCCATTAGACATGAAGAAAGGGATAAAATCAGGGAAACCAAGGAAGTTTTATAGAACTGATAGACAGATGAGCGAAACTAGGAGAGCAATTTATATTACCATTATAATGTAAAGGAAAGCAGCTTTCAAAGGTTCAAGAATTCTGGTCAATGTAATGACCCATCTTAATTCTAGAAGACTGATGATAAAGCATACCTTCTAACTCTTGACAAAGAGATTACAGACTACAGATGCAGAACGAGACGTACATTTTCAGACATGATGAATGTGTGAATTTGTTTTGCTTAACTACTCACTTTTTTTTAAGGAAGGGTTTTTATATTTGTGAGAGAGAGTTGTGGGTGAAGAATGGATGAATGATGAAAATGAAGCAAAAGGAAAAAAAAGAGCATCAATGAAACATTTTAGAAATACACAGAAGAGAGCAGAAGGAAATTCAAAAGCGAACATGGACAACCATCCAATTTTGGTATCATAAATGTTAAATTTAATATGTACTTTTATGAAAGATATATGTAATATTATGGTTTCATACACAATTCTTTTTTCTGTTCTTTGTATATTAAAATATTTATCTTTGTTGACCTTTGTTAAGTTCATAATATAAAACATTTTTTTTAAACTTTAAAAAGAAACAGTAGAAAAGAAAGAAGAATGTAACAGTGTCTTTCATTAAGGAACTACCATTATTGTGTCATCAGCCTCAGCATTTTTGTTGTTGTTACTATCTAATGTCACTAAGCACAGTTCTCCACCATGCTTTTCCTTTGGACAACCAAGTGTTATTATCAACCGGATATGAAAACTCTGAGCATATGGAATGTCACTATAATGTAGAAATGTGGGATTAAACAACCCAGTTTCTGTATGAGCAGTGATATTGCTGAGATCCAATATTCTTTCTATTTTTCTCATTTTTTTCCTTATTACTTTTGACTTTTTCATGCTAGCAAATAGACTCCCATTCTAAAAGTATCCTCTCTTCTAGATAGCTAAATAAAATCCAAACAAGAAAAAAAAATAATAAACAAGATGGCCAAAAACCAAGTGCTCAAGTTGTGTCCAGTCAAAAAGGCAAGAGGAGGCCAACACATTGGGAATTGTATGACTGCGGGAAAATCCTTTAGCCTCTCTAGGTTTCTGTTTCCTTATTTATAAAATGACAAAGTAGTATTAGATGAATTCTCCAAAGTCCCTTCAATCTAACATCTAATGTTCTAAGTTCCCTTCTTGTTTTAAAATTCGAAAATGTAATAGTTTGAAACTACATGCATGTGATTTTTATGCTCAGTATATTCCAATAAGATTGAAAACTTTTTAAATGTCTTTTGCCAGATTAAAAAAAACAATTGTATCAAATTACCACTACTCTCTATGTACATAATCTGAGAATAGGATGAAAGATCAAATTTCTACTGATGTGAATTATCAAATTTGGTAAAGCTGGTTTAGTTTGGAAAGAAAATGTAAGAGCTGAATTTATAAACAATAGTTTACAATTTACTAAACTCTTACATCTATGTGGTATGAAGTAGCATAATCCCCATTTTACAGATAAGGATACTGAAGCTCACATGTGAAATTCATTATTTTTTCCAATACACCTTGTTGTATTTTGTTAAAAATTGTTTTTGAAGTAGTTTGGTTGACTCTGAAATGAAGAAGTAGTTTAGGTAATAAAATTTTTCAGGGAGGGCTTCATTTATTGCATTGAAGGCATGAGTCTTCCTGATTCTTAACTTTTCAAAAGGAAGTCTGGATGTTTCAGGGTAAAACATACCTCCCATGTTGGGGCCCCTCAAAGGAAAGAAAAAGAGAAGGGGAAGTGCTAAGGAAAAGAAGACATGAAGAAAGCTGTGTCTCACCATAATAAGTACTTTTCACCTTCAAAGCACTTTGCAAACCATAATTAATCTTCACACACCTCTGTGAAGTAGGTTCATATCATTAGCTCAATTTATAGGGTTAAGCAGCAAAACTGAGGCATACAGGGGCTAAGTGACCTATGAGTAACACCTAAGAAGCCCTTTGAGAACTACCGACATGGTTAAAGATTAGTTTTTCTTACCTGACTTTTCCTTCATTCCAACTCTAGCATTTGTTACAGAAATGCAGATACTTTCTCTTTTATATATATTTTTTTAATTTATTTAACTTTTTACATTCATTTTCACAAGATTTTGGGTTCCAAAATTTTCTCCCCATTTG
>CM053769.1:332992401-333013519 GCA_028658325.1 Potorous gilbertii | reverse complement strand
TCCTTATATTGATCTGGATTCTGCTCTCTGTGTATGAGAACAACTGTAATTCTTTTTTTATATAGCAGGTCTTTACATACTTGAGAACAGCAACCATCTTACCCCTAAACTTGCCCTTCTCCAAAATGAACATCAACAGTTCCTTCGATTTATCTTGGCGTGACATGGTTTTTCAGTTCTTTCGAGGTGGTTGGTCACTCTCATCTGGGTATACATCTGCTTGTCATATAAACTCAGTCTAGATTATAAACTGACTTCTCCATTAATTGCTATCAGTGAAGTTTGGGTTGCCTGCACTCATCTATCAAGCTTGGTTTGATGAAACTCACCACAAGAGTTTCATTTCCTTTCTCAGAATGGAAGGGGGTTTCTCATCAACAGATGAGGCCCCTCTGTTGTGCAGGGTCTGAATTTCAGCATGACATGGTAGAAAGGACAGAGTTTGAAGTCAGAAAATTTTAAGTTTGATGATTTATAATGATAATAAATAAGCCTTTCATGAAGAATAGATGAAAAAATTCATGTCCACTCCTTCTTTGCAGAGATGGGGGATTATGAATGTAAAACACTGCATGTATTGTCAGATGGTTGAAGTGTGGCTTAATTTTGATGAACTATTTTCTTTCTTTTTTATTATTTGGTACAAAGAATGCAATCAGCTAGGTGATGCAGTGGATGGAGCTCTAGGCCTAGAGTCAGGAACACCTGAGTTCAAATCCAGCCACAGATACTTCCTAGCTGTGTGACACAAAACAAGTCATCTAACCCTGTCTGCCTCAATTTCCCCATCTGTGAAATGAACTGGAGAAGGAACTGGCAAACCACTCCATTATCTTTGCCAAGAAAACTCCAAATGGGGCCATGAAAAGTGGAACCCAACTGAAAGACAACAAAAACAACCAAGAATTACTCCCTGGATAGAAGAGCAAGGGGTATAAATATTTGGAAATGAAAGTGACATAGAAACAAAAGTATATTTTCTTTAAAAAAAAAAAAGATGTAGGTGCTCGTCCCAGTTCTGATATCTATTAACTGTGGGACTTTGAGCAAGCTAATGAGTGTCCACTTCCTGATCTGTATAATGGATATAAAACTTCTTTACACTATTTACCTCACAGGGTTGATGCAAGGAAAGTACTATGTAGCCTGTAACTATTAGAAGTAGGGGCTCTTATCATTCTCACCATGATAATAAGAATAGCTACCATTTATGTAACACTTTAATGTTTGCAAAGTACTTTACAGATATTATTCCATTTACAACAATCTTGGGAGATAGGTGCTATTATTATTCCAGATTTTACAGATGAGGAAACCGAGGCAGACAGTGGTGAAGTGACTTGCCCAGGATCATAAAGCTAGGAAGTGTCTGAGGCCGGATTGAATTCAGGTCTTCCTAACTATACAGCCAGTTCTCTATCGGCTGACCATAGTTATGGGAGGCACCTAGTGCTTTGTTAAAGGCTTGTCCCAGGGTTAAACAGTCAGCCTTGGAAAGTTAAAAAGAGAAGTTCCCTTTTATGAACCTTGCCTACTGCAGCTCAGGGCAGCTATCTTTTGGGAAGCAAGGGGCTTTGGTGCTGTCTAGGGGAGAGATTCACATTTTAGTCTGAGTGCAAAATCTTTTCTGGGTCCCTGGCCTGGAAGCCAGAGGAGGTAGAAGAGACAAGCGAGCAACTAGGCCATCACATTGCAGTGTGACAGCTTCCTTGGGCATGTTACTTCCCCTCTTCGGGCCTCCAGTTTCCTCCCTACTTAAAACAAAGGGGTTGAACTACATACTCTCTCGTGTCCCTTTCAGGCCTGATATTTTCTGCCCTAATAATCCCTGTTCTAAGTCTCTTTCCAATCCTAATACAGGTGTGCTAACAGTTCAAGTTTTAAGGACCTCACACAGCCCTTCATACCGTTTGGATGCATTTGTTACATCACATTGTTTCTTGGACTTCTCTGCATTTGTATCTCATCTACCTTCTGCACTGTGAGCCCCACTGAATTTAGGGAATGTGTCTAAACTAAACTTTCTATCTCTCTCAGTGCCTAGAACAGTTCTCTGCTCCCACTGAGGCTTAATAAATGTTCTATTTGTTGGTAAGGTTTCTTCAAACCTCAATTCTGTTCAACACATTTTTTTTTAAACACTTACTATGTGCTATCCTAGGTGCTGGTGATACAAAGACAAAAAAAATGAAATAGAGTTGTCAGGAAGGTTACATTCTATCAGTATATGTTCTAAAATGCCTCCCAGCTCTAATATTCTGTTGTCTGTATTCCAATATTCTACATTTTAAGGTCACTTCTAATTCTAACATTTTATATTCTAAAGTCCCTTACAGATTATGTGGTATAGTGGATAGCAGGACTTGGAGTCAGGGAGACCTGAGTTTAAAGCCTGACTTAAACATTCTCTGTGTGACCCTAGGCAAGTCATTTGACCTCTCAGTGCCTCAGTTTCCTCACCTATGAAATGGGTATAATAAATAACATCTACCTTACAGGGTCAGGATCAAATGAGTTAGCATATCTAAAGTGCTTTGCAAAGTATAAACGCTAGCTCTTATTTTTAGTTATTAGTATTCTAATATCCTAAGTTCTAAGGTCCCTTCCAGCTCTAACATTCAATGATCTGTAGTCATTTAAATCTGAAGGCTCACTCTGGTACTGCTGTTATTATTCATATCCAATCTGATTATTATTTTGGCCTCAATCATAGGGAGGTTTTGTGGTAGAGTAGAAAGAGTGCCAAATTTGGAGTCAAAAGCCCTAGTTAAAGTCACGGCTCTATCGCTTAATAAACCTCTGTTTGCCTCAGTTTCCTCATCTGTAAAATGGAGATAACAGCAGCCCCACCTCCCAGGGTTGTTATGAGGACCAAATGTGATCATTTGTAATCATTATAAAGTAGTAAGTGCTGTGTGAACGGTAACTATTATTCTCATTAGGAGTCTGAGATTCTAGACTGTGGCGTTTCTTGAAGAAAAGTGGTTCATAGCTCACGTTGGGAGAGGAGATTAGAAAGGCAAGGGTTTCAGGTTGACTCATCTTTCCTGGAGTAGGACTGATCTGATGCAGCTATAATCCCGTGGAGAGAGGAGGAAAGCTTGTGTCGGACCCTGACACTAAAAGAGAATTTCCGGAATCTTCCTTCCTCGGGGTAAACCACAGCATTTCAGAAGAAGATGTTACTTATTTTAGAAGCCGCCTCCCCTCCCTCCACCTCCATCACCACATCATTTGCACCTCAGCACCCTTTTAGGAAACATCTGATCTGTTGCCTCCAGAGCAGAAAACTTGGGGAAACAACAGTACCGCTCTCTATTCCTCCAAGTTCCCCTTACTCCCCCCTCTACATTCTCATGATCCACATCTGTCAGCCCTTAGTCCCCATTACTCATCTCTTTCCTTCCTTCCCCTCCATCCCCTTCCTGTCCTAGCTCATTGCCCCATGAAGGGGATGGGGATATGGGGTGGATCCCTTCAGTCATTACAAGGCTTGAGGACCAGCATGGGAGGAGGAAAATTCAGAAAGAATCCTAGGACATCTGGTAGGGCTGATACTGTGACAAGCAAAGGGCTTCTTGAGAAGATCATGGGTTTAAAAATGCCCACTGAAGAGGTCACTCTGCAAACTCAACTGGATCCATGGTCTGAACAGGGGTGGGGCAGTTCCAGAGGAGCCTCATGGGACCAAGACCAAGTGACTCAGAAAGAGAACAGTACCGATAGCAATTAAGGGGGAGCCCTGCATTTGTCTGTATCCCCAGTACTTAGCACAATACCTGGCATTTAGTAAATGCTTAATAAATACTTGTTGGCTAACTGATCAGGAAAAACAGTCTAAGATAAAGCCTTCCGAGTCTGCCTCCTCATTTCTCCTGTAATAATTTTCAGATAGGATCATAGAATAGTCAAGCTGGAAGAAACCTTAAAATATGAAATGTTAGAGCTAGATAGGACCTTAGAACATGGTATTTCAGAACACAGAATGAAATATTAGAGCCTGAAGAATTTAAGAACACAAGATGTTATACTCCAAAATTTTATAACACAAATAATGAAACTGAAAGATACTTCAGAAGATGGTTCTTAGGGACTGTTCTTGATATAGGCCCACTACCAAGAGAGGGTGATACCTTTTCTGCAATTTATAGTCTTAGTTGCTTAGAGCACTGAGAAGCGACTTGACCTGGGCCAAAGGGGCCAAGCTGTGTGAGGGAGGGACACATATCTTCTTGGCTTCAAGGCTGGCTTTCTGCTACACCACATGAACATAATGTCAAAGCTGGAAGGGCCCAGAATGTAGGAGTTGAAAGGGATCTAAGAAGCTAGAAGAGACCTTAAAACACAGAATGTTGGAACATAGTATATTAGAACTACAAAGGATCTTAGTTTCACTGGGTCTGGCCATTTTATAGAGGAGGAAACAGAGGCCCAGAGAGGGGAATACCAAATCTTAAAATACAGATCTTAAGTATGAACTGAAGTCTCTTGTCTCTATCAAAAGGCAAGTGGAAAGAGTGAGAATAACTTTCCTGAGCCTACCAACCACCAGAACCCCGACTCCCTAAATACTAGTACTTAACTTAGCATTATTCAGTTGCTCAGTTCTTTTTGACTCTTCAGGACTCCATTTGGGGTTTTCTTGGCAGAGATACTACAGTGCCATTTCCTTCTCCAACTCATTTTACAACTGAGGCAAACAGGGTTAAGTGATTTGCCCAGGGTCATACAGCTAGTATCTGTGGCCAGATTTGAACCCATGAAAATGAGTCTTCCTGACTTCCAGGCCCTGTGCTCTAGTCACTGCACCACCTAGCATATTATTCTGCATACATACAAGTTGTCTCTCTGCTCCCTTCCCTCCCCCTCCAGCTCTTATCCTATATAAGGATGAGAATAGGAATTGTTTTATTTTGTATTGGAATCTCCTTGCCTGGTACAGTGCCTGGCACATAATAAGTACTTACTAAATGCTTGCTGAAAGCATGGCCCCAAAGAAGACAGATGAAATGATACTTGTTCCACTCCTTTGCAAAAGTAGGGGGTAGATGGGTGTGGAAAACTGGATACATTTTCAGACTTTTCCCACTATATTGATCAGTTTTGCTGATTTTTTTCTCTTCTTCTTTTTTAAAAAATATTCTTTGAGGGGCTAGGTGGCACAGTGGATATAACATCAACCCTGGAGTCAGGAGGACCTGAGTTCAAATCTAGCCTCAGACACTTAGTAGTTCTGTGACCCTGGGCAAGTCACTTAACCCTGATTGCCACCTAAGAAAACTTCTTTGTTATATAGAATGGCTCTTTGGAAGTGAGAGGGGGTGGGATACTAGGAAAAATTTAGTATGGGTAAAAACAAAAGATCAATAAAAGTGTATTTAAAAAAACTTATTAATTGAGTTTGAGTCTGACATCCTAGTTCTGCCCCTTTGTGCAGCAGATGCTCCATAGAAAAGTTACTTCCACTACTTTAATCTTAGTTTCCTCATTTACAAGATGAGGGTAATGCTATTTCATGAGGCTGTTGAGAGGAAATTACTTTGTATGCTGCAAAGCGCTATATAAATGGAAAATACCATGACATGATGGCATCATTTCTTAGTAAGTGTGGCATGAGCAGGCATGTGCACACATGCATGGGTGCATGCATGCATATATGCACATATACAGAGAAATCAGGGACCAGCCAGAATTCTTTGCTTAAAGAAAACCCTCTATTAAAAATGTAGGATGCGTCGGCAAAATAATTAAAGTGGAGAGAAGACAGCAGGCCTCTTTCCTGGTTCTCAGAGGCTCTCTCGGGGCCAGCCTCTCTAGGCTGTGTGCAGAGTGACTTCTTCCTATATATTTGGAGAAAAGGCACTTTATTACAGTAATTTATCACCTCCATAAACGTGGCTTCTCTGTAACACGGAATAATTTGGAAAGAAATATGTTTTAAAAATTAAAAATGCAGTCAGTGTGCGCCCAGTCAGGTCTGCGGGGAGACATTTTTGCAACTCCGGTAACTGCCCCGGTAGCTTTAATACCGACTCGTTCCATTATTTAAAGTATGATTATATTTTTCCTGCTCAGAGCTTTGTCAGCTATAAATAAAATATAAGGGTTGAATTGTGGTGGGGCCCAATAAGCAGTTCCATTATTGGTACTTAATGGGACTTGAGGATGGAGGGAGACTGGGGGAGTGGGTAGGTAGTTCAACATGGCGCCAATGCCCATGAGCTCTGGGTGCAGAAAAGCTGATGGCATGGGTTTGCCAGGTTACTTTTCTGCTTGGGTTTTTGTTTCACACTTTGAGTGACCTAGTTCCTAGCATCCTTTAGGACACTGTTGACAAGGCCACATGCATACTCACCTAGACCTATAGCACTTTAAGGGCCTTGCAAAGAAAAACCATAGGCTCTTAGAGTTCCAGGAGGGAATTCAAAAACATGAAACACGGAGTGTTAAATCTATAAGGGTCCTTAAAACATAGAATTTTAGTACATAGCATATTAGAGTTCTAGGTTCTAACTATTCTTAGGACATAGAATGCTACAACATGGAATACAGAATGTTAGATATGTAAAGGACCTTAGAAATCTAGTTGAGTATTTATAATTCAGAGAATATTTGTATATGCCATGATCCCTGTGGGATTTACAATGATATTAAGATGTATACCTATCATTATTGCTCACATTTCCACAGTATTTTTCAATTTACAAAGTGCTTTTTTTCAAATCATTCTTGTAAACTAGATAGCACAAACATTACTATCTACATTTTACAGGTGAGGACATTGAGATCCAAAGAGACAAAATAATTTGCTAATATACAACTAATAACCAGCGAAGTCAGGAATTGAACCCAGATCTTATGACCCAACGTCTAGCACATATGCACTATGCCATTGCACAGCTTCTCACATGAAAGAGTCTGAATGCTAATTTGAGCACAGTTAAGGACCAAGGGCAGTTATGAAAGGACAGAATTAGCCAATGAGTCATGGTGGTGGCTGTGGGTTCTTCAGGGCATGGAGAAGGGGGAGGAGGGGGAAGTAACTCCTGAATTCTAAGAAGTAACTTTGACAATCAGATAGAGACAGGGGTTGAGTCATCTGTAAGACCTTATATGGATCTAGCATAACTGGAACTGAGAAACTGGGGTAAAGGCTTCCATTTCCCTGCCCCGCTGAAGTAGGGGGCTCCCTAGCACCTTACTGGGCATCTCCTATGGCAGACGTTGCTGAAGTTTCAGTGGGCATGTCATAGCTAGAAGGGACCTTAATGATCATCCAATCTAAGCTCCCCCTCACCCTTTTATAGAGGAGAAAACAGATTCAGAGCAGCAAAGTGATTTGCCTGAGGTCACACACAACTTAAAAAGGGCAGAGCCAGGTTTTAAAACCAAGTCTCCTCGCTCCCAGTAAAGTGCTCCTTCCACATCCGGTTGCTTTATTGACAAATCTGACTCTCTCTGGGCTGGCCATTACTAAAGGCAGCCTGAAAGACAACTCTATTTAACTGTTGGGGGAAGAGGGTATCTTTCTCTCTCTCTGTCTCTCTTTCTGTCTGTCTCTCTCTGTCTGTCTCTGTCTCTGTCCCTCTCTCTCTCTGTCTCTCTCTCTCTCTCTCTCTCTCTCTCTCCCTCTCTCTCTCTCTCTCTCCCCTGATTCTTCTCTTCCATTGTCTCCAAGTCTCTAGGGCCCAGTAAGCTTTCTAAAGTTGTAGGCACTACTTGGCTGCGCACAGAGAACCAGCTGGAGGCATTTCCTGCTGAGAACTCATGGAGTTGAGGGTTAATGGCTCAGCCTTCCCGGGTGAGGGCCATGGATGGGCCAGCCTTCTCTGTAAGGGATCCCAGTGAATAGAGGGAAAGAATTCGTTGAACTTATTCCCTTTGTCCTTAATGCTCCTTTTAAAATGACTGCACTCCTTCCTCTATGGCTACCTCACTGTACGACTTTGAGTGAAGATTAAATTTCTGAGCCTTAGTCTCCTCATCTGTAAAATTAAGGTGTTGGATCAATCAATGAGAACACTATGTGGCAGACGCTGTGCTGAGTGCAAAAGTTCTCATGCAAGGCAAAAGCAATCCCTGTTCTCAGGGTACTCGCATTCTGATGGGGAAGACAATATGCAAACAATTATGCACACACAAGGTATCTCCAGAGTAGATGGCAGATAATTTTAAAGGCAAGATCATGAGCAAGAGGGGAGCAGAGGGGTGTGTCCAGAAAATGTCTGAATCCTATGATCTCTAGGCTCACTTTCAACTCTAATATTCTGTATTCTAAAGCCCCTTTTAACATGCCATAATTTAAATTTATGTTTGTTCAAAATTCCCTTCTGGGCCTCACACTCTATGACTGTAATGATTAACTCTGACCTAGGCCTTCCAACAATTCAAATCTAAAACAGAACCACTGGAGTTAGTGATTAAAGGATCTGGGCCTGATCATCTCTGGTCTAGGATGCTTAGAGCTCCCTTAGTCCCAGAACCATTATCTGCATTCTTGAGAAAATAGGGTATCTTGTTTAATCAAACATTCTAGTCTCCTGAGAGCAGCCCTTTATGATAAAGTGCATACAATCAGTGAATTTCAGAATGTTAGTTCTCTAAGAAAACAGTCTTCAAGAGGTAAAGTCAATTGTCCAAAATCATGCCAAGAGTATGTGGTACAGTTGGTACTGTAAGCCTGGTCTTCCCTTCTTTCCACCACATGACACTTGATGAATCTTAAATTCAGGAGGGATCTTTGAGTCTAGCCCCTCATCTGATAGAAGATAAACCAGTGCCCAGAGAGGGGCAGTGACTTGCCTAGGGTTAAACAGCTAATTAGCGGCAGAGCTCTGACTAGACTCTTGGAACAAAGCTTCTCCCATGGCATTCTGTACTGTTCTCAACATCAACATTTTCCTCCCTGACTCCACTAGGGTCCTGTGTGGCCTGCTCTCAGTAATAGGCATGTGCAATGTTTAATTTACTTTAATTAAAATATATTTTAGTGGGTTTGTGCTCTTTTTTTGGGAGCATAACTCATTTTGATGGGAACCCATTGGATTTTAATGGGAAACCGATTATATGAACATATTGTGTATTTTAATGAAGCTGAAGTGTGATTGTAGAAAGAGCCACCTACAGGTAATTAAAACCTCCTGGGTCCATCAGGGAATAAGGTGAAATGAAGTTAGGCTTGTTTAAGACAATTAGTGTAGACAATGATCTGAGAACATATTAAGTGGCCCTTGATGAGGTACAGCTGTGCAGGTGGCTAGTCCGGGGACAAACAAACAGGGCTTTTTGTGAAATAGTAACGATTTGAATGTATCTGTTTATGTTAGCGACCAGCACCCTCTCTACCCCAATGGTGTCTCTGATGGGGTTTTTTCCATTCTCTTGGGCTCCTTTCTTGGAGGTCTCATTCCTGCCTCAGTGGGAGAAGAGCCTTCCTATGGGTGCTCTCACAACAGCAAAGATGAGTGCTTCTACACTGGCTGCTGTAACTTTGGGGTGTGCCCTGGGAGTAGAGGCAATGAGGTTACTGAATGCATAGAATTTCTTGGAGGTGAGCCTTCATGGCCAAGGAAAAAATCATCTTCCTTTTCCTCTCTATGACTTCAACTCCCAGAAAAATAAGGTCTGCGTTTCTGAGACCTATTAGAGTGAGTTGGGACATATGTATAGTATTCAGGCTGTAAGGACAGGCCAAATTCTAGTGAAAATGGAGAAGGCAGCGTTCTGCATTCTAGCACCCTTCTCCTCCCCCCACTCCTCTTCCTTCTCCTGTCTCAGCTGCAACCTCAGTAAACATTTCTCCCAAATATTAGAACATTGTAAGTTGTAAGGTTGCTCCTGGTGCTAATTTTCTGTGTCCTATGTTCTAACAACAAACATTCTAAGGTTCTTTTCAGCATTTCCATTCTATATTGCCAGGCCCTCAGAACTATCAAGCACTGCAGCTTATGTGTACGTACACCTACATGAACAAAGAATCAAGGATTCCTAATGTTTAGGATCAGTGGGGCTCAGGCCAGGATGGGGAGGCAGCCTTAGACATAGCAAAAGGCCCCCTTTATCTAGCAAACCCCAGCAACAGCCCCACCAGCCACCCAGCCTCCCAGACTCCTGCCTCCTGCCAAGGGCCTCCGCCAAGATTTCCCCATCCAGCCCTGACAGGGGTCTGTAGCTAAAACATTGATCTGGCAGTTTTCCCTCTTTAAGTTGAAGTGTTATGTTGGCACATGGCACACTGTGGGTGGCAATTTGCCAGGGGGAAGCATGTGTTGGAAATCCTTGCTCAATATTATAGCAATCTGGGGTGTGTGCCTTATACAACTCAGGAGCCAGCCAGCCTGAGGGCCCAGGAGCCTTCCCTGTGGAAGAGAAAGAGGGAAGAGAAAAAGAAAAGGATTTAGAGACTATGCAAGAGAGGCATGAGAGAAAAGAGAAGAATAAGAAAGAATGAGAGAAGAGAGAGAACGAAGAATGAGGAGAGAGACACACACAGAGAGACAGACAAAGGATTCAACTGATGAGATCAGTGAGAAAGCAAAAGAGAGAACAGAAAGGACTGAGAGCATGAAAGAGAAGAAAAAAGGAATGAAAGAGTATGAGAGGGGAAAACCAAAAGGAGTGAGAGAAGAGAGAATTGAGAAAGAGAGAGGAGCTAGAGTATAAGAGAGGAGTGAAAGAGGAAAGGAATGAGAGCATAAAAGAGAAAAGTAAAAGATATTAAGAGAGGAGAGGGACAAGGAATGAATGAATGAGACAGAAAAGAAGAATGACAGTGGGAGGTATGAGAGATAAAAGAGGAGAAGAGCAGGGAGGTGACAAAGGGCAGGAGAGGAAAATCAGGGAGAAAGAAGACAGAAGAAAGGGAAGGGGAAAGGGAGGAAAAGAGGAAAGAGGACTTGACAGATAAAGATACTGAGAGAGCAAGAAAGAATTGAGGGAGATCAGGAGGCAGAAAGAGGAGGAAGTAGGAGAGAAGGTAAAGAAAGAAAAACATAGAGATGAAAGGAAGACGAGAGAAAAGTGAAGTGCATTATATCATATTGTAGATTAGGAGATTAACTGTATCCAGGACCCTCCACTTCTTCTCCCATAGATACTTGGTTCGGGGTCTGGGAACACAGAATAATTTGAGTATGTGCCTAAATCCAGTGTAAGAGGAAACCACAATTCCCATGATTCCCAACTGGAGGGTGACACTTTAGAACCTCAGTGAAGTCAGAGCTGGAACCTGAATGTGGACCAGTTTCTTGCCCACATTAAGCTGAGTTTAAAAACAAAAAACAAAAAAACAAAACCAGGAAAACAAGCCTCAAGGACTAGACTGTTCTAGGATTGTGCTTTGGAGGTAACTTCCCAAAGAATGCAGGAAAACAGAAAGAACACAGTGTGGTGATTGAACAAGATAGGACTCTCCCTGATAATCATAGACTTGCAGAATTATAGATGTTAGTGCAGGAATGGGCCTTAGAACACAAGGTAGAAAATAGAATACAAGATATTAGAGTTGAAAGGGATCTGAGAAAATCAAGTTCAATCCTGAGTCAGTAAGTCAATCAATAAACATTTATTAAACATCTACTATGTGCCAGTTACTGTGCTAAATACTGGGCATTAAATAAAAGGGCAAAATAGTCCCAGCTCTCAAGAATCTCGCAGCTGAAGGGGTAGACAACACGTAAGCAACTATGAGCAATCCCCCCTCTCTATCTTTCTCTCTGTCTCTCCTCTCTGTATATATGTATAGATACACAAACATACATACATATATACATATGGACATACACCCACATATGGTATAAATTGAAACAATGAACAATGGGAGGGCACTAGAATTAAGGAAGATAGGGAAGACTTCCTATATAAGATAGAATTTTAGCTGGGACTTAAAGAATACCAGGGAACTCAAGAGGCAAAGATGAAGAAAGAGAAAATTACAGGCATTACAGGGAGATAGACAAAATGCTCAGAATCGGGGGATGGAGTATCTTTGCCAAAGCACAATGAGGAGAGCAGTGTTACTGGATTACAGGGTACATGGGGGAAGGGGGAAAGTATAAAAAGATTGGGAGTAAGCAAAGAAGTTAGGGCCAGATAGATGAATTTGAGAATCATTTTCGTAGAGATAATAAATGAATCCATGGGAGCTAATGAGATCACCAAGTGAAACAGTATAGGGGGAAAAGAGGGTGGGCCCAGGATAGAGCTCACATTTATTGGATATGACCTGGATAAAGAGACTGAGAAGGAGCAGTCAGGTAAGTTAGAGGAGAACCAGGAGAGATCAACAGTGGCAAAGGCTACAGAGGGTCACAATGAATGAGGATTGAGAAAAGACCATTAGATTTGGTAATCAAGTGATAATAAGTAACTAGAGAGAACCTTTTTGGTTGAATGACAAAGTCAAAAGCCAAACTGTAAAGAGCTAAGAAGAAAATGAGAAGAAAGGAAGTGGAGGCACCTACTGTAGTCTACCTTGTCAAGGAGTTAGCCATAGAAGGAAAGATAGGTATGGGTTGACTCCTAGCAGGAATAAATGGATCAAGTGAGAATTTTTTGAGGATATATGAGACATGGACATAATCTATAGGCAGTATGGAAGCAACCAATAGACTGGGAGACACTGAAGTCAAGTGAGAAAGTGGGATTGATAGAGAAGACAATCTGCTGGAAAAAAATGGGATGGAATGGGATCACTTGTGGATGTTAGAAGGGTTAGCCTTGGGAAGAAGCTGGACCAGCTCATTATGTGAGACAGGAATGAAGGCAGATAGTGGCAGAAGGCATCTGAGAGAAGTGGGTTGAGGAGGAGAGGAGAAGAGGAAGCTCTTAGCTAATGGATTGGATTTTTCCAGTAAAATTTGAAGTGAAGTTCTGAGCTGAGAGACTAGAGGAAGGGAAAACGATAGAAAAATCTGAGGAAGAATGAAAAGATTTGGAAAAGTTGATGTGGTGAGTGGGAGAGTGAATCAATCAGGAAGGTATAGGATTGCTTTGCTATAGTGAGGGTCCAGTTGAGGACACCTAATATAAATTTGTAATGGATCCAGTCAGCACAGTTTTGTGATTTTTTTCCATCTTTGTTCAGTAGAACATGAATAGGAGTGAAGGTAGCAGATGGTAGGAGTAATCCAGGGCTGAGGCTTGGCAGGGCAGGAGCTGCAATAGAATAAGGAAGGAAGGGATTCAAGAGAAGAGGACAGTGTAGAGTTGCACTGGTTTATCAAGATGTAGCCAGCATAAGGGTAAAAGCCTGGGAAAGAACTAAGGGATGGAAAGATTGGAGGTCAGGATGAGGATGAAGAACCAGGTTTGGGGTTGGAGGCAGGAGAAGAAATGCTTCACCCAGCATTTCTGGGTGAAGGTATGATTGTCTCTGTGTGTAGCTGAGGTGGAGTGGAAGAGGAAGTCATGGGAAATGAGCAGGTGGAGGGACTGGGAAGCAAAGAGATTTGAGAGACTAGTAATAGGTATGCTGAAGCTACCTTTAGTATGAGGGTAGGTGCTGGGGAGGAAAGTCCGTGAACCAAGCACTGAACTTACCAGTTAAAGAAGGAAAGAGTTCTGGAGGTTGGCAAGCAACAGATGCCAGAATTTTGATTGTCTGGTAGATATGGAAGGATTGGATCCCAGAGTAGGAGAGATAACTTAGTGATAGTAGTAGAGGGAGAGCCTGGAAGTGACAATGGGGAGCAATGAGTATTCTAACTTGCCCACCTCAAACAATGAATTGGGGGAGGGATATGAAGGTGTGAGAGTGCAATTAGTGCTGGAAAAGATGGTCAGGGAGTCTTTGTCATCAGAAGGGAACCAAATCTCAGTGAGAGCCAGAAGGTGAAAGGAGTGAGAAAGGCAACAATTTAAAGTGAAAATGAGTTTGTTACCTGTGGAGCAATTATTCTAAAGAGCACAGTGTAGAGGTGAGTATCTGTAGTATGATACATTGGTGGTGATTGTTGTTTGCAGGAAATGGGAATAAGGGATTGGGTAACGAAGGATGAAGACTGTGACTTATATAATGACATCTACAGTTCAAAATCATTGAGAAGGGAAGAAATGACCAAGTTGAAGTTGACAGATGAATTCAGGAGGATTATAAATATCATTAGGTGTAGACTGGTGTCTATCCTTTTAGATTAGGAAGAGGGAAGTAACTTATTCAAGATTCCCCAGGGGCAGAACTGGGACTTGACCCTTGACCCTAGATTTCTTGAATCTAAATCCAATGCTTATTCCTTTACAGTTTTCTTACTACATAGGACAATCCCTTCAACTTTAAGACAACTGAGCTCATTTTAATTAATCAAGGCCATTTGAGATTTAGAGGGTTACATAGGATGGAACAGATAAGCCAAGAATTTATAGGCCTTAATCAGGAGACGGCTCCATCTTCTACGCCCCACCCCATCTTTGCTCCTATTTTTTTTCCCACCTGGAGCTAAGGGGAACAGTCCCTCTTCTCCATGAGAGTCCTTCAAATTCTTGAATATATTGATTACATCCCATGGTCCCTCTTTTCTCTTATCTTCCTTTCATCTGTCAAGCAATAAAGGCCTATACAGCACAAGCATCTTTCTATCTGCCCAACTAGTGAATGCCTTCCCAAGAAGAAGAACTATCTTCTTGACCTGGACCTCCAGAGATCAATACCCTACTCCCTCACCTTTGAAGAGTTAACCCACTTGACACTCATCTCTAAGGTGAAACTAACTTGATTAATGAGTAACAATTCACCTGTCCTACTGTATCATGTGTTCTATTCCATTTAGACATCCACTAGGAAACCAGGGACCACTTGACATGAGCATCTTGACATCTTCTCTGCCACATTTTTCCTCCCCCTTTCTCAAGGGCTTCTTCCCCTTGAGCCTCCCATGACTCAAATTCCCAGCTCCAGTGAGGATTACCTCTTGACCCTTAAATTGAAAGGACAAACAAAACTGAACAAGGCAAGCCCCCCAGCCTATTTCTTATACCTGAAGTAAAAGAGGGGGAAAGGGAGGAAAGTTCTTTCCTTCTCACTGGCTCAGTTCACGGTGCCCACACTATCAGCAAACTGTAACATGGACACAACAGGGAAGAGGTCACTAAGAAAAGAGCTTGACCAAAAAGAGCTTGACCATCTTAGTATTGCTAGTTTTAAAAACGTAGCCTTTACAGCTTTACAGCTAATCAAAGAAGACTACCCCTGCCCATGTGGTAGAGAGTGAGAAGTGTCTCCATGCTAGGTAATCTAGGCATACTCCAATGGTCCCTCTGGATGCCTCCATATTGGGTGATTTGCTTATGTTCCAAAGACAGATATACCCCCCCCACACACACACACACACATACACACACATCTTTTTAAAAGCTGGAATTTGTCAATGAGTTCCTTGTACAGCTACATCAGTCTCTTAAGGCAACTCCCTTCTCCTCATTAAGGTCATTTTTCTCATGTCTCATATTCTTAAGAATTTTCCATTCTTTTTGGTCTGACTTCCCTTTCAAAGTATTCATTAGATGGATCCTCACTATCCTTTCTCTGAATCATTCAGAATCTGCTCTCCCCAAATCTGGGAAACATTTTCAGATTGGGTCCACCATTCCCCTTCATCTCTGTCATGAACTCTAGGATGGCGTTGTCATTTACCCGCAAATGTCCTGTCATTTCTACTTTTGTAAACAGTTCCTTCTTGTTGGGTCAGAGTCAGGTCCAGAATGCACTTCCTTTTGTTACCCTTTGAAGGATGAAACTAACATTAAGTCAAGTTAAAAATTTGTCAATTTCTCTGCTTTTGGCAGAGACAGAACTCCAGCAGATGTCCAGAGAGTTGAAGTCTCCCATCATTACAATAACATGTTTCAATGCCAGATTTTTTTCCCCAGTAATCTATTTCCCAAGCTTCTCATCTAATTCCTCCTTCTGTCCAGGTTTTCTGTAGTATATTCTCACAACAATATTGCTTCTGTTTCTAGATCTCCATCCAAATGTTCCCCACTATATTTCTCTGTTCTGATTCATGGATTTCCTTGCATGAGAAAAATTCTCTTTTTGTTTTTTTGAGATTAAGTCTAAGTCTCCCAACCTCAACCAGTGACCTCTCACAGGTTCAGTTTCAGTGCTATTTAACACAGAAGCCTGACTTGCTCCATCTCCAACCTGGCTGGTCATTCTTCATTAGGCAGCCTGGTGGCCCCCACACTTTAGGAGACTCACCATATTGGGGCCATACTGTGTGCTGTACCATCATCAACTTTAACTTTCCTAAAACTCAGAACTCCTAAGCTCAACTTCTACTCACAGCTAGGATTATGGGCAAGGTCAACATGCCCACCCTGAAAATATATCCCTAATAGGCAGTATTACTCAAGAAAATGGAAATAAAGTATATGTTCATCAATTGGAAAATGATAAATGGGTCCTGGCACATGAATGTAACGTTGGGAATATTACTGTAACATTTGTATGAAACAATGAATGTGAAGGGAGGCATGGAAGGACCTATACACTATATACTAAGAACCTATACACAAGCCTAACTAGGAAAACAATACACATAAAAACTATAAGAATGTCACATCAAAATAAAACTGGATGCTCTATCATTATAACAATCAAGTTTGACTTTGAAGAACAGAATAGAAAAAGTACCTCCCTCCTGTCTTTGTGGAGTCTACAGAGTATGAATATGGACCACTGAATGTACTATCAAGCTCAGCTGATGTGTTGATTTTACAGAACTGAATTTTCACTTACTTTAAAAAGAAACAGGTTTTTAAAAATTCTGAATTTAAATACGCACACAGACACATAGACACAAAATAGGGCATATCCATATGCACAGAAAAAACATAAAGAGGATTATATGTGAAACCATGAATTTCCAATTCTCAATGCTTGCTTTAAGGGGAAAAAAGTATATAATAAATTAAACTTTACTTTCTAAACTGTCCTGTTTTTCTGTGCTTCCTTCTTAACTACCTTCTGGGTTTTTTTCTGTTCATTTAAAAATATTTTGATGGCTTATTTTGTATTGTTGCTGCTAACCTGTTTTCTCCCTACACACTCCCCCAATTAAAAATTACAGTGAGAACAGCAACAAACAGAGGGAAAAACAATGACAACAAAACCCATGTAAATATAGTCAAGCAAAATGGATCAACACTGTGGCCATGTTTAAACATATTTGTCTCTTTCTGAACCTTGTATCCATAACCTCTCTGTTGGGAGATGAGTAACATGCTTCATCTTAGGTCTTCTGGAGACATGGTTGGTTGTCACTTTGATCAGAGTTCTTAAGTCTTTTACAATTGTTTTTCTCTTTAATCTTGTGTCATTGTGTAAACGAGTCTGTCTCTGCTCACTTTACTTTGTGTTAGTTCATAATACAGGATTTTCTGTGGAAAGAAAAAAGCTTTCATTATTTCTTTCAGCGAAATAATATTCCATTACATTGATATATCACAATTTGTTACTTATCTGAAGCAATCTAAAGAATCTCTGCCCTTTTCTTTTTCTAACCTCCCTGTTCCTCCCTTTCCAGGATCAATAAATTTGTTTTTCTTATAGGCTAGAACTTCCCTGGTGTTATTCTCATTGTCAGTCCGCCCCACCCCCAAATCCCTACTTGTTTATCTTTTGAGTTTGATGTATTTCATCAAACTGTGTGTGTTCAACCCTCTTTTGACCATTTCAGATAAGAACAGGGATATTCGAATGCCTATTAGCCCCACCCTTTCCTCTATGTTTGTGTGTTCTTCTTAGGTACCACAATTATGTGAAATTTCAAGTTCCCCCTACTTCTTCCTCCTTTCTACACTAGTGTATTCCCTCTTTTGCCCTCACTTCTTTTTCCTTGATTCAGACTTGGAACAAAACCAATCCACCCCTCCGGTCCTCTTTTTTAAAATTTGATTCTCTCAATACCTTTTGAAAAGATTAAGACTCTAAAGGAATATTTATCTCCCCTTATTAGAATATTAGCATTATATCAATATACAGTCCCTTTTAATTGCTCAACTAGATTTATCTTTCTAGATTTCTCTTGACTCTTGTTTTTGTATTTCAAAGTTCTTACTCAGCTCTTATCTTTTCATCAGAAAAGATTGAAAAGTCTTCTATTCCAATAAAAGATCATTTTTCTTCCATAGGATTATACACAACTTTGCAAAATGTTATTCTTGGTTGTGAGCCTATATCTTTTGCCTTTTGAAATATTGTACTCCAAGACAGTGCTCACTTCAGCAGCCCATATATTAAAATTGGAATGATACAGAGTTTAATGTGGCCCCTGTAAAGGAGGACATGCAAATTCGTGATGTGCCATATTTTTGGTGGCTAGGTGGCACAATGAATAGAATAGAATGCAGGGTCTGGAGTCAGGAAGACTCATCTTCATGAGTACAAATGTGGCCTCAGACATTTACTAGCTGTGTGACCCTGGGCAAGTCTGCTTCAGTTTCCTCATCTGCAAAATGAGGTGGAGGATACTACTCCAGTAGAAAAGGGGGAGTCAGTAATAGGAATACGAAAAAAGGCCATCATATTCCACATGGGGTCACGAAGAGTTGGACACATGCTGAAAACAACTTGACAACTATGGCAAAATTCCAAGATATCTAGTTTATAACAGTATCTTCTAAGTCTTTTGTGATCTTGACTCTGGTTCCTTGAAACTTGAGCAGCTGCTCTTAGAGTGCTCACAGTATTTTTTCTTTATTTGATGTAGAGACTCTAGATTTTAACTATGATATTTCTGGGACTTTTAGCATTTCTTTCTCGAGGTGATTGATATATTGTTTTCATTCTTATGTTACTCTCTGGTTCTCATTGATCTAGAACATTTTGATTTCTGATTTCTTGAAATCTAGGACCCAGGTTTTTTTAAATCATAATTTTCAGAAATACCAAATCATTCTAGAATTTTTTTCCTTGACCTTTATTCTGGGCCATATATGTTTTTGATATCTTTATTTTCTTTTATTTTTAAAATTTGAATTTTTATTCCAATATTTCTTGCTTTCTCATAGTGTTGTTGCTTTCTATTTGGTTTATTCTAATTTTCAAGGAATCTGTTACTTAGATAAAAGTTATCATTTTTCTTTCTAAACTATTTATTCTCCTTCCAGTTCTTTCCTCCAGAGTTTTTTTTTTTTTATCTTTTTTCATCGTTTCTTCTAGGAAGGTGGTCTTTGTGGGTAATCCTTTGAGTCTCTCTTTGCAGTTATTATGAAGTTATTCTCTCTTTCTTTAAGAAAAAATCTCTACATTGATCTTTTTTTATTGGTTGATGTCTTCTTTGTTTTACTCATTTCTACAACTTTAATTCTTGAATGAGACCTTTGTGCCAGCCTCAGGCTTAGCCCCTGCTGTGCTTTAGAGTAGGTGGTGAATCTCACTTAGTCTCATCTTAGATCACCTGAGTTCCTGTGTTAACCAACACTTCCTAGGGTTAGCCCCCCACCCCTTAATTGTTGAGGTTCAGGGCAACAGGGACCTTGGAGCCCCTGGGTACATGAGTTTTCCTTTTCTGAGCATTTCCATGCTACCATGATTGCTTTTGTTTCCCTATGCTTTCAAGATTTCCATCTTGGGGCTTTCCAAACACCCTAAGGCTTTCTCAGAGGAACCCTCTATTCTTGCTACTTTTATACACAGATCCTTATATGCCACCTATGTGTCAGACCTAGTCACACTGGGAGGCTGCTGACTTGTTTTCTTACACTAGCTCACGTTGGCTTTGCTGGCCCCTTTTCCCATTGCCCATGGGCTTCTCATTGGCCTTTTGTGCAGTTCTAAGGGGGAAGAAGTTACCTTTGTTTCTCATTGAATGTCTTGATTATTATTTAGTCTGGAACAAATTCAGAGTTTTTGATGGAGCAAATGTGTGAGGATTAGAACTGCCTCCATTCAGGCCACCATCTTTTCTGCAAAGCTTCTGACTTCCTTTTTTATTTTTGTTCCAAGATAGTTTGGTAGGAAAGGGAGAGGGAATATATGTGAAAATGAATGTGACATCAAAAGGTAAAGATGTTTTAAAAATGAAATATCTATTCAATGCTATTCTATCCCAATCTTTCATTTTTCCTGTGCATTTTGAATAAGTCTCAGAGAAAAGTTCCAGTCATGGTTCCCATCCTACAAAGTCTCAGTGATATCTACGAGGGCACATTTTCTGCTTTACATTATAATTTCTAGATCATCTTGTTTATTACTCACACTTTGTGCATTTGTATATAGACACCTGAGGGGTGTTATTGGATTTTATTTCTGACTCTTTTCTTGGATATGCTCTCCCATGAATTGCTATGCCTCTTTTCTACTGTTCTTCTCCCTATATGGAAGCTTCCTACCCTCTGTGGTACCTGACTTGTGGTCAGTTTTCTCCTTTCCTCTCCCTTTTGCATTTAGCAACCTCTTTATTAGACTCACAAGACCAGGCAAATATTTTTTTAATTTTATTTTTAGTTTTTAACACAGTTTATAACAGATAAAACAATTCAAACTTTTGGTCAGGTGATACTTCTTTTTAAAGTATTTACAATATAAACCACAAAAGAATTTTTTTAAACATTAACCAACTAAGACATAAATAATATTTATGTTGCTAACTTCACAAGCTCTTGACCTAATTGTCTCCACAGTATTATTAAGAATTAAAGGACCCTAACTTATTGTTGTTGGTCTAAAGTCCTATGCCTAATCGTTTAATTTTAGACCTAATCTTGGATGTTCCCTTACCAATAATCTATAATTTAATAGATCTAGTATTAAGCTTATAAACATTTTGACTATAGGAAATTGCCACCAAGTGCAGGGACATTGCAGGGCTACAATATCTCCCCAATTTCATGTCAGTTCCAGGCAGGATTAGATTGTCCACTTGCATTCAGTAAGGCTTAAAGTCTGCCAGGTGTGAGGGGGGAAATTGAGTCAGGAGAATCCTACCTCAGCCCAGGCTGAACAGCCACTCTACCACCCTTCCCATAAGATCACCTTTTGCAGTTCACACCAGCATCTCACCAGCTTACTGGCATCATGGACTGGAGGCTCAGACTGCATTTCTTGGTATCTATACCTGGAGTTAGACTCAGAAGAACAGTCACTTAATAGTCCCATAGCATCTAAAAATGGCAAGTT
>CM053769.1:332967219-332991901 GCA_028658325.1 Potorous gilbertii | reverse complement strand
CAAGTTCCAATAACCAGGTTTCAAATATGATTATAATTTCACTTTGGCTGAGGAACATCTTTTAAGTCAAGTCTTAAGTAGCTTACAATGCCTTTCTATACATGTTCTAGTTCCTGATTAAATAGCAATCATAAAATCCAATTTACCATTAAAACCTTAACTTTTCCATCAACGCCAAATTTTACCCAAGGTTACCTTCCTCTAGAAAATTTAGACTGAAATTCTTTTCTCCAAACTAAAGATGTCATTGATTTATTCTCAGTAATTAATTCAGTCAATTGTTTCAATACTAATTGCTTTTACCTCAATTTGTAACATGTCCAATTTTTCTCCCCATCACTCCCCTCCCCCTGCTTCCTAATATCTTGCATTCTGGTTACTCCTTCCCTTGATGTACCCTCCCTTCTATCACTCCCCACCCTTCCCTTATCCCCTTCTTCTCTCTTTTCTTGTAGGGCAAGACAAATTTCTATACCCCATTCCATGTATTTCTTATTTCCTGATTATATGCAATAAAAATTCTCAACATTCGTTGCTTATACTTTGAATTCCAATTTCTCTCCCTCCCCACTTCCCTCCCCAACCTCACTGAGAAGGCAAGCAATTCAATACAGACTAAATATATGTCATTTTGCAAAACACTTCCATAATAATCATGTTGTATAATACTAATTATATTGCCCTCTGTCCTACTCTATCCCCTCTTATTTTGTTTCCCCCACAGTTGACCTTGTCCCTTCTCAAAAGTGTTTATTTCTACTAACTCCCTTCTCCCATTTGCCCTCCCTTCTATCATTCCACTTGTCATTTCCTCTCCTACTTTCCTGTGGTGTGATATAAATTTTCATATCAAATTTAGTGAGCATATTATTCCCTCCTTCAGCCACATGTGGAGAGAGTAGCTTCATTGTTCCCCTCTTCCCTTCTCCCTTTTCTCCTCCATTGAACAAGATTTGAACCTTCTCCTCCATTTGGCTAATTCTGCTTTTTAAAACTTCCTTCTCCTCATTGACTTTTTGGACCTCTTTTTCTAATTGAGTTAGCCTCTTTTTAAAGCTGCTATTTTCCTCAATATTTTTTTAGTTCTCCTTTAGTAAGCTGCTAACCTGTTTTTTAAGGTCTTCTATTGCTTGAACCCAATTTAAGTTCCCTTTGGAGGCCCTGGAGGAGGAGGTTTTGACTTCCTCTGATGGTATACCTTATTCTTCCTCATCCAAAAGGATGGGGGGAGATACTTGTTCCCCAAGAAAGTAACCTTCTATGGTCTTATTTTTTTCCCTTTTTTGGTCATTTTCCTAGCCAGTTACTTGACTTCTGAGTTTCCTTTCCTCAACCTCCCAGCCTCCAGCTCCACCAAGCCAGCTCTGGGAGCTGAGATTCAGATGAGCTGCTTCAAAGCCTCAGGGGCTTTAGGTGGGGGCAGGGCTGCTATTCAGTGTGAGATTAAGATCAACTGCTCAGGTGGGGGCAGGGCCACCACACAGGGCTCAGTTCCCTCAGGGTGTTTACAATGAGACCTTCAACCATGGGGAAAGGCTACTGCCTGCTTTGGGAGCCCTGTCCACTGCTGCCTCTATGGCTGCCACCTGAGGAGGCCTGAGTTATGGGGACACCCTGCTCCCTTTTAAGACAGCCGAAAAGACCCTCTCAATGACCTTTGGCACTTGTGGTTTGAGGGATCTGTGCTGCCACTGGAGACTTGTCCCTGAAGCCTGCTCAGATCTACTCCTCTTAGTGCCATGTGGCCAAAGCTGGGCTGGGCTCTGCTCTGGGTCTGGTGGAACAGACCTTTCCCATCAGTCTTTCAGGTCACTCTGGGATGGAAATCTCCTCCACTCCATTGTTCTGTGGCTTCTACTGATTTAGAATTTGTTGAGAGTGCTTCTTTACAGGTATTTTATGGGCTGTGGGGTAAGAGCTATCATATGTGCGTTTTTCTACTCTGTCATCTTGACTCCGCCCCACTTTTTTCTTTTTTTAAATGTGTTTTTAATGGGCAAATATATGCTTTTCTGCCAGGTAAATATTCTCTTTTTATAAAGGCAAATATCTCTCATTAGATGTATTTCATTCCTTGTCCACCTCATAGACTCAAGACTTCATAATTTCTTTATTTTAAACTGTGGTCCAGAAATATGAATCCTATTAACAGAAATCATCTTCTCTACTAGCTGAGTATATCTCAAATTTCAATTTCTCTTTTGATTTCCCCTCCCCTTGTTTGTTAGTAGTGATAAAAATGCCACCTGTTAACACAAAGTCTTCTGTTTTTTGCCCAGGACCATATAGTCCTTAGTAATACTTTCTATGTTCCTTGTGGTGGTGTCATTTGCCTCAACCCAAAACACCAAAATTAAGAAGTAACAACCATTATATTTGACAGTTATTAGGATGCTTTGCATCATCTACTGAATACATGTCCTAGGAAGACAGCAGATGTCGGGGTTTTTTTCAGATCGTTAAATAGCTGCTTAGGTACCCCTCAGCAGGAAATCAGCAAAGCACTAATGGTGCTATGGAACCACACCATCATTCCTAGGAACACAAGAAATTGCTTCCTCCAGAGTTGGTCCTGCTACCCTACTCTAGAAGAAAAGCCTCGTATCTATTATATACCACCCAACATTCAATGCTTCTTCCTTCCTTTCTGGGAATCACATTTTTCTACCCTAAGTGAGGAATCCCCTGTCTCTTTACATGATTTTTCTTCTCTTTATCCCTTCAAGCTCTTCTTCCATCCTTTAAAGGAACTTTTTCTTTTTATCCTGGTAACTTGGAGAGTAGGAGAGCATTCCTTCAAACCTTTCATATTTTCATCTAGAAAGAAATTATCTTGCACTTTAGTCACACATATGTGTTCTGCCAGAGTTTTGTCCTGGCACAAGTATAAGCATAGTAGTTTCTCTGCAGGCCATTGACAAATCCTTCATCCTTACTTGATGGATCATTTGTTTTCTTTTTTTTTTTTGGTAGTTCTCTTGGCTTACTTGTGATTACATATAATTGCAAATTGCTTATTTTTTGAAAGCCAAAATTGGGACTACAAATAAATCCCAATCTAATTCAATTAAATAAACATATATTAAGCACCTACTATATGAGGTGCTAGGTACTGGATATATAAAGACAAAATGAAATTAGTCTTTGAAGATACAGGAAGAAATAACATGTAAACAATAAGCAAGATAATTTGAGGGAAAGAGAACAAACCAGAGATCAGAAAAGACTTCATATCAGGGCAACTGAGCCTTGAAGGAAGCTAGAGATTGGTGAAGCTGAGGAGGGAGTGCATTCTAGATGTGGAGAACAGCCTGTTCAGAGAAGTGGAGGTAGAAGGTGGAATGCCAAGTTCAGGGAAGAACAAGTAGGTAGGTTGGAACACAGAATTCCTGGTAGGGAGTAAATAAATCTGGAAAGAGTTAGATTGGGAAAGATTTTAAATTATAGGGCAAACTGTTTGTACTTTATCCTAGGTGGAACAGACAGTTCTTGGAGCTTACTGAGCAGGGAGTGATCAGTACTGCTTTATTTTTAGGAAAGCAACCAGGGTTAAGTGAGTTGTCCAGGGTCAAGCTAGTAAGTGTCTGAAGCTGAATTTGAACTCAGGTCCTCCTGACTCCAGGGCCAGTTCTCTATTCACTGTACCACCCAGCTGCCCCAGACCATATTCTAAGAAGAATATTTTGGTGTTTATGTGGAGAACAGACTAGAGAGGGGAGAGATTCGAATCCAAAGTTCACAGAGTTAGAGCCTGAAGGCACATTACAGGTCATCTACTATTTTTTTTGTGTGTTGTTGATGTTTTCCTTATCTCTACAACTTTAAATCTTGAATTGACCTTCTGTGCCAGAAAGGTCCTGCCCCCTGCTATGCTTTGGGGTAGGATGGGGAAACAGAAGCCTAGAGAGGTTAAGGGACTGCCCAAGGTCATGCAGGTATCAATAATTACATAGCACTTATTACGTGCCAGGTACTTTACAATGAATATCTCATTGGATTGTCACAACAACTCCGTGAAGCAGCTCCTTTTATTATCCCCATTGCGCAGGTGAGAAAGCTGAGGCAAATAGAGGTTAAGTGGCCTGCCCAGAGTCACACAGCAATGATGCTGAATTTCAACTAAATCTTCTTGTTTCCAGGCCCAGCACTCCATCCCATGGCACTTGGGATTTTATCCATAGAGACGCTGGAATGATTTATCATTTCCCTTTCCAGCTCATTTTACAGATGAGGAAATGGAGGCCCTGGATCATATAGCTATTAAGTGTCTGAGGCCTGATTTGACTACAGGTCTTGGTACTCTAGGCACTGCACCACCTCGCTGCTTCTGAAATCTCACTAGTTAGTGCACGTGAGCTTATGAGTCATCTGTGTTTTAATGTGTTCAATACCTTTTGTGGTGAAGGAAATAAATAGCTATCATATAACTGATATTTATTTTGTGCACTGAGAAATTTTTCTAGAAGGACCCTATTAATCCCTTTTATAGGAGACCCTAGACATGAGTCATACCTAAGCATTTTTTAAGAGATTTTCCCCAGAACTATAGAGGTGGGGTCAGGCAATGAGCCACAGAATTCAAGAAAAGCCTGTCTCCCCACTTTTAGGGGTCAGGACCCAGACAGGAATCAGTTCAGTTCTTGTGAGTTCTGAGCTGAGATCTTCTGTGGGAAATATTCTTCCCCTCTTTTTCCTTCCTTTTCCCTTCTCTTCTCTCCCTCTCCTCCTCCTCCCCACTGATGGACACAAAGGTAAGTAACAGAAGGTGAATGCAAAAGAATGCATTATTCTGTTAACAGCATCAGGAGAACTAAATCTAGGAGAGAGCTGAGCATGACAAGGAACCTTAAGGACAACAATAAAGATGTTTAAAAATTATATCAGGGAAGAAAGCAGAACAATGAAGGGACAGGACAACAGTTTGGTGTGGATGAGTTATTGATAACAAAAATCATAGAGAAGGCAGAGTAGCTCTTTAAAAAAAAACACTTTTGCTTCTGCTTTTTCTACCAAAAAGAATGAACTTCAGACAAGAAAGGACAAAACAAAAATGGCTAATTGGAAACTGGTGCCCATTACAAGGAAATCACAAGAGAGCACTTAGCTGTCTTTGATAAATTCAAGTATTCTGACCCCAGAGATCTTCATCCGCAGGAGCTAAAGGAATGGGCAGATAAAACTATGGAGCTACCACTAGGGATATTTGAAAGATCATGAAGACAGTGACAACAATAACTGAAATGTAAAGAATAACTAAAAGGAAAATGAACAGTGATCAAGCTTGGCCCTGGAGAAGAGCTAAGAAAATGTGCCTCCTTCCTCTCTTTTTGGGAACTAGGAGTGAGAGGGTTCAGATGTGGAGTATTTAATATACTGTGAGATAGTTAATGTGGTTACTTGTTCTGCTAAGCTACTTTTTATCCTCTCTTTGTTACAAGGGATGGCTGACAGGGCAGGGGAGGGATATATTCAGAAATAAAAGTCATATAAAAATTATTAAAATGTTTAAGTATTGAAAATAAGTATTAAGGTATTAAAGGCAAGTATTAAAGTATTAAAAATAAGAAGGAAAGAAAAGAAAAACAAGAATCAATTTTTTAAAAATCATGGCAAGTGAGAAAGGACTGAAAGGGAATAAATTTTGTCTTGATTTTCAAAGCAGGAAAGAACATAGTCTTTAGAGGGATTGACTTTGATTCCTGAGAAAACTGAACTGGATGAGCTAGAGAGATGCTGAGATTTCTTCCAACTTTTAAATTCTGTTACTGAGACTCTGTGATCCCAGGGAAATGATTATTGAGATTCCAGCTAAAGGCCTACAATGAAGGGAAACCTTTTACCTCCTGAGATAGCCCACTCTACTTTGGGTTATCCCTAATTGTTAGGAAGCCCAAAGCTAACTATATAACATGGACCCATGACTAGTTAGGTAATGCAGCAGAGAGAGCACTGGAATTAAAGTGAGAGTGAGACACTTACTGGTTGAGTGATCCTGGGCAATTCACTTAATTTTTGTCTGCCTTGGTTTTCCAACTGTAAAATGGGGATAGTAATAGTTGTACCTACTTCCCAGGTTGTCATGAGGATCAAGATGAGATATTTGTAAAGCACATAATGCAGTACCAGGCAGATAGTAGGTATTTAATAAATGCTTATTCTTTTTTCCCCCTTCCCTCCTACTTCTGTTTTTCACAGTTAAGATGAACAAGTCTAATCTTTCATTCATGTGTCAAATACTTAAGATATCTATTATGATTCCCCCATACACTATATATTCTCTAGGCTAAAGACATAGTTTTTCAATGTTTAGAAAAGTATATGAGAATTAAAAGAATCTGCTGACTATCTCCTGAAAGAAATCCCAAAATGAAAACTCCTGGGAATATTATAGTCAAATTCTTCTCAGGTCAAGGAAAAAATAGTTGAAACCATCAAAAAGAACCAATTCAAATATCATGGAGCCACAGTCAGAATAACACAAGATTTAACAGTTTATACATTAAAGGATCAGAGGGTTTTTGAATATGATATTCTTGAAGGCAAAAGTACTAGGATTACAACCAAGAGTCATATACCCAGAAAAATTGAGAATAATCCTTAAGGGGGAAAAATGTATATTCAATGAAATAGAGGAGTTTTAAGCATTCCTGATGAAAAGACCAGAGCTGAATAGAAAATTTGACTTTCAAATATAAGACTCAAGAGAAGGTAAACAGGAAAGAGAAATCATAAAGGATTCAATAAGGTTAAACTCATTATATTCCTACATGAGAAAAATGATACTTGTAACTCCTAGAAATGTTTTCATTATTAAGGCAGTTAGGAGTAAACATAGACACAGGAAGAGGGTGTGAGTTGAATATGATGGAATGACTATCTAAAAAATAATAAAATTAAGGAAGAAGAGGAATATACTGAGAGAAGGGGAAAGAAAGAGGCAGAATGAACTAAATATCTGATATAAAAGAGGCACAAAATAGTTTTTATAGTGGAGGGGAAGATGGGAGAGGTAGGGGAAAGCATGTGAACCTTATTCTCATCAGAACTGTCTCAAAGAAGAAATATAATGCACACTTAGTTGTGCATAGAAATCTATCTTACTCTACAGGAAGGTAGGAAGGGAAAGGGATAAGAGAAGGGGTGGAGTGGGGCTGGTAGAAAGGAGGGTGGATTGAGGAGGGTAAAAGTAACATATGAAACACTTGAGAATGGACAAGGTGATAGGAGAGAGAGAATAGGGAGACAGAGTGGAGAATAGGATGGAAGAAAATGCATGGTAATTGTAACTGGGAAAAAAAAATTTTTACAAGTCCGGCATAAAGACCTCATTTCTCAAATACATAGAGAACTGAGTCAAATTTGTAGAAATAAGACCCATTTCTCAATTGATAAATGGTAAAAGGATATGAATAAGCAGTTTTCAGATGAAGAAATCAAAGCTATCTGTAATCCTGTGAAAAGATAGTCTAAATCATCACTGATTAAAGAAATGCAGATTAAGACAGTTCTGAGCTACCCCCCCCCCCCATGCCTTTCGGATTGGCTACTATGACAGAGAAGGAAAGTGACAGACGTTGGAGTGGGTGTAGGGAAGTTAAAAAAACTAATGCGTTGTTGGTGGCATTGCGAACCGATTTAACCATTCCGTAGAGCAATTTGGAACTGTGTCCAAAGGGCTATAAAAACCATGCACACCCTTTGATCAAGAAACACTGCTACTAGTTCTATATCCCAAAGAGATAAGAAACAGAAGGGGAAAAGGACCTATATGTGCAAAACTTACTTATAGCAGTTCTTTTAGTGGTGCCAAAGAATTGGAAACTGAGGGGATGTCTATCGATTGGGGAATGACTGAATAAATGGTTGTATATGATTATGATTCTATTATACTATTGTGCTGTAAGAAAGACAAGCAGGATGCTCTCAGAAAAAACTGGGAAAGACTTGTATGAACTGATGCAAAGTGAAATAAGCAGAACTATGAGATCATTGTATGCAGTATTAGCAATATCGTATGATGATCAGCTATAAATGACTTAGCTATTCTTAGAAATACAATGTCCAAAATAATTCTGAAGGACTTATAATGAAAAATGTTATCCATCACCAGAGAAAGAACTGATGGAATCTGAATTCAGATCAAAACATATTTTTTCTTGGGGTTTTTTTGATCTGTGTTTTCTTTCACAACAGGATTAATAGGAAATATGTATTGCATGATTGAGCATGTATAACCTATATCAATTGATTGCCTTCTTGGTGGGGGGGAAGGGAGAGAGGTAGAGAATTTGGAACTCAAATTTTTTTTAAAAGTTAAAAATTGTTTTTACATATAATTGGGGGAAAATAAAATTTTTTTTAAAAAGTATATGATAAGGATCTACTGATCCACTTAACAGCATGCACTTTATTCACTGTCCTGGTCTCTCTCCTCTGGAAATGTTACACTTTGACTGTGTCCTTCCTAAAATATAAATTCCAGAACTGAAAATGATACTCAAGATGTAGCCTGAGCAGGGCAGAGGAAAACAGCATTATGACTTCCTCTGATACGACCTTTCTCTCTTTTTATGTTGCTTTTTGTTTCTAGATCACAATTATTTCTCCAGGTAAGACAAGGAGCCTCTTCTCTCCCAGCCTCCCCCAGCATTCTCCTGTAATGGAGAAAAACAGTTAAGTAAAACCAACTGACATGGCAAGTGCATCTGACCACATGTATAGCTGTCTACTACTGGAGTCCCCCACTACTCTACAAAGAGGAGGAAAGTGTGTTTTATCATCTGTTCTCTTGGATCAGGATCAGGACATTATAATTAATCAGAGTTCAGTTGATTTTCATTGCTATGTTGTTTTCGTTGTTGCAGTCATTATAAATAAATATTATACACAAGCATATTATTTATAGTTCTCCTGGTTCTATTTAATTCCAATTTAGTTCAGATGTCTTCCATTATTTCTCTTAAATTCTCATACCTGTCATTTCTTGTCAATAGACATAATAATATTTTATTACATTTATAGAAATTCATTTAACCATTCTGCACTCGGTGGGTATTCACTCTTTTTCTACTTTTTGATACCACAAAGGAGTGCTACTCTGAATATTTTGGCATGCATACAGAATTCCCCCTCTCCTTCCTTGGGAGTGTGAGTAGGGTGATTGTTAGGTCAAAGGGTATGGACAGTTTAGTGACTTTTCTCACATACTTCAAAATTGGTTTGGAACATCTGGATCAAGTCATAGTTTATAAGGCCTCTCTTTGAAAAACCTAAACTTGCATTCATAGCTTTTCCTTACCTTACCACACCAGTGAATCATGTTTAACTTGTGGTCCACAGTTAAATCCCTAGATATTTTTCCCCATAGGAACGATTGAGTAATCATGTATCCCCCATCCTGTATTTATGAAGTTAATTTTTTGGATCCATATGAAAGACTTTACATTTACCCTGTTCAATTGCATTTTATTAGATTTGTCCCATCATTTGAACCTGCCAAAAACATCTTCGTATCCAGTGGTCTCTGTAACCCAATATGTTGGGTTTTCTACATGTGCAAATCTGATAAGGATGTCTACATCTATGTCATTAATCAAAATGACACAGATTCCAGGTCTCAGAGCACCAAAGGTATTAAAAAGGAAGTTTTTCTTCTGAGGATGTGAAGAACAGGAGCTGAATGTCTACTACATTAACCGAGGATAATGCCTTAGGCATGTGGCAGGCATTCAAAGCCTGATTTTGATATCCTCAGGAGAAAAATTCACTCTCTAATACCTTTGGAACCTAAGATTCCCCATCATCTTGGGTAAAAAGGGAACATGAGTTCTGCCTTGCCCCCAGTGACTCAACTACCATGTTATTCTTCCTTCATTGCTGGCAAACAATGAGCAGAACCCAAGAAGATGAAATTCGGGAGGCATAAATGTAAAGTCTCACACCTGGGCATAAAAAAATCAACTTCCCAAGTGCAAGATGCAGGGGAGACATTGTTAAATAGCAGTGTGTCTAAAAGAAATTGGGGATTTAGTGGAACTCAATTTCAATAGGATGAGGAGGCAACCAACAAAGCTAACGAATTCTTGGGTTACATTAAAAGTCATAGCTTCCAGGAATAAGAAGGGGATGGTCTCGCTAATGGTCTCACTAGAGTATTATCTTCTGTTTGAGGTGGGCAGGGGGGGAGGGAGGGTCATGATTTAACAAGGATATTGAGAAGTTGGAAAGTGTCCAAAGGAGGACAACCAGGATGGAAAATGTCCTGAGTCCCAGTTCTATGAAGGTCATGTGAAAGAATTTAGGGTATTTAGCTTAGAGAAAGGAAGACTCAAGGAGGATTTGATACCTATGTTCAGGTATTTGAAAAACTGCCATATGGAAAAGGCACTAAATTTGTGCCATTTGATTCCAGAGGTCAGAATAAGTCACACTGGGTGACCAGTGCCAAGAGATAAATATATGGACTTGATGTGAGATTGAATTTCCTACCAATCAGATCTGTCCAAAAGTGGAATGGATCACCCCTAGAGGTTGTGACTTCTCCCCTCATTGGAAGTCTTTCCTTTTTTTTCTTTAAATAGTATTTTTTTCAATTACATGTAAAGATAATTTTTAACCTTAGTTGTTTTTTTTAATTTTGAGTTCCAAATTTTTCCCCCTCTCTTTCCCTAAAATGGTCATTGAGGGTCTTCTATCAGAGGCTGGAACTACATGGTTTGTAGTGGAGATTCCTTTGGGAGTGTGGGAAGGACTAAATGTCCACTGAAATTCATTCTAGCTCTCCAAATCTGTAATTCTGGAATTGCTTCTCAGAAATTGAAGATATCCCAGCATTTTGGGTTCCAGAGGTGGTGAGGGTTTGCCCTAAATTGACATTTAGTCATAGCAATGGATTACCTGGTTACTCTCCATGGTGGGCAAACATTCAGCTCCAGCTTCCTTTACTCCTGAGATTCAGAATCAATGACTGCTAAGGCAAGACTGCTCTCCCCTACTTTTCCTCTTTCTAATTTCATTCCTACCTACTTCAACCCCACTGCTGCATAATCTACATCAAGGGTTCTTACCCTTTGCTCTCTCAGAGGCACCTTTAGCAGTGTGGTGAAGCCCTTCCCAAAATAAGGTTTCTAATTTTATGGAATTAATGACAAAATTACAAAGGAAGCCACTTACATTGAAATAAATATGTAATTCTTTCTCATCTAAGTCAATGTACTCCCTGGAATCATGCCTCACCTCCTGGATCAGTGGACCTAAAGTTAAAATTCCCTGGTTTACACCCTCTGCCTCCTCAGACTATGCTCTGTTATTTATAAACTCCTTTTGGATCTCTTCCCTTCACACTCTTTCCGTCTTCTTGCACTAATGGAAACCTGGTTTTCTCCAGAAAAATGCTGCATTTCTAGCCACCCTCTCCAGTATGAGGTGTTCCTCCTCTCGTGGTCCTTGAAGCATGAACCCTTTTTACCTTCAAGATCATATAAAAAATCCTGTTTGACTTTCAATGCCTGTTATAACCTGGCTCTTTTCCATACTGACAGTCTTCTTACATCTAACTCCCCACCTAGTACTTCATGATCCAGTGACACTGTCCTACTAGGTCTTCCTTGAACAAGACACTTCATCTCTTGACTCTGGACATTTTTGCTGGCTGGCCTCTGTCTGGAATGCTCTTTCTCTTCAACTCTTCCTCCTAACTTCTCTGGCTTGCTTCAAGTCTTAGCTGAAGTCCAAACTTCTGCAAGAAGCCTTTCCAGGTCTTCCTTAATCTTAGTGCCTTCCCTCTGTGGCTACTAATGTATCCTCCATATAGCCTGTTTGCACAAAATGGTTTGCATATTGTCTCCCCACTTTGTACCATGAACTGCTTGAGATCAGTGTTTTTGCCTTTCTTTATATCCCCAGGGTTAGCGCAGTGCCTACAACATAGTAGACACTAAATAAATGCTAGTTGACTAGCTGGACTACTGATTGAAGCTCCAGAAACACCTTGTGCCTCCCTCTCCTGTTGGGTCCAGCGTGTGTCCCCTGAGGAAAAGGGACAAGGGGCTTGGTGTTTTCTATCTGTCTCAAAGCAACAAACTGGATGTAAACAGTAGAAGGCAACATCACCTCTGGTGGAGCAAACCCACCTTTGACTTCAGGCTTTCTATCTCCTGGGGAGCCTTTTCCTATCTCATCTCTAGTCTTTGAAGGAAAGAGGACTTGGGAAGTGGGGTCTTCCATCTGACCATATGCCTGCCATCTCACATTGCACTTGCCTCCAGCTGGATCTCCAACCTTTATTGGGAGTAGCACCTTTAACTCAGTGATGAATATTCTCCCACCTCATCATACCCTTCAGATCCCAGTGATTCTGAACTCCTACAGCACATCCCTCAATATTGCTAAATGAAGATGGAGAAAATCATGCAGCCATTTTCACTGAGTCCACTACAAATTTATATTACATAACCTCCACTGGGCCCTCACTGCTGCTAGGTAATTCTACTACACCTTCCTTACCAACTAATTCCCTAATCCACTCTTCGCAGCAGCTCTTCAGACATTTTCATCCCTCCTCAAAACTCCCAAAGATACTCCTACTCCACTTTCTCAGCTAGAATCTTGCCTCATACCTTTTTTTGGTTTTAATTTTTTTTATAAATTTATTTATTTAACTTTTTACATTCATTTTCACAAGATTCTGGGTTCCAAAATTTTCTCCCCATTTGTCCCCTCCTCCCCTCCCCAATACACTGAGCATTCTAATTTCCCCTATCACCAGTCTGCCCTCTCTTCTGTCATCCCTCCCTTCCCTTATCCCATCTTCTCTTTTGTCCTGTAGGGCCAGATAACTTTCTATTCCCCGTTACCTGTATTTCTTATTTCCGAGTAGCAAGAACAATACTCAACAATTGTTCCTAAAACTTTGAGTTCCAACTTCTCCTTATCCCTCCCTCCCCACCCATTCTCTTTGGGAAGGCACTTGCCTCATATTTTACCGAAAAATTTGAGACCTGTTACTTTGAACTCCATCTTCTCTTTTCTCCCTCATCTCCTATCACTCAGATGCCTTCTATCACTATTTCTTCTTCATCCCAGTCTCACATGTTGAAATTGCTTGTTGTTAATCAAGGGTAACCCCTATAACTTGTTCAAGCAATCATCTTATATCCCATCTCCTGCAACAAATTGTTCCCTCTGTCATCCCCATTCTTTCACTTATTTTCAACCTCTTCCTGTCTACTGGATCATCCCCTACTGCGTACAAAGATGCCCACATTTCTATCCTGAAAAACCTTCATTTGACCCTTCCATTCTTGCTATCATCCTATATCCCTTCTTCCTTTTGTAGATAAACTCTTCTAAAAGACTGTCTACAATGGGTACCTTCATTTTTTCTCCTCCCATTCTCAACCTCTTAAAAACCAATTTTTCATCTCATCATTCTACTGAAATTGCTCTCCAAAGTTACTGATCATCTCTTAGTTGCCAAATCAAATGACTTTTTAAAATTCTTATTTTCCTTGATCTTTCTACAGCCTTCAGAATTGTTGATCACTCCCTCCTCCTGGATACTCTTATCTCTGCTAGATTTTTGGAACACAACTCTATCCTAGTTCTCCTCCTACCTATCTGACTTTTCCTTTGCTTAATCCTTTTCCAGATCACACTCTCTGTACTGCTTTCCTTAGTGATCTCATAAACATCAATGTATTAAATGACCATTTTCATGCTAACAGTTCTCAAATCTACCTATCCTTCCCCAAACTCTCTGTTGACCTCCAATCTCACTTCTTCAACTATCTTTTAGACATCTTGATGTCCAGTAGACATCTTAAATTCAATATGTCCAAAATTAAGCTCATCATCTTTCCTCCTAAAAACTATGTCCCTTGTCATCTTCCCATTTATTATAGAATGCAACACCATTCTCCCAGTATCTTGGACTCACAACCTGGGAGTCATCCTGGACTCTTCACTATCTCTCATTACCTTATCCAATCTGGTGCCAAGACCTATGAATTTCACCTTTGAAATATTCCCCCTTCTCTTTTCTGACACTACCATCACTCTGGTGTAGCCCTTCATCATCTCCCACCTTGACTTTTATAATAGTCTGCTGGTGGATCTGATTGTCTCAATTTTCTCCCCATTCTAATTCATCTTCCATTCCATCATTAAAGTGATTTTCTTAAAAGACAGGTCTAATCATGTCACCTCTCTACTCAACATACTCCAGTGACTCTCATGTCCAGGATCAAATACAAAATACTCTGCTTGGTATTAAAGTCCTTCATAATCCAATCTTTTCCTACCTTTTCAGTCCTCTTATATCTTACAGGAGGTCCAGCACATACTCTTTGATCCAGTCATGCTAACCTCCTTGCTGTCCCTGGAACAAAACACTCCATCTTTCCTCTCTAGGCATTTTCTCTGATCATCCCCTATGCCAGGAATGCTCTCCCTTCTCCACTCTGATCACTAGTTTCTCTTAAGTCTCAGTTAAAATCTCTTCTTTATAGAAAGCCTTCCCCAATCCTTCTTCATTCTAGTGCCTTCCTTTTGTTAATTGTTTCCTATTTATTCTCATGTGCTTTGCTTCTATTTTCTTTCCATGTTTTCTCCCCCATTAGGCTGTAAGCTCCTGGAAGGTAGAGACTTTCTTTTTCCTCTTTATTTATCCCCAGTACACAGTGCACAATGTCTGGAACATAACAAATACTTATCAATTGATTGATTGAAGAGGAAGAGCCAACATACTTCTTGTTCCTCGCTCCCACTTCTAGACCATCCTCTTGCCACCATCATTCAATGTAATTTTTTTTATCTCTAGCTTTTCTTTCCATTTAATACTGATTTGTATCTGTATTCTAACATAGGGGATTCAGAAATGACTCCCACATGGGTCACTAAAAGTCCATGTTAAGTTTTGCTTTGCTATTCAACGTTCTCCATGTCCAGTACTTTCTAAATTAAAGAAAACATTCATGATCATGGGATCATTGCATCACAGACTTAAAGCTGGAAGAGATTTTTGGGACTTTATCTAGTCTGATGACCTCATGTGATAGATAAGGAAATTGATAGATAGTCATGAGACTTTTGTATAGTCTACAAGACTTTGGCTTTTGCGGTTTCTCTATCCTGAGCCACATTTTTCAGCATATTATTTTTCCCTCCACTTCTATACCCACCTTTGCCCTGAAGTTTCTGAATACTGACGTGTTTGTTGATTGAGCCTGAGGTCTTTATAAGTAATAAGTGATGGATTTAACGCACAGAATTGACTATATGCCTTGGTCTTTCTTCTTTTCTTTTTTTTTTTTTTGACAAAGGGAAATGGGAGAGAGAGAAAACAAATGCTTGATAGTTGAAAAAAGGAATTTTAAAAGAGAAAAAGGCAGAACCAGGAAAATAATATACACAATGACTATAAGAAGGTAAATGAAAAGAACAGCAATCAAAAATTAAATGTGGTAAAAGAATGATGATCAAGCTTGATGCCAAAGGATAGATATGACAGTTAACTCTCTCTTTTTTTCAGAAGGGGGGACCTGTGGGTATGGAACATTTCTTATGCTTTTCAACTCAGCTAATATATTAGTAGTTTAACGAACTGCTCCCTCCCCTCCTCCCTTTCTTGATTATTCTTTGTTACAAGGGATGGTTTTCTGAGGAAGAGAAGATGGAGGGGATATATTTGGAAATAAAGATGGTGTGAAATAAACAAAAAAAGAATTTGGAGGTTCTTATCGAGTTATTTTTTTTCCTTCTTTTTACTTTGTTCAGTGAGTTTATTTTCATCTGAAAATGTATAACCACATTTCATGGAAAAAAATACACATAGCTCTCAACTCCAGGAAAGACAATTATGGTATAAACACTTCTATTTATGACAAGAAGAGAGTGATGCCACCATGGGCAACAGCTGCTTTTCTCAGCCCTGGAGCCTTTGCAGTCCTGCTCTGTGACATCCTGAGGGCCTTTGGCAGAACAGCAGGAGCAGCAGCTTTTCTTGCAGGAGACACATTTGCATTATTTGTGTTTGCAGAAGCTTGCTTAAGTACAGGAGCCTCCAGTGGAACAGCAATGGAAGGAACTGGAGTCCAAGGACCTGGGTTCAAATCCTGCCTCTGATGGTGTTACTGTGTGATCATAGGCAAGTCACTTAATTTACCTGGGCCTCAGTTAACTTATCTATTAAGTCAGGACCTCTGAAGCCCCTTCTAGTTTTAGAGCCATAAGCCTATGACATAGACTACAAGCAGGGCAAACAGTGGCTATTACTTCTAAGATGAAATAGAAAATCTACCTGGCTTCTATGGTCCTTCACAACTTGGCTCCTTCTTGCCTCTCTCAAGTCTTCTACATGTCCTCTACAATCCAGCAGGATTGGCTCTGCTGCTGCACAAACAAGACATCCCATCTCTTAACTGAGTATTTGCACTGGCTGCCTCCCATTCCTGGAACACTCTCCCTCCTTTCCATAATCTCCCCACTTTCCTGGTTCACTTCATATGTGAATACTAATTCTACCCTCTTCCCTACCTCCAACTGCTAGTGTTTTTCCTCTGAGATCACCTCCAATTAGATCGATAGATATAGATATTGCATGTACAGATATTTGCATGTTCTTTCCCTCATTAGAATGTGATAAATGACAAAGACTGTTTCTGCTTTTCTTTGTAACCCCAAGGCTTAGCACAGTGCCTGACACATAGTAGGCACTTAATAAATGCTTGTTGACTTGACCTGACTGATTCTCTTGTGCAAGTTCTTCATGGAATTTCTCCACCCGCCTTTTTTTGTTTGCACGGGATAGCAGCAGCACAAAGCCTGCAATACCGTACTAGTCTTGTCAGTCATAAGCTCTGCAGCTGTGCGAGGTGACCAAATGTGCCATTGAAATGAGGTTTCTTATTGCTTTTGCAGGTATTTAAAAACCAGTTTGGCCAGCTTCTTTATTTGCTTCTCCAAAGAGAACTTATATTTAACTGCAACTTCCTTATTTCTTCTGGTTTTATTTATAATGAAAATGTCAATATGGATATGATTCATTTCCTCTGGTACTGTGTTGACTCATCGGCCATTAGATAAGAATCTCACTTTTAGAGCACCAATAATTATTTATTTATGGGTAGTTTAAACATTGTGCTCCTTGACACCTTTTTCTCCTCTTGTGCAGATCCACTACCATCACCAGTGACATGGAAGGGGATTACAGAGGACAGAGGGCCATTTTATGTTGTCCTTTGTTTCAGGGTTGTCATGAATCTGTGACCTACTGACTCACCTCTTGGTGATAAGGTTCTCTGTACTTAACCAGACATGGTCTTTGGCCAAGATCATATTCTAAGCCTTCCCAGCATAATAAAATCTGCCAGACATGATGCTCCATGAATGTGGCCTTCAAGAAGTTCAATCAATAAGGCACTGCAATTGGATTTTTGTGGTGGGGTGTAGTATGACATCCTAGAATTTTCCCAAGAATTGAAGTCAAACTCAGTGGCCAATAATTTGTAGGTTCCATCTCTTTTTTTGAAGATTAGTTTAACATTTACCTCTCTAGAGTCCTGTGGCACCACTCCAATTCTCTGTGGTCTTTCCAGGATCATAGATAGGGGCTCAGTCTTCACATTTGCCAGTTCTTTTAGTACTCTGAGAGGTTGTTTGTCTGACCCTGATGCCTTGAATTTATTGAGAGCAGCTGAGGTTTCAATTCCCAGTTCATCATTTTTGTTCTATATTTGCCAGTTGGAGGGTCATTCTTTTCGGAAAAGAAAACAGAAGCAAAACACAAATAGAGTAGTTCTGCCTTCTCTCCTTTGCCCCACCCTCTCCAAGCAGTGATCCTAACCCTTCTTTAGTCTTCCTGTCTGCAACATACATAAAGCCCATTTATGTTCATGTTGGCCTTCATACCCAGCTTCAACTTGAACCAAATCTTTATACTCTTGACGTTATTCTTAAAGGACCAAGAGACTCTTTTGTCTCTATCCTCCATTATTTGTTCTTGCTTTTGTCTTCTTTATGTGTCTTTTAAAAATTAAAGTTAGTTAGTGATTTCCCTACGCATCCACATGGGTCTCTCTCTCTCTCCTTTTTCTTTCTTTTTTTTTTGGGGGGGGGCAGTTGGGTGATTTGTCCAGGGTTACACAGCTAGGCTGAGGTCATATTTGAACTCAGATCTTCCCGATTCTAGGGCTGATGCTGTATCCACTGTGCCACCTAGCTGCTTCAACATAGATCTCTTTAGATGATCTTGCCCTGTTCTTATCCACTAAAATTGTTTATGTTTCTTTTGTCAGACTTTCATTCCTCAGTGATTCTTATCCCTCTTGGGTTGATTTCCCATGTAAAATTTTAGACTACAAGATATTGTCTATACTATGGAAGCTCTTCAGTACTGTAGAAAAATGTCCTGAATCTGGAATGAGAGGAACCAGGTATTTGAATTCTAACCCTGTCACTTACTACTTGGTGTGACTATGGTCACCCAAGTCTCTGAACCTCTCTGAGACTCAATTTCCTCCTCTGTAAAATGGGAGACTTGGATTAAGTGACCTCTCAGGTCCTTTCTAGCTCTAAAGTCAAAGGATCTTCTGATCTATCATTCTTTCTCTGAAATATTAGAAATCCCTTCTTCAAAATCTAGGCAGCATTCAGAATGGGTTCAGTTTTCCTTTCCTTCTCCATCAGGAAATCTCTTCTCCTCAAGACACAGTTCTAGCTCAGCAACCAGTACCTCCTTCTTGGTCAAACAAGTCCAGAATTCCAGCTTCCCTTCTTCCTTTCTCCACCTTTTGAAGAATGAATTCATAATTAGGGCAAGTCACAAACATATATGGAACCTTCTTTTGGCAGAAAGAGAGAGCTGCAGCACACATCTGAATATTTGAGGTCTCTTGTTCCCCTTTTAATCATGCCTCTGCAGCGGGTTTGTGATCTGTTTCTCATGCTCCTTAGTCATTTCCTTCTTTTATCCAACTGGTCTGTAGTATTATTCCACTATTAATATCAATCTGTTTATTTTTTAAAATTAATTTTCACTTATCAATTCTGCTCTCTGTTGCCCTCCTTCAATTCTGGAATTTCTTTAAATGAATGTCTTTTTAGTATATGATGCTAAAGAAATAGTATGCTGAAATAGATTCTATTCCACCTCTGATGCATACTGGCTATATGAGCTTGGCAAGTCATTTAACCATTCTGTGCCCCCAGGAGACTCTCCATCACCATAAACTATGCATCTGCAATGGTAGAAGGAGCTTTCTCTTTGGAAATTAACCATATCAATGAAACCTGTTCAAAATAATAACAGAAACAATAACTACAGTAGTAACAATGATATTAATAACATACGGTGCAACTTTACCTTTCCTTTTATTTACTACATTGCTTTGCCACAATCTCTCATTCCATAGTTATCTCCCAGTTATGGCCTCCATCCCACCAAACCCCAGAGAATCCCTTGGTGCTACATTTTCCTCCTGGTGCTATTCTTTATTAGCTTGTTTATTACTCATACTTTGTGCATTTGTGTATTGACATATGAGGTCATAGATTTTATTTCTGGATCTCTTCTTGGCTATAATCTCTTGTGAATTACTGACTCACTCTCCTGATCTTCTTTCTAAATTATACCTGCATATTCGGTATATCTCAATAGATATATGTGATTTCCCCATTTCCTCCCATCTCTTTCTTCAACTTAACAAACTTTTGATCATATTTAGAAAACTTCAGGCAAATATATTCTTACCCACTTTCAGGTGCACTCTATCCCTGGCCAAGAGTTCATCATTCTGTTATTTTAAGCTGTGGTTCATAAATCCAAATCCCATTCTCAGGCATCATTTTAACCAGCTGCTTATGTTCCATATCTACCTATTTCTTCTGAATCTTCTCCTTTTAATCCACTGTAGTGAAGAAAACACTACCTGTGCCCCTCAGGTCTTCAGTTTCTTAGCCATAAGTCATAATTACTTGCCATGCTATTGTAGAATAAGGACCCTAGGCCTATCTCATTTTGTTGAACTTCTTGAGAGATTGACTTCATTGCAAAGGCTTAGACTTGGTACAGCTACCCTGAAGAAACTAATGATAATTACCACAACTAACATGTATATAATACTTACTATGTGCCAGGCACTCTGCTAAGCACTTTACAGTTATTCTCTCACTTGATCCTCCTAACAACCCTGGGGAAGCAAGTACTCTTATTACCCCCATTTTACAGATGGGAAAACTGAGGCAAATAGCAGTTAAGTGACTTGTACAAGGTCACATAGCTATGTAAATATTTGTAAGTAAATGTCTCAAGTCTTCCTGTCTTTAGGCCCAGCACTCTATCCTCTATATCATCTGACTGTTATATGGGAAAATGTGTTCCCTTTGTAAAAAATGTTGCCTATAGCAGTACATTGAAAGAGACTACTCAACTTGCAGTACTAGAATGTTCCAATCACAACTCAATCACTGAGTTCCACTCACCATGCTTTAATCAGTTTCCTAACTTTGCACTTTTTCTCCCAGAATTATATTTACTCTATCAATCATCTTTCTATTCTCTACAATTTCCTCTTTGTTCTTTGTGTTCTCAGTGCAGTTGTAAGTTGTATCTTGAATATTTATAAGGCTATAAATTGGTCAGTATTACTCCATTTGCTTGGACAATGTGGCTGTGAGATCTGCTTGCATGCACATGGCCTAATTGTCCCCTTATTTTGTTGTTCAGTTATTTTCAGTCATTTCTGCCTCTCCGTGACCTCTTTTGGGGTTTCCTTGGCAAGGATACTGAAGTGATTTGTCATTTCCTTCTCATTTTATATCCGAGGAAACTGAAGGCAAAGGGTTAACTGACTTGCCCAGAGCCACACAACCAATAAGTGTTTGAGGCTGGATTTGAACCCAGGTCTTCCTGACTCCAGGCTTGACACTCTATCCACTGCACCACCCAGCTTGCCCCTGTCTCTTATAAGTGAAGGTCTCTACTTCATCCTGGGCCATCACCTGTTGTCCTGACCCATATCTTGCCACTAGACTCCAATTACTCTGGAGAAGAGAGTGAGGCTGAAGACTTTGCACAGCCCTGCCTCACTTAAATCCAGTTTCCTTGCAAGTCAAGATATCACCCTCTTCATGTCATTGGTCCTCTTTGAGAACAGAGGATGAACAGCAAAGATATACAAGTAATCAAAAATACCTTGACTTAACTGGAAAAATGCAGAGTTCTAAGTTAATTTTTTGAAACTGTCTAGGTTCTTTCTTAGGGTATACTTATCCCCTTCTGGGGCTAGCAGTTGGATCCACACACATTACTACGAGTGGATAGTAGTGGTCATCAGATGGAACAATTCTTGAAAGGCTCTCCACTATATCCCACTTAAATGCCCCAGGATGAAAGTAAATTTCTTTTCTGTTTGTGTCAGGTTGACAGACAGTTGTCTGAGAATTCAACCTGGAGTCATCCACCATCTCTACTTTACCTCATCTGGTTTTTAATGGCTGTTATCTCTCCTAGTTGAACCCAAGAACACAGAGAATTCTTTCTTCTGGTAGAAGAGGCTGTTCCCTTCCGAGTGGGTTCCACTCTTCCCCCTACAGGAAGAAATTTATACCTATTACCAATAACTTAAAGGTCCTTTTTTCCTTCTGTTAGAAATTAAGATTCTCCTCTGATGCTCTGGATTCTTTTTCTTCTTTGCTTTAAAGAAATTTCTGTTTTCCTCTCCTTCTCTAGTAATACTTTGTTTTCTCTGAAAGGCTGAAGAATAGAGAGACATTTCCTTAGCCCTTTCACTGTATCCTTGGTGAGGGATCCCAAACCACATTTTGCCCAATATGGCCACAACTCAACACTGGCAGCAGCCCATACATAACACGTACTTTTCCATTTGGCTTCCACAGTAACTGGAAGCTTTTTTTTCTTTCTTATCCTGATAACTTTCCATGAATTGTGATGCCACATTACTATCCACCTTCTCATTAAGCTGAGGGACTTAGCTGCTGAATACTCCAAACCAGGCTTCCCTGACTTTTTCTCATGAGGATGCTAGCTTGCTTAGTTGCATTTGACTGGAAATTAGCAGCTTCTTGTCAAAGCTTCAATGAAAACAAAATCTGCCCAGTCCTCTGCCAGAGAATTTCAAACAGAAACCTAATTACTAGAAATATTTTATTGATTTAAATAAAATTACCTACTTCTTTCCTCTTACCACTGGTAGGCTCAGGATGTCACCTTGACACCTCTCTGGTACCTGTTGGTAATATGTCTCAAGAGTTTAAACTCAAGAGAAGCCCATCTGGGTCCAAGAGTGATGGCTCAGGGTATATCCCAGCCTGATTGGGAGCAGGAAAGATAGGACTTCAGTGAGGAGTAAGGTGATTATATAGAAAGCAGAGTATAGCAAACCCTGCAAAAGGTTCAGAGCTATAGATCCCACTAGCTCCGTTTAGGAAGGATTTCTTGGGATTGCAGTTGGACCTAATTAAACCATGTACTACTTCAGGAATACATAGCTTTTTCACTGTGGGTGTTCTTTCTACTGGCAGAGACAGCAATCTGTCTATATTGTAGAAATGCTTAAGTGGTAGTACAGAGAGCATACTATTATGAATTGGGAGACCTGGGTTCAAAATCCAGCTCTCCTTAAAAAATATTTTTATTTTCCCCTAATTACATGTAAAAAACAATTTTTAGCATTTTTTGTTTGTTTGTTTTTTTATTTTGCATCCCAAATTCTATCCCTTCCTCTCCCCACTGCCCCTGAGTCAGGAAGCAGTCTGATATAGGTTATACATGTGCTGTCATGTAAAACATTCCATACTAATAATTTTGTGCATGAAGACTCAAACCAGGAAAAAAAGGAAGAAAAGGAAAAAAGAAGGAAAGGAAGGAAGAAAAGAAGGAAGAAAGAAAAGAAGAAAGTAAAAGAAAGAGAAAAATGTATTTGCTTCAATCTGTATTCAAGCAACCTCAATTCTTTCTCTGAAGGAAGATAGCATTTTTCATCATGAGTCCTTTGGGATTGTCTTGGATCATTAAATTGATGAGAATAGCTGTCATTCATAATTCTTCATCTTTAATACTGCTGTTACTGTATACTTTATGCATATACCATTCTCCTGATGTTGTTCACTTCATTTTGCATCAGTTCATGTAACTCTTCCTAGGTTTTTCTGAAAGTATCCTGCTTGTCATTTCTTGTAGCACAATAATATTCCATTGCAATGTCTCTTGTCTTCCTGACTCCAGCCTGGCACTCTAGTCACTAGCTGCCCAAGAGTCAGAACACACAGATGTAAATTCTGCTTCTGATGCTTACTACTAGTATGGCCTTGAGCAAATCATTTCAATTTCCCTGGGCCTCCATTTTCTCAAGTGTAAAAGGAAGGAGTGGGTTATTAGAGAAGACCTCTGATGTAGGGATGCCCCCTACATCGGAATCTCTGCTCCTGTGAAATTTGTCCAGATGAAGAGGCAACAAGCCTGTAGTGAAGACTAAATTGTTCTGTGTGGGTGCTCATTGGGAAGAATTCAGGGCAGAGAAGGGTGGGATACATCAAGGGAGAGGAGTTACAAGATAGGTATGAGGTCTAGAGCTAATGAGGAACTTTGGGAGCTGTGGTGGCTGACTTCTGAGCCAGCCAGTGATCAAAATGATGACCCTCCAGGCACAAAGTTTGGCTAACCAAGTGGAACAGACATTGTGTTTGTTGCATCCCTACAGAAAGCAGGATTTAGGCTATAAGGAACAACCTTACTGGTGAGCCTCTTGAGTCACAAGGACTCCTCTGTTGTCTTGGCTGGGGGCTGAGACATATGAAATACTCCATCATGAGGCAGAATGGCATTAGGAAATAAGCCCTGGGTTTGAAACCATAGGAACTGGGTTCAAACTCTGGCTCTACTTCTTCTGCTCATAAGATCATAGATCTTAGAGCTGGGAAGAGACATGTCTTAGAGGCCATGGAGTTCAACTTTTTTGTTTTACACATAAGGAAACTGAGTCTCAGAGCCTAAAGTCACTCAGCTGGTAAGTGTATGAGGATGGTTGGGCCTATTTTTTCTTGACTACCTGTCTAGCATTCTACACTAACTAGCTATGTGATGTTGGAAAAGCTAGTTAGCCTTTCTGAATCTCATTTCTTTTTCTATCTATAAAATGGGGGAGTTGCATACTAGATGATTTCTAAGACCTGTTCCAAATCTAAGTCCTCCTATCTCAGCAAGAGCTCTGTCATCAAAAGTAACCATCTCCTAAGATGAGAATCTTCTAGGAGTTTAAAGATACTAACAGCTGGAACATTCCATCTTCTTTCATGAACTCTCCTCCCCAAATCCTACCGTCACCTTCGTCGCTTCATGAGATTGCTAAAGGCAGCTAAGTAGTGCAGTGGATAGAGCAAAGAATCAAAAAGGCCCGAATTTTAATCCTGCATCAGGCATTTATTACTCATGTGGCCCTGGGCAAGTCACATAATCTCTTTGTACCTTGGTTTTCTTTTCTGTAAAAAGAAGATTATAATAGCACCTACCTGACAGAGTTGCTATGAGGATCAAAGGAGTTAACCTATGTAAAGCGCTTTTTATTTTTTTTAATAAATTTATTTATTTAACTTTTTACATTCATTTTCACAAGATTTGGGGTTCCAAAATTTTCTCCCCATTTGTCCCCGCCCCCTCCCCAATACA